>OY728152.1:1964967455-1965567455 GCA_963277665.1 Viscum album
GGACTCAAATTCATGCTGATAATATACCGTGCATCCAAATTGTCTGATATTTTGTGGGATTATCCAAAACGCATTGGGATACAACTTTCATTTAATAACCCAAGAGAGATTCTGCCATTAAGGGGCCCAGCTGACCTAATCTGTCCAGCACACCCAATCTGCTCGAGGTCAAAAGTTGTGTGATGTGATCTGTCCATATCTCGCACTCCACTTGTTGAAATAATGCCGAAAATTCGGTGGATATAGTCAAGACGTGGGGATACAAGTTTTTAGTTTTCCACAAAACGTTTTAAGACTGTCTGGTAGGATAAAACAATGTTCCAATTGGTTTTATTAAATCTATGTGCCCAAAACCACCTCCCACATTTCCTATAAAAGGGCACCTTGGGCTCCTCATTTGTAAGTTCGGCCAGGAGGCAAAGCTCTGGTATTTTGGAATCCCAAGGGAGTACTCTCATCATCCAAGAAGTTTTGGAGTCCCCTATCCTCATAGGGATATCAAGGATGAAGAAGGAGTTTCACCCGAGCCTCCTCCTCCTCACGATGGTGAGCTAAACAGTGGGCGATCATTTCGAGGGAGCTACACTTACTTGGGAGGGAGTTCTAGCACTTGTTCATCCACTGGTTTTGTATAATTTGTGTGTTAAATATCTCACTTATTATTAATCTCTATGCTCTTCTCTTCTGAATGCATTTGTGTGGTTTAATTTAAGTGAAACACTTTTTATCTCAACACTGATTGGGTCGAGATTTCAAGTGGGGATCTTGGTTTGTTCCGATAGGACAAGACAAGAACCCTATTAATATCACACATACATAATATTTCAGTATGTTTTTTTAGCATTAACTCTGTTATTGAGATCCAAACCTTGACAACACGATTGTTTTGTCAAGGGTTGGTGCTTTGTGCAACATTTTAAGAGGCAAGAGGGGAATCAAGATCTTAACAACCCTCAACCAAAGAATTGAACAAAACCATGTCAATATTTTCAGAACAATGAACTATCCAAGTTGTGTAGTGAACTTGAAATGATCTCCTTTATCACATAATTGTACAACACCTCTTTTATTTTTCAATTATCAAACTCTTTAAATCAATTCATTTTCTTTAAACTGTTTTAAAAAATACCCCCCTTTTTAGTCCCTTTTATTAAGAACACATACTCTAAACCTACCAATTATCCTTGAGAGAAGACCTAGGGTCTGACCTAGAATATATATCACCCTCAAAAAAATAATCAATTTGACGTGTCACGATAGCATGGTCAAGATTCTCAAGTATATATTCTCTCTGAAGGATCTTAACTTGAGGCAGAGGTGATGGTTAGAGTTCCTCCTGAAATATGAATTTTGATTTGTATACACCCCTGGGAAGGGTAATGTGGTAGCAGATTCCCTTAGCAGAAGATCTAGTTCATAGTTGCTAAATGAGGCATTAGATAAGTTAACCACATTGCAGTTATCCCTTATGGATGGAGAGAGACCAGATTACCTCTTGTCGATGGTTGTCACCCCCTCCTCTTTTACAATGATTTAGGGAGTCACAGCTTGGGGATATCGACTGTAATACCCTACATGCTTAGATATATAGATGTAATGCTCCTAATGGATATTTAAAAGGTGGAGAGCACATTATTCTTTTCATAGGATGTATAGTGGTACCAATGATGTTGAGGTAGAAGGTTCTAATATATTTTCACACATCTCTTTTGGAGGTACATCCAAGTGTGGAAAAGATGTACCAGGACCTCTAACATCAGTTTTATTGCTAAGATTTAAGAAAGGATTTGCTGAGTTTGTCTCTCGTTGCCTTACTTATCAGCAAGTGAAGGTTGATCACTAAATTCTAGTGGGTTTGGATCAACCCCTTGAGGTTCTAGAATGTAAGTGGGATGAGATATCTATGGACTTTGTGACAAGATTACCACGTACGTCCAAGGAACACAATTCCATCTGGGTGATCATAGACTAACTCACCAAGTTGGACCAATTCCTAGTTATCCAAGAGAAAAGTTCAATAGAGAGCTTGGGATGCCTCTACATTTAGGAGACAGTCTGACTCCATGGAGTTCCATCAATGATTGTTTCTGATCATGATGCTTGTTTTACATCCCAGTTGTGGAAGATATTATAGGAGGAATTTGGGACCCAGTTATGCTTGATCATAGTGTTTCACCCACAAACTAATCTCCAGACTGAGCGGAACATTAATGTTTTGTTGGACATGTTGTAAGAATTCATGTTAGTCTTTGGCCATAGTTGGGAGGATCACCTACCACAGGTGGAGTTTTCATACAAAAAACTATACCATTCCACCATCAGTATTGCACTATTCGAGGCTTTGTATGGGTGACCCTTCAGGTCACCACTTTTCTAGATTGACCTAAGAGAGTCAAAACTCATGAACCCTGAGTCAGTACGAGCTACAACAGAGAAGGTATAGATCATCTAGGAGTAGATAAAGACTATACGAAACCATCAGAAGTCTTATGTCGATATTCAATAAAGGCCTTTGGAGTTTTAGAAAGGGAACCATGTGTTCCTATGGGTTTCACCTCAACATTGGTTGTGGATATTTAGTTGTAGCGGTAAGCTATCTCTGAGATTCATTGGCCCTTTCTAGATACTGCATAGAGTTGGCAAGGTGTGATATCACTTAGCCCTTATTTTGTCTTCTTTGGACGTGAATCCCCAAAGTGGGGAGAATTTAATGAATCATAATTTTTACTTGTATTATTTTTAAATATTATATGAATTATTTTTGAGACCAAGAGATGAGACAGTGTGGGATTCCGAGGCTCGATGTTCCCATAATAAATGTTTGAAACATATTATATATATATATATATAATAGAATGTGTGCATGGTTTTCTTAAAAATTTGGAATTAATTATAAACAAGTGATCATATCAGAAATATAAGTGCACTGTTGAGTTTAGAATGTGTGGTTTACAATAGGTATGACTTAACATTAATTAGTGTGGGTCATTTGTGGAAAATTCATCAAAGGTAAAAAATGAATAAAATTATTGAATAAAATTATTTTATTCCATTTTTCCAATGCAGCGATTTACTCATATTTAAATAGAATGTTATGGGGAAATATAAGGGTTAGCTACTGTTTCCCTCGGAATCCAGGGATGACCGCCTTGATGGGAGGTTCAAACGTTCCGGTCGGTTTCTAACGGGTCTGTTCGTAGAACCGGAAACATCCAATGATTCCAAATCCATTCGGACCTACTTTCCAAAGGTAGGAGCTCATTAGTTTGTGGACTGATGAGGCTTAGGAATTTTCATTGGTCGAGAGGATGGGAGGTCGGACTCATCACACCTTTTTGAGGGGAATTATTGTCTACTCCGGGACTCTCTTTATAGATTTAAGTTATGTTCGTGAATTCTTATTACATTACCAAGTATAAAATGAGGTTTCCTTTAGATCTGACAATCAATGATCAAATATTTAGGAAATTTATAGAATCTTTTATATGTATTCGAGGTTCTTCATCGATAGAGAATCATATGTATTTATTGGAGATTCTTGGTCAATGGTACCCTTCGACACATTTATATAGAAGTCGCTTGGTCATTATGATGACCATACTAGTTTTAAAGCCACTCAGTGGGGAACTTGAAGTTTATTGTCATTCAGAAGGACATGGATTATTTTAGAGTTGGGATCGAACCCGTAGACGGGCTACCTACGTATCCTTTGTTTAGAAAAGGAATCAGAACCCACGTAGTTCGAGTAAGGGAGTATGATGTTTATGATTGATGGCTCAAAGAAGGATGTCATAATTACTTTTACCCTCTAAGATCACATGAGTCATGATCGGTGTGAGAAACAAGAGGTATTGGTAAAAATTAGACAATTGTGCCATGAAAGATGCAATCATAAGAAATGATGTGGGAATTATGTATGTATGACTGCCCAGATAAATGAAGGTTAGGATTTACTTTAGGGAAGAAATCTAGGAACAGGGTCTATAAAGGTATATGTGCTTCATGGAGATTTTGAATACTCTAACTTGAGGCTTACTCCTGAAAAGGAGGCTCAAATTAGGAGAAGACTTATGATTGGGTTTTACTCTTGAAAAGGAATCCCATATCAAAGGTAAATTAGGACTGGTTAAGAGAAATTAAGACTGGGGCTTACTCCTGAAAAGGAGGCCCAAGTCAAGGATTATGGTTTGGGGCTTACTCCTAAGGAGGATGCCAAAATAAGGGGACTAGGGCTTACTCCTAAAGAGGATGCCCAGATTTGGGAACTTTAATAATTGGGGCTTACTCTTAAGGAAGATGCCCAAGTTAAGAATTATGACTGGGGATTACTCCTAAGGAGGATGCCCAAACTTGAGACTGGGGCTTACTCCTAAAAAGGAGGCCCAGGTTAGGGGATCTGGGGCTTACTCCTAAGAGGATGCCCAAAATTTAGAGGACTTATGACTGGGGATTATTCCTGAAAAAGGATACCCAGGTTAAGGATTCTCTCATCTTAAAGGATGAGGTTAAATGAATGAAATCTCAATCTTTAGTGACATTAAGATGTGTAAATCACTAGGTTTTGAGAGATATTCCACAGAATTCCTTTCAGATAAGGAAGTCAAATCAAAAAATCATGCCATAAATGGCTTTGAAGAGTGTCTTGAAGACTGAATCTTGAATAGGAAATGTGTAATGGCTTAAGAGGGGTGAAATGGGCAAGAAAGGAATCCAAAAAGGTAGGGGCGCGCAAGTCCTGGCAGGCGCGCAGGTACTGCGTGGGCGCGCAAGTCCTGGTCGCGCATGTATACGCCTGCACGACACGTTTGGTACTTGTGCGGTGTTCAACCAGCAGGGTAATACTTGAGCGAACTTTGTTTAAGGCCTTTAGAATCCTCTTGAGGTTATTCCAGCAGAGGGGCGCACAGGTTCTATTGAAGGAGTAAGGCAGCGCACAAGTGTGGCCATTTCCTTTAAGGGCTGGCCACCTAGGCGCGCAAGTGTGGATGAGTTTCAACACTTAAGACTTCCTCCCCCTCTTTAGATCTTCCGTTCTAGGTAAGAAATTACCTTATAAGTGTTCCGGAATCTTTGAGAAGAGACTAGGGCGCCAGGAGCTCAAATCTGTGTTTCTGGAAAAAATTCTCCTCTGAATGGGGGCCCCACATGGTCTATTTATAGGAAGGGAGAAGAGCCCGGGTGGTTATCACTTAGGTCATGCAAGTCACTTGCGTGACCATAATGCGTCGCGCAAGTGGACTTGCGCGACTCTGAGGAAACTTGCGCGACTTATGGGCAATCTTCTACTTGTTCATCCCTTTGTCGATTTTTGATATTTTCTTCAAAGGATGGATCAATTTGTGCTAAGTCGTTTCCCTTTACATTCCTTTGGACTCTGTGATGAAAATGGAGCGTCAACAACTACATAACACTAGATACACTATAGGTCCATTGGATAGAGTTCTGGATAATCCCCTTAGACGAACAACAATGGATTGAGGATTAAAAATTGACCATCCTTTGATTAAATGGATCTTAATAACGACAATGACACAACAATCCTTCATCATCAGTGATCGATATGAATCAAGGTAGGGCGTGTGTTTTAATTCTTTTATTCCATGTTATTAATTCTTATGATGGACATGAATCAATCAATGAACAGATTGATTCACAAATCGTGTGTATTGTGGGATAATATTATATTTGTGGGGTTTTGATGGGTGATAAATCTTTGTGATTATTTATTATTTTATTTTCATTTTTATGATGATGGATCAAGATAGAAATGAACATTGATTGAAGTTCATTCCTCTCTTTGGTTCTTGTGCTTTTCTCCCCTAATTCCTCATTTATCACGGGCGTTCTTCATTTGTACTGCGACTCAACACATCCCAAAAAAATTGATCATTTCACACTCGATTCTTGGTGAAATGATTCGATATCATAGATCTGGGATCACCACGACATGGAAGAGGTGTGGAAATAGAGACAGAGTTATTCAGATGACATTGGATCTCTGAATTTTCATTCTTTGGCGTTCTTCGGTGTAGAATAAAGAACATAGATTTGATCCCTTTTGCGAGAAGATATAATGATGAAACACATTGTTCAAAGATGGAACAACAGGGATGATCTCAGATCTTCATTTTCATGGTGGAATGATCATTGGATCGAATTTCAGAGGTGTTGTATCGAATGTAGAAGGAAGAATGGGATTTCTGAAAAATACCAAACAACATGATGTGTAAACCATATCTACTCATCGTGTGGGCTCCCCTGAGTGGCGGATAGGGTTCTGGAAGAATTTAAACTTCACATGGAGTGTGATATCTATCATACTTCATGAGGTTCCTCCCAAAATAGTCAGCATGTACTTTGGAAAGTACAAAGACACGAGGTGAAGTACACGGGTTGCCTACACGGCGTGTACTCCCCCACATGACATGACTTGGACCAGGTACACGGCTGAAGTCATGTACTGTTACAAGGATAGACATACATAGGCTGGAGCCATGTACTGATACATGGGTAGACTACACAGGTAGTCTACACATCGTGTAGTACTAGAAAATCATAGTTTGAATGACATAGGCTGTTTACACGGGCATAACCTGGGGTCAAGGGACAAGGTGTGTAACCCTTATACATGATGTGTACTCTTTAATACATGGATTAGATCTCTTTTCCTCCATATCATTGACAAGTTTCATTAGGGTTCGTTTCCCTTATAATTTCTTTTAAGGTTGGTATGAATCATTTTCTACTCCTAGGATTATGATACCTTCAGTGGAACTTTATGAATAGAGTGGTTGGAATACCTCCGAGGGGCCTAGTGTGTAGTCTCCTAGACCTAGATGCCACCCGAAATGGTGCCCTGAGCCCAGTGAGTAATAAGGCATCAAGTGAATCTCCCCAAATTCCAAAGGCTTTTTACTAGAAACAAGGGACTAAGTGAGTCATTAGGGAGACTATTCCCTCATTACCAGTGTCTCATAGTGGAAGTCAAAAATAATAAATAGTGGAAGCAAAATAATCAACAGTAAACTATAAGTGTGGTAATAAAGATAGGTATACACAACAATAACCATAAGTGTCTCATATAAAAAATGATGCAGATGATACAAGTATCTAGAAATCAGCCAAATTAGGTGCATGGAAATGTAATACAGTACAAGTCCCAAAAAAACAAAATACCAAAAAGGAATCCTAGCATCGTAAGCCTCATCTTGGTTATATACTCCCCTGCTCCAAATCCACGATCAACAACCTATACTAGGTCACTTTCCCCTATCATCACCTACAACTATAAAATCTATTTGGGTCCCTAAGGAGGCCCAAATCGGGTGTGAGATAAACATCCCAGTAGGCAACCACCTAGGTCTATATAGATCTAACAACAATATACAAAGTACTAGAAAGTGTAAAGAAAGTAGGAAAGTAAGTTTGTATGCCCATGACATAAGTCTACCACAACTATAAGTACTAAACAACCCCTCAAGGATCCTTGAGAAATATTCATCTCCTAACAAGGAAGCTATAAATATTAAACAAGTCTCACAGCTATGTCATACATCTATCATTACCAAGTAATCCATAGCCATGCTCTATAAAGAAGTCAAGAGTCCCACGACCTCATCGTATAGTGAAAAGAAAAATCCCATGGCCATGTTGTGTAGCGAAAGGTAGACCTTAAGGGTTGGATCCAAGGTGTCATGTACCAGGGAATCCATCTAATAAATCTAGACCACAAAGGGACGGATCCAAGGACCTTGTCCAAGGTATCCCATCAAGTCCCATGGTCATCCCAGTGGAAACTCAGTTAAGTACCGGTTGGGGTCCTAGGAGAATGGAAATGGAATGTTCTATGTGATCCCAAGAAAGTTGGATCCATAGGGTAGTAAGGCCCAAGGCATCCTACAGAATCAAGACCCAAGGGGAAGATTCAACCCAAGGCATCCACTACCGAGTTCCAAACCCATGGAGATTAGTCCATGGCATCTATCAAACCATTCATTAAAATCATTCAAATTAAAAAAGAATAATTACATGTGAGTATACCCACTCACATAACCAAGAAAAATCCTTGATTATACCCACTCAAGAAATTTTTTTATCAATTTCAAAGCATATAGTCCTACCCTCCCATATAATTCATTTAACATGCCATTAACATTTCATATAGGTACCCACCCATATTATCCATTAAACATTTCATATAGATACCCACCCATATTATCCATTGAACATTTCATGTGAGCATACCCTATCACATATCATCATTCCCCATCTAACCCCTTGGGATGTTAAACAATTACCAACAAGCATACCCACTTGTTCATCAATTCTCATTCAAGAAAAGCTATCAAAATAGGTATGGAATCACAAGATATCGCTAATAAAGGAGTAATTACATCTCCTAAATAGTTATTCAAATCTATCAAGGCATTAATAGGTTTCCTCTAACTAGGAAAGCACAAGCACACACCCCTTGGGTGGTTTAAACAAGCATAAACATTTTAAAACCATAAGGAGAACCCCTTGTGTGACCTTGAAAAGAGAAACAAGTGTCAACGCACCTAAAAATAACATAAAATCATCCTCATGAGGTCTGACTAAGCCTATGGAAAGAAGATCGCTAAAAAACGAGGCCTTACCTGAAAGTTTGAGGGGCAGTGAAAAGGCCGAATGCCCAAAAAGCACCTGAAAAGATGAAAGAAAGTATAGACCACCTACCTCGCATCAGTAGTATATAAATCATCCAGTATCAAGTCCTGATTCATCCTGGTTTGAAAGAAATATGAATAACGGATGAAGAACTGAATATTAGGGCATATGATCCTAAATCTAAATAGAGCAGTTATTATTCTAAATAATCAAGAATGACTAAAAAGGAATTGAGTACTTACTGATGTGGTTCTAATGATACAATCCATGCTTGAATTGGAGTCTAGATACCTTCTAGATTTGAAAAACCATTTTAGAAGGTTTTTATGCTTGAAAAACGAGAGGAAAAGGTTTTACATATGAAAAATAAGAGGATACTACCTCTCTTTTTAAAAACCCAGTGGGTAGATGCATGACATGTAGGCCAAGTATACGATGTGTACTTCCCTATATTTGTTTTGAACCAGAAATGCTACACATCGTGAGGGGCCAGTACACGATGTGTAAGCCAAGTACAGAGTGTGTAGTCCAAGTAAAAGAAAAGTACCTGGCCTACAGCCAGCCTTCAGGTTTTTTATCCCTCTTTTCCCCACAAGAACCCAACCATCCCATGGCCCGACATAAGGTCTAAGATAAAAGGTTACGTAAACACATTTAACCTAAAAGTAAATATCTGTACCTCAAGAAAAACCAGGGTTCTTAAAATATCCCCCTTATAGAAATTTATCCCTGAATTGATCTTCGAAGGGTGGTTAAAATTATTCTAAGAACAAATCCATCCACTGAGCACATACGTCAGCCTCACTCTCCCAATTCTAGTCCTATAAACAGTTGTGCTTCTATAACACTCATAATACAGGAACTGACTGGCCTTAGAGAACCTTCATGCTCCTATCAACGATACAAATCAAATTCTTCTCAAATGATGCATCAACCTGAAGCTTAACCTCCTTGGGCTGAAAAATGTGATACAAGTCTGAGTGATAGCGGCATAGATGAGATACATATAATATTTAATTCATGGCTCAATACCTTTTAGGTAACTACAAATGATAGGAAAACGACCTAACATGCACCAGAATCTCAAACAACCCAACATATCTTGGTGAAACTTACCATGCCTCCTGATCTTCCTGTGTCCCAACCTTGGTGAAACACAAAAGAAAACCCAATCCCCAACTTTTAACTATAGAGGGAATCTACGGTGATCTTTGTATGATTTATCACAAGACCATGCCATAGCCATCTGCTTCTGAATCAACTAGACCTACTCAAAAGTATTATTTTTGAGACACAGTCCCAACAAAGCTGCCTCAACTGCCTTTAACCAGCATAGGGGAGAACGACATGGCCTACCATATAAATCCTCATAAGGTTCTATCTATATTGTCACCTGATAAATATTATTATTGTAAAACTCAACCAGGAGAATGTGCCTCTCCCAATAGCCCCCAAAATCTAGAAGCATTCTCACAACATTTCCTCAAGCACCTATATTGTACGCTCTGACTGGGCATCTGTCTGAGGGTGGTATGTTATTCTCAGAAGAACCTATGTACCCATAATCCTCAGAAAACTCTACCAGAAACGAGATATAAAGAGATCATCTCTATCTGAAATGAAAATGCACGAGTCCCCATGTAGTCATACTATCTATTAGATATACAAAATTTCAAGATCATCAACACTGAATGCCTTATTGATCAGAAAGAAATGAGAGACCTTTGTAAGCCTATCAACAGCAACCCACACAACATCATTCCCTCAAGGTGACCTTGAAAAACTAGTCACAAAATCCATTGTGACATCATCCTATTTCCACTCTAGGATAGGTAACTTATATAAAATCCCAATAGGTCACTGATGTTATGCATTCACCTGATGATAGGTGGAACTCCTAGTAACAAAACCAGAAACCTCATGCTTCATTCTAGGCCACTAGTACTGATGTCGCAAGTCACAATACATCTTGGTAACCTTGGAATTAACTTACCAAGATGAATCATGAAACTCCCACATTAGTTCCTTACGTATATCCAATGGAACCCAAACTCATCCCTGGATATAGAGGATCTCATCATCACTTATCGTCCCACTAGGAGGAGGATCATCACCTACCACACACTCCCGTAGAACTAGGCCTTATAATTCTAATAGTTACCTCATCATAACTCTGTCCAATAGGGTAGAGGTAAAATCTAAGAATGATAGATAAGTCTACCTCTGTCAGTCGTGCACATCCATATGCATATCAGAGAACAACCCCATAAGATTTCACTCACTACTGGCCTACTGCACTGCCTGTATCTGAGTCCTCCTGCTCAGTGCATCGGTCACTACATTTCCTTTACCAGGCATATAGGTTAGCTCAAAATCAAAGGAATTTGGGTACTCCACCCACCTTTACTGCCTTAGATTTAGATCACTCTGCGTAAAGATATACTTGAGAATTTTGTGGTTCATGTACACCAGAAAATTATCTCCTAATAAATAGTCTCTCCAAAAGCATAGCACATGAACAACTATAGCTAACTTGAGATCGTGCATAGGGTAATTCTTCTCATGAGGCCTCAGCTTCTGAGACCCGTATTCCATGACTCAATCTCCCTGCATCAGCACTGCTCCCATCCCAATAAATAAAGCATCAAAATAAACCATGTAACTCTTTCCCTGTTCTGGTAGTACCAGAACCAGTGCTGATGTCAACCTCCCTTTCAGCTCTTGAAGTGTTTTCTCATAAGAATCTGACCACACAAACTTCACACCTTTCTAAGTCAATCCCATCAACGGTGATGCTAAGTGTGGGAAGTCCTTTATAAAATTCTTTTAGTAACCATAAATCCCTAAGAAACTCCGTATGTCAAAAATGTTCTTGGGATGTTCCAAAAAAATATTGCTCTCACCATCTCTATGTCCATTGACAGTCCTGTCTTTGAAATAATGTGACCCAATAAGTGAATATGATCCATCCATAAGTAGCAATTTAAAATCTTATCATATAATTGATGTCTCTCAGTGTATTCAAAATGATCTCAGTATGGTTGGCATGGTCATTTTGATTGTGAGAATACACTAATATATAGTCCATGAAAACTACAAAAAAATAATCCAACTAAGGATAGAACACTCGGTTCATCATCTCTATGAAAAATGATTCCATGTTCGTGAGACCGAATGGAATAAACAGATACTCGTATAACTCATACCTACTACAAAAGGATATACAATGTATTTTTTTAGTTATAACACATAGGTACTAATATACATAACTCAAGTTGATCTTCAAGAACACTTGATCTCCTTGAAGCTGATCAAACAAATCATCTATCAGTGGAAAGGGATATCAGTTTTTAATCATCTGCTAGTTCAATTTCTGATAATGCATGCATAGACAAATAGTTTCTTCCACCTTTTTTGAAAAAAGGATGGGAGAACGCCATAAGGATGTATTGGGTCTAATAAACCCCTTCACCTCCAAATCCTCTAGCTGCCTCTTGATCTTCTATAGATTCATCGTAACAATCCTGTAAGGAGAAATGGATACCGGTGTAGCTCCTGGCACTAGCTCTATGGAGAACTCCACCTCTATCTCAAGAGGTAACCAAGAAAAATCATCAGGAAAGACATCCTTGAAGTGCTAATCCACTAGAGGGAAGCTAGCATTACTCATTACCTGATCATCAAGATAAAAACTAGAAATATGGGCTATCATCCCTCCTAGTCCATGATTCTCAGGTCTAGTTCGGCTTTCCTGAACATCCCATTCACCCTTGTGAATAAACATCGCTCCCTCTGGTGATGTGAAAGTAACCCTCCGGCAATATAATTCAACGTACACTCGATAATCTACTAACCAACCCATCCCAAGATTGATGTCAAACCCTATCATCTTGAGGATATAAAGATCCTAGATGATGTAACACCCTCCGACCTCAAGGGTACACTCCATACACTGGTGCACATTGCCCACTCTGAATCCCAAAGGTGTGTTTAACATCAAAAATTCATCAGAAAGAAAAACCACAAGCTCGAGCCTTTTAACCACCCGTGCAGATATAAAATTGTACGATGCGCCTATATTGAAAAGAGCAGATGCAATAGTACAAGCTAATAAGATCGTAGATATCACTATAGACAGTCTGGGATCCTTCTCCTATTATGTCTTTTACATTGCATAATTTTATCCTATACCACATCCTGTTGACCCTTCTTGGCTACCTTGAGCTGATCCACCCATATTATCTATTTGAAAATCCTAGTCAAATTAAACTAGCATGGAATGTGATTCTAACAAGTGTCTATATTATGCATGATATGGAATAACCTCATATCATTAGGTTGAAATAGAAATAGAACTCACAATTGCATCAACAATTTTAGTAAAAATAAAGTGTTTCACCCAACGGTGAAATTGAATCAACTGTAATAGTCAAAATCCTAGAAAATAGAAATTCATTAAAGGCGATTTTGATTTTCCCTATACGTAGGGTAGTTACTCCCAAGCATATTTAATTACCAAATTCCATTTTCTTATTATACCTATCTATTGTTTCTAAACATTAAGGAAAACTAGAAAACAAATCCTCTAATACTACTTTGTAATGTACCAGACCTGGATGCCACCCAAAACGGTGCCCCAAGCCCAGTTGGTCACAAGGCCTCAAGTGCATCGCCCCAAATGCCAGAGGCTGCTGAATAGAAGTGAGGGTCTAGGTGAGTCGGTGGAGATACTATTCCCTCATTTACAGAGTACCACAATGGAAGTTAAACATAATAAATAGAGAAATAAAAATAAACAACAGTCAACTAAAAGTAAGACAAAGAAGATAGATATACATAACAATAACCAGAAGTGTCTCATATAAAAAATGATGAACATGATACAATTATCTAGAAATAATCCAAAGTAGGTGCATGGTAATGTAATACGGTACAAGTCCAAAAAATAATAAAAGACTAAAAAGGTGTCCCAGTATTGTAAGCCTCATCTTGGTCCTATGCTCCCCTACTCCAAATCCAAGGTCAACAACCTATACCAAGGCACTTTCTCCTATCATCACTAGAAACCATATAATATGTTTTGGTACCTAAGGAGTCCCAAATGAGGTGTGAGATAAACATCCCAATAGGCAACCATCCAGATCTATACATTTATAACAATAATATAAAAAGTCCTAGAAAGTGTAAAGAAAGCAAGAAAGTAAGTGTGTATGCCCATGGCATTAGTCTACCACAAATAGTAGTACCAAACAGCCTCTCAAGTATCCCTAAAAAATATTCAAATCCAAATAAGGAAGCTATAAATAGAAAACAAGTCTCACGACCATGACATACATCCATCATTACCAAGGGCTTGATCTAAGGTGTCACATACCAAGGAATCCATGTAATAAATATAGAACATGAAGTTCCGGATCCAAGGAGCTTAACTAAGGCACCCCATTGAGTCCCATGGGCATCCTAGTAGAAAATAGATTAATCAATGGTTGAGGTCCTAGGATCTTTCCAATGGAATGTTCAATGTGAGCCCAAGCAAGATGGATCCATTGGGTAGAAAGGCCCAAGGAATACCATGGAATCAATACACAAGGGGCAGAGTCAACCCAAGGCATCCACTGCCACATTCCAGACCCATGGAGAGAAGTCCATAGAATCTATCAAACCATTCATTCAAAGCATTCAAATTAAAAAAATAATTCCATGTGAGTATACCCACTCACAAAACCAAGAACAATCCATGAGTATACCCACTCAAGAATTTTTTTATCAATTTCAAAGCATACGGGCCTACCCTCCCATATAATCCATTTAACATGCCATTAACATTTCATATAGGAACCCACCCATATTATCCATTAAACATTTCATAAAGGTACCAACCCATATTATCCATTAAACATTTCATGTGAGCATACCCTCTTATATATCACAATTTCCTAACTCATCCATTGGGCAGTTAAACAATTGCCAAAAACCATACCCACGTGTTCATACATTTTTATTCAAGCCTGACTATCAAAATAGGTATGGAATCACAAGATATCACTAACAAGGGAGGCAGTACATCTCATGAATAGTTATTCAAAGCTATCAAGGAATTAACAGGCTTTCTCTAACAAGAAAAGCATTAGTACACACCCCTTGGGTGGTTTAAACATGCATAAACATGTTAAATATGTAAGGTTCACCCTTTGCGTGACCTTGAAAAGAGAAACAGGTGTCAATGCACCTAAACAGAACCTATGAGCATCCTCACTAGGTCTTAATAAGCCTACCGAAAGCAACTTTCTCAAAAATGTGGCATTGCCAGAAAGTCTAACGGGCGAAAAAAGGTCGAATGCCCAAAAATCACCCAAAAAATCTTAAAGAAAGTATAGACCACCTACCTCACCTCAGTAGTAGAGAGCTCATCAAGTATCAAGTCCTGATTCATCCTAGTTTGGAAGAAATTTAAATAATAGACGAAGAACGGGATATAAGGGCATATGAGCCTAAATCCAAATAGTGCAGTCATTCTTATGAAGAATAAAGAATGACTAAAAATGAATCGAGTACTTACCGATGTGGTCCTAATGGGACAAACCACACTCAAATCAGAGTCTAAATAGCCTCTAGATCTCAAAAACCATTTTATATGGTTTTTTGGCTTCAAAAATAAGAGGAAAAAATTTTACATATGAAAAATAATAGGTTACTTCCTCTCTTTTTAAAAACCCCGGTGGGAAGGTACACAACGTGTAGGCCAAGTACCCGACATGTACTGCCCTATTTTTTTCTAAACCAGAAAGGCTACACATTGTGACGATCTAGTACACAATGTGTAGTCCAAGTACATGGTGTGTAGGATAGGTACACGACGCGTACCTGGCCCCACCCTGGGGCTCACCCAGGTGCCCAAACATGTCTTTTGACTAATGACTATCCCCACAGGCTAACACATGTCCTTTCCAAGGTGTTTTTCCTCACTCACACACACCCTAGGAATCTTCCCAGAAGGTCACCCATCCAAATCACTACTCTAGGTCAAGCATGTTAAACCATGAAGTTCTAATTAGGTAGTCTCCAGAAAAGGAAGGTGCACCTTGTTGAAATGAGTCATATCATTTAGTCATTAAACCCTTTATCATTTTGGAGTGTTACAATCACCCCCCACCCATCTTAACATGGTTGTCAGGTCCTGGCCCACTAGGTACCACCAGTTGCCCCGCAGACACGTGGTCCCCACCCTAGGGCTCACCTAGGTGCCCGAACGAGTCTTCTGACTAATGACTATCCCCACATTCCAACACATGTCCTTTCAAATGTGTTTTTTCCTCACTCACACAAACCCAAGGAAACTTCCCAGAAGGTTATCCATCCAGATCACTACTCCAGTCCAAGCATGCTTAACCTTGGAGTTCTAATCAGGTAGGCTCTCGAAAAGTAAGGTGCACCTTTTTGACATGAGTCATATCATTTAGTCATTTAACCCTTTATCATTATAGAGTGTTATAATCACCCCCCATCTTAACATGGTTCTCAGGTCCTGACCCACTAGGTAACACCCGTTTCCCCGCAGACACGTGGTCCCCAACTTGGGGCTCACCCAGGTGCCTGAACGGGTCTTCTGACTAATGAATATCCCCACATGCCAATACGTGTCCTTTCCAATGTGTTTTTCCCTCACTCACACACACCCTAGGAAACTTCCCATAACGTCACTCATCCAGATCACTACTCTAGTCCAAGAACGCTTAACCTTGGAGTTCTAATTAGGTAGGCTCTCGAAGAGGAAGGTGAACCTTGTTGAAATGAGTCATATCATTTAGTCATTTAACCCTTTATCATTCTGGAGTGTTATAATCACCCCCCCCCCGTCATAACATGGTTGTTAGGTCCTGGCCCACTAGGTAACACCATTTCCCCCACAGACATGTGGTCCCCACCTTGGGGCTCACCTAGGTGCCCGAACGGGTCTTCTGACTAATGACTATCCCCACATGCCAACACATATCCTTTCCAATGTGTTTTGTTCTCACTCACACACATCCTAGGAAACATCCCATAACGTCAGCCATCCAGATCACTACTCTAGTCCAAGCACGCTTAACCATGGAGTTCTAATCAGGTAGGCTCCCGAAAAGGAAGGCGCACCTTGTTGACATGAGTAATATCATTTAGTCATTTTACCATTTATCATTCTGAAGTGTTATAATCACCCCCCCCCCCCTCATATTAACATGGTTGTCATGTCCTGGCCCACTAGGTACCACCAGTTTCCCCGCAGACACTTGGTCCCCACCCTGGGGCTCACCTAGGTGCCTGAACGGGTCTTCTGACTAATGACTATCCTCACAGGCCAACACATGTCATTTCCAATGTGTTTTTTCCTCACTCATACACACCCTAGGAAACTTCCCAGAAGGTTACCCATGTCCTTTACAATGTGTTTTTTCCTCACTCAAACACACCTTAGGAAACTTCCCAGAAGGTTACCCATCCAGATCACTACTCCAGGACAAGCACGTTTAACCATGGAGTTCTAATCAGGTAGGCTCCCGAAAAGGAAGATGCACCTTCTTGACATGAGTCATATCATTTAGTCATTTAACCCTTTATCATTCTGGAGTGTTATAATCACCCCCCCACACACACACTCGTCTTAACATGGTTGTCAGGTCCTGGCCCACTAGGTACCACCAGTTTCCCCGCAGACATGTGGTCCCCACCTTGGGGCTCACCCAGGTGCCCGAATGGGTCTTCTGACTAATGACTATCTAGATCACTACTCTAGTCCAAGAACGCTTAACCATGGAGTTCTAATCAGGTAGTCTCTCGAAAAGGAAGGTGCACCTTGTTGACATGAGTCATATCATTTAGTCATTTTACCCTTTATAATTCTAGAGTGTTATAATCACCCCCACCCCGTCTTAACATGGTTGTCAGGTCCTAGCCCACTAGGTGCCACCAGTTGCCCCGCAGACACGTGATCCCCTCCCTGGGGCTCACCCAGGTGCCCGAAAAGGTCTTTTGACTAATGAATATCCCCATAGGCCAACACATGTCCTTTCCAATATGTTTTTTCCTCACTCACACACACCCTAGGAAACTTAACAGAATTTCATCCATCCAGATCACTACTCCAGGACAAACACGTTTAACCATGGAGTTCTAATCAGGTAGGCTCCTGAAAAGGAAGGTGCACCTTGTTGACATGAGTCATATCATTTAGTCATTTAACCCTTTATCATTCCATAGTGTTACAATCACCCCCCCCCCCCACACACACCCGTCTTAACATGGTTGTGGTGTCCTAGCCCACTAGGTACCACTAGTTGCCCCGCAGACACGTGGTCCCCGCCTTGGGGCTCACCCAGGTGCCCGAATGGGTCT
The DNA here is from genome assembly GCA_963277665.1 of Viscum album. Taxonomy (NCBI): domain Eukaryota; kingdom Viridiplantae; phylum Streptophyta; class Magnoliopsida; order Santalales; family Viscaceae; genus Viscum; species Viscum album. The sequence continues at coordinate 1,964,985,474 of OY728152.1, forward strand.
TCTGACTAATGACTATACCCACATTCCAACACATGTCATTTCCAATGTGTTTTTTCCTCACCCACACACACCCTAGGAAACTTCCCAGAAGGTCATCCATCCAGATCACTAATCCAGTCCTAGCACGCTTAACCATGGAGTTCTAATTAGGTAGGCTCCCGAAAAAGGAAGGTGCACCTCGTTGACATGAGTCATATCATTTAGTCATTTAACCCTTTATCATTCTTGAGTGTTATAATCACCCCCCCCATCCTAACATGGTCGTTAGGTCCTGGCCCACTAGGTACCACCAGTTTCCCCGCAGACATGTGGTCCCCACCCTGGGGCTCACCCAGGTGCCCGAACGGGTTTTCTTGAATAATGACTATCCCCATATTCCAACACATGTCCTTTACAATGTGTTTTCTCCTCACTCACTCACACCCTAGGAAACTTCGCAGAACATCACTCATTCAGATCACTACTCTAGTCCAAGCACGCTTAACCATGGAGTTCTAATCAGGTAGGCTTCTGAAAAGGAAGGTGCACCTTGTTGACATGAGTCATATCATTTAGTCATTTAACCCTTTATAATTCTGGAGTGTTATAATCACCCCCCCCATCTTAACATGGTTGTCAGGTCCTGGCCCACTAGGTGCCACCAGTTGCCCCGCAGACACGTGGTCCCCACCCTAGGGCTCACCTAGGTTCTCGAACGGGTCTTCTGACTAATGATTATCCCCACATTCCCACACATGTACTTTCCAATGTGTTTTGTCCACAATCACACACACCCTAGGAAACTTCCCAGAAGGTCACCCATCCAGATCAGTACTCCAGGACAAGCACGTTTAACCATGAAGTTCTAATAAGGTAGGATCCCGAAAAGGAAGGTGCACATTGTTGACATGAGTCATATAATTTATTCATTTAACCCTTTATCATTATGGAGTGTTACAATCACCCCCTCCCCACACACACACTCTTCTTAATATGGTTGTTGGGTCCTGGCCCACTAGGTACCACCAGTTGCCCCGCTGACACGTGGTCGCCACCTTGGGGCTCTCCCAGGTGCCTGAATGGGTATTCTGACTAATGACTATCCCCACATGCCAACACATGTCATTTTCAATGGGTTTTTTCCTCACTCACAAACACCCTAGGAAACTTCCCAGAAAGTTATCCATACAAATCACTACTCTAGTCCAAGCACGCTTAACCATGGATTTCTAATCAGGTAGGCTTCTGAAAAAGGAAGGTGCACCTTGTTGATATGAGTCATATCATTTAGTCATTTAACCCTTTATCATTCTGGAGTGTTATAATCACCCCCCCCCCCATCTTAACATGGTTGTCAGGTCTTGGCCCACTAGGTACCCCCAGTTGCCCCGCAGACACATGGTCCCCACCCTGGGGCTCACCCAGGTGCCCGAACAGGTCTTCTGACTAATGACTAATCCCACATTCCAACACATGTCATTTATGATGTGTTTTTTCCTCACTCACACACACCCTAGGAAACTTTCCAGAAGATCACTCATCCATACCACTACTCTAGTCCAAGAATGCTTAACCATGGAGTTCTAATCAGGTAGGCTCCCGAAAAGGAAGGTGCACCTTGTTGACATGAGTCATATCATTTATTCATTTAACCCTTTATCATTTTTAAGTGTTATAATCACCCCCCCCCCCGCTCCGTCTTAACATGGTTGTCAGGTTCTGGACCACTAGGTACCACCAGTTGCCCCGCAGACACCTGGTCCCCACCCTGGGGCTCACGCAATTGCCCGAACGGGTCTTCTGACTAATGACTATCCCCACAGACCAATACATGTCCTTTACAATGTGTTTTTTCCTCACTAACACACACCCTATGAAACTTCTGAGAAGGTCACTAATCCAGATCACTACTCTAGTCCAAGCATGCTTAACCAGGAGTTCTAATCAGGTAAGCTCCCGAAAAGGAAGGTGCACCTTGTTGACATGAGTCATATCATTTATCCATTTAACCCTTTATCATTTTGGAGTGTTATAATCACCCCCCCCCCCCTTATTAACATGGTAATAAGGTCCTATCCCACTAGGTACCACCAGTTGCCCCGTATACACGTGGTCCCCACCCTGGGTCTCACCCAGGTGCCCGAACGGGTCTTCTGACTAATAACTATCCCCACAGGCCAACACATGTCCTTTCCAATGTATTTTTTCCTCACTCACACACACCCTAGGAAACTTACCAAAAGGTCACTAATCCAGATCACTACTCCAGGCAAAGCACGATTAACCATGGAGTTATAATCAAGTAGGCTCCCGAAAAAGAAGGTGCACCATGTTGATATGAGTCATATCATTTAGTCATTTAACACTTTATCATTATGGAGTGTTACCATCACCCCCCCCCTTATAGCACAACGTCCTCATTGTGGGCCCTACATTTCAACCTAGGCAGTGCAACACACTTAAGGCTGGGTTCCTCCTCTAATACCAAATGTGACAACCGGGTCCCGGTGACAGCATAGACACACCACCTTAACATGGTCGTCGGGTCCTGGCCTGCCAGGTACCACCAGTTGCCCCATAGACACGTGGTCCTTACCCTGGGGCTCATCCAGGGGCCCAAACGGGTCTTCTGACTAATGACTATCCCCACAGGCCAACACATGTCCTTTCCAATGTGTTTTTTCCTCACTCACACACACCCTAGGAAACTTCCCAGAAGGTCACCCATCTAGATCACTACTCCCGGCCAAGCATGTTTAACCATGGAGTTCTAATCAGGTAGGCTCCCGAAAAGGAAGGTGCACCTTGTTGACACGAGTCATATTATTTAGTCATTTAACCCTTTATTATTCTAGGGTGTTATAGGATCTAATTCAAAAGGGAAATTAAACACATTTAACTAGAAAGGAAAGATCTGTACATCAAGAAAAACCACAAATCTTACACAGAGTGAGATCCTCTATTCATATTTGTTCCCAAGGTGGAGTTCTTGGTATTGATGTGACAAACACTACTCAGGCGTCGATCCTATACTTAGTAGGGTTAATCAGGATTGAGTTTTTTGGTATCACCCCTGGCCTCGTTAGTGATCCTCATCTGTGTATCATATTTAATTTGGATCTATCAGCATATTTTTTCTCATGATGAGACCCGACGATCAGTACCTATCAGATGAATTTCATTAGTTTTGTCATAACTAGGATTGTGTTCTCCCAGATGAGTGATTCGTGGAATCTTTAAGCTGGAATCCTAGGCTATTATACTCTAGTTGTGTCTTACCTCTAGATCATGTGCCTCAGATTGAGTATATCTGGATATTCTTCTTATATGTGTGGTATACATATACCTATACAGAGCTGACTGTATTTTCCTTGTTATATTTTTTGTGGTTTCGGGGTGTCTTACTGAGTATTGTTATACTCATCCTTGCATTGGATTTTCCCACACATGTCGTGTCTTGTGCATACGATTGACCTTTTGATGGATTACTAGGAGTACTAGGACTAAAAAATGATTAGTGAGGCCCAAAAAACTGAGGTGTGTTCCTATGGATTTCGAACAGCATTCCCAGTACCATTACTTTGGACTTCTGATATATACTTCTTTGGGGTGGGCTTGTATTTGGCCATGTTTAATTTTTTACTTCCCTTCATAATCTGGTTGTGGGATATAGATTCATGCACGCATTGGTTGTTAAGTTGTTTTTACATTTTAGAATTTTGTGTACTTGAAGATGTGTGTGTGTGTGTAGGTACTTAGGAAATGCCTCCCATGTCAGTGATATTCCTACTCAATGCTGGTCACCATCCCCTGGCCTATTGGAGGCGGGTTTGGGGAGCCACGGAACGAGCCCCACTAGAATGGTTCGTGAAATATTTTGACATCCATTTTCCAATTTTCATAATCATAGAAGGATATTATTGAAAGTAATATTATAATGAACTTGAGTATCACTTCTAGTGGGAAGGTTTTTTCATAGTCTATACCTTAATGTTTCTTGAAACCCTTTGCTACCCGTCATACTTTATAGGAATTGACTTTACTATCCATGTGAATATTTTTCCTAAATTCCCATTTGCACCCAATGGGTTTTACATCAGTCAGAGGGTCTACCAAAATCCAAACTTTTATTTTGGTATATTTAATCCATATTATAATTCATGTTATCTTTTAATTTATCAACATCCTTACCTTCTATTGCTTCCTTATAAGTTAGAGATTTATTATTCTCAAGGAGTAATGTGTTTCATGTCTCAATGATTAGAAAACCATATCACTCTAGTTATCTAACCTCTCAAGTATACCTATTTAGTACTTATGTCTTGGGATAATATTTATCTCCCACTATCTCTTATAGATATTATTCTCATGCGAACTCTTGAGCATCTGGAGCATCAACTTCATAAAAGTCGATTTTCTCCCACTATTTCAATTGGAAATGTGTTCCCTTTCTAAAAATATGGCATGTATTGCCACAATAACCTTTCTATTAGAAGTTTTATATAGGTGATATCCTTTAGTTTCTTTAGGATAACCTATAAAAATTCACTTCATGCTTTAAGATTCCAATTTTTCACAAGGTATAGTCATGAAAAAATCCTTACACCCTCATAAACATATGTTTCACATATTGGGTTTCTTTCCATACCAAAAATCATATATAATCTCATTTGTTTCTTTATTTGGTAATGGTTTAATGGTATATGTCATTTTCTACAGTGAATATCCCCAAAAGAATAAAGAGTTTCATGACTCATCATTAATCTGACCATGTCAGGTAAGGTCTGATTCCTCCTTTCACTAACTCCATTCCATTGAGGTGTATAAGGAGGAGTGATTTGGGATATAATCCCACACTCCTTTAAGTTATCAATGAAATATTGGTTAAGATAATCTCCACCGTAATCTGATAAGAGTGATTTAATATTTTTACCAATATGGTTTTCTACTACATGTTGGTATTCCTTAAAAATTTGAAATGAATCTAACTTATACCTCATTAAGTAGATATAACCATACCTACTATAGTCATTGGTAAAAGTAATGAACTATGAAAACCCAACCCTTTCCTCTACTACAAATGAACCAAATGTGTTAGTATGAACCAATTACAATAATTCAGTGGCTCTTTCTCCTTCTTTAGAGAAGGGTGCTTTGGTTATTTTCTATTGTAAATAAGAATGAAATACATCCAAGGGTTTTAGATTGGCTTAGTATAAATACCCTACTTGATATAACTTTTATAAATGCTTCTCATTTACATGACCAATCCTGAAGTTCCATATGTAGCAGTTATATAAGTCAATTTCACTATCTTTTTCATTGATTTCCATTATAGGGTTTTCGAGTTCAAGTAGATACAATACATTTTTAAGATGAACCATACCATAACATATGTCATCCTTATAAAAGAGACAACATTTATTTCCAAACTTGAAATAAAATCCCATGGTTTCCAAACATGACACTGAGATTATGTTTCTAGTTATATAAGGAACATATTAATAATTATTTAATATAAGAACCAAACCACTAGGAGAAGTGAAATTATAATATCCTACTTCTATGGCTTTCAAACTCACACCATTTTCAGCCTGAAGATCCACCTCTACCATTTCAATCTTCTGGAATCTACTTAGTTATGATATATGAGTACAAATGTGTGAGGATTATGTTTTATCCAATACCCAACTTGTATATAAATATAGGTTTCATTCAATGACAAAAATACATGAAGTAGAACCATCATCTTGCTTATTTTTCCTAGCTATTAAATTATTATCTCAGTGTCCTTTCTTTCCACATAAAAAGTAGACAGATTCCAAATCATTTCCTTCCCTATATATCTTTGGCCATTTGGAAGGATGGTTCATAGATGTAATCATCTTAGTCCTAGCCTTTAACCCCTTAGCCTTTCCTTTCCGCCTATTGTTCACCATAGGTTCTGAATAATTAGTATTCTTCATATCCTTATCTACTTGGATAACTAAATCCAAAAGATCTAGGAGTGACTTTTTCATGTTATTCATCTTTAGAAAATGAGGTCTTTCTTGATTCCCTTATTTTAGCCTACACCCATACAATGAACTAGTTAATTAAAACATTTTTTTCTTTTTATCTATTGATATAACTATTAGAGATGAGTAAGCGTCTTGCAGGAATCTCCATCTTCATGTATTTTATATAATTGATTGAACATAGTTTAAGACATGATACGTTGTATATATAGTGCACATATATATGATTTTTCCATTTTTTATTATCCTCCTTTATTGATCTCTAAGGGGGATCTCTATGAATTAAGTACACTAGTATAGAAGGTTTCTCTCTTGGTGTAGTACTATTTGAAAGAACCTATACCACTCTTAGAAGCTATGGTCGGTCATGATATTTTATTTATCCATAATTGATAGTAGTGATAATGTACTAGTGGTGTTGATTTCCATTTTATCTACAAAAAATAATTTTATCTATTGGTACTTTATCTTGATTGGCTTTTAGATCTTGTTGATTAATTAATTAAATCTTTAAATGTATCCCTCTATTTTATCAAACCCTAGTATCCCTCACTAAGAGCTTCATAATTCCCAATAACTTGAGTATTCTAGGGGAAAAGATCCTTTAAACATATCTTCATAGTCTACAAGCTATGGTTATTCAACTACTCATAGAGTTCCAAGGAATACACTAGGTTGGACAACCGCATTGACTCATGGATCCTTGACCTGTTGAGTGAAGTACCAGCTTCTCAGAATCATAACCTTGATTCCATCAATAAGTTTCTTCTCAGGTGATATAAAGATAGCTATGGAAAGTTCATTGCTAATAGATTTTACTAATTCAACCCATTACTCTAATAAAAACTCCCCAATAATAGGATTCACTCTCAACTAGGGATGATGAGCACCCCATACACCCATTTTTGTTCAAATTTGAGTGATGGAAGGCCTTCATGGCTTAATATTTCTTTTATAGTTTTCTAAAACTTCTCGATGAATGAAATATTTTTCCAATAATTATGTTCACACTATGTTTTTTTTCTCACAACTGAACATGTATTAATAGAATACATTCATCATGTCTTTATGCATTTTTTGGTTTAATATTTTATGTATTTCTAGGATACATGAAAATGCCAAAAATATTAAACAATGGATAAAGGAAATAAATTAATCTACTGGCCTTGAACATATAATATTGATTGATCCATTTAAACTAAATGGATCGACTGTGACCCAGGGGTATAATACCTGAGTCGAGTATTGATTCAAATCACAAATTGTCCCCCGGTATAGTGTTTTCACTTCTCATATTGGATACGACCTCTTCTTGGTGTGGTTCATGTCTTACGATGTCATCATCAACAGTACATGAATAATCACATACAGTTGAGGGGGTCTCAGGAAGCGAGATATAAATACAAATAAGGATCAACATGGAGACCCTTATACAAATTGAATAAATAATGACGATGTGCAGGCTGTCAATAAAAACTAATTAAATATTAAAAGCATCACACAAAGTTGTAATAAATAATTAAATAAAATAAAACCATTCATGAAAGGTCAGTCACTACGTAAGACCATCCTATAGGTAAATTAAAATCACGATAAAAATTAAAATGATATAAATTTAAACTTGAGAATAATTAATAAAATAAATAATGTACTTTAATTTCAAGTTATTTAATTTTTTTGGTCCCATAATTAATTTAATTTTTATTCCAAAGATAAAATTAATCAATTTATTTATTTTTATACCAAAATTAAATTAATTTTTCAAATAATAAAATTATTATTATTATTAATCCTAAAATTAATAAATTAATTTTTGGTTATATTAAAAATTTCTGGGGCTCAGAAACCCCACCCAGACCCATTGCGAATTAGGATGAACCAGTGCAGGGGTATTCCGAGTCGAGAAAACCCATCTAGGTCTATTATAGGTCAAGTAGACCAACCCTGACCATTTTTTAGTCAAGAAGACCAACCCAGGTCTGTTATAGGGTGGGTCAGGTCTAACAAGACCCATGAAAGTCTGACTGACGCCCGATCAGGGCAAGCTGGATCGCAGCTGGGTAGGGGTTCACTGGTGGGGATCATAAAAGGAGTCATTGATTTGGATAGAGGCGGTGAAATGAGTTTAGGGTAGGATGATAGTGAGCCAGTGGTGGCCCATCAGGGCACAACTGCACCAAGGGGTTCGTTTGATCAGGAAGGTGAGTCCGACAAGGGTGGTGGCTAGGGAGGTCGCAGTGCGAGTGGTCGTCAGTGAGGTCCAATCTAGTAGGAAGAAGTGGTACTAGTGGGAGCCTGGGAGGATGGTGACATGGGATACGTTCGGTAAGGTGGGGTAGGGCGGTGGTGAAATCTACTACATTTAGGGGTGGCTAAAAAAGATTCCCCTAGAAGAATTTCTATTCTTTATGTTGGAGAAAGCTTTATCATTTTGTATTTTTTTAAATTAGTTTTGTATTCTTTGAATACCCTCCACCCCATTGTTCTTTTACTTAATTTAATATATATATTTTAATTTACTAACCTAGATAGTCACTATAAAAAATTCCTATTTATTTATCTAATTTCTATATCCTATTGATTATAGACTTGGATAATTCTAATACTGTATAATTATTGATTATTGTTTGGTACTGTCCTAACCACCCAAATCCATATGGAACATGGATAGAAAATGGGGTGTCATTAGAATCAACTTCAGATTCCAGAATCTGATATAATTGAACACATATAAAAGATATGTTTCAAATTACAATACCCATAATGAAACCATAAAAGATCTATATAAATTTTTTTAATGGTTGTAACTTGGTTATTCAAGATCAAATCGATGCAGATTTAGAACCATTTGAACCAAAACAAATCCATCTACATAATTTAAAGAAAATTTAATTTTTCATAGCTTAGAAAATTTATATGGTCTCTTTGATACCTATTATTGGTACCAGGGTGGGTATTGGAATCCGGTGGGTCAGGGATTTAAAATTATTCCATCACCGAAGTGAAAAACTTCATCATCTCTGGTGATCTGATCACCAGTAGAGGTCCAAAAATCTCACATGAATATCTCAAAGGATAAAAACTAAATAAATGAGTACCTCATTCATATTGAAGACATGTTCATTTTTCACTCATCATTGCCAACTATTTCTTGAAGGATCTGAGCTTAAACCCCTCTAGATCATCCACACATGCTTCAAGAGTCCTCATTAATATCATTCATCAAATTCTAGGTGCTAGCATGGAGCTCTGAAAAATCCTTCAGCATTGCGACGATCACCATTATCCTTCTCCTTCGATCCGTGAAGGAAAAATGAAGATCAAATTCTCAGGAGAGGCCTTTCTCTCTCTAGGATATAGGAAGGAGGAGAGAGGAGATCTCGAAATTATGGGTATGAATAGTATACAATAAATGAACCTTCTTCTTATTAAATAGTGAAATTTAATTACCCAAAAAGGGTTCCCCATCCCCCGTATAAGTAACTCCCACTAAATAAGAAATAAATGACACATTATGATGAACTAACTATGTCATAATGTCATTTATTTTTTATTAGTTTATTTTAATATATAATGAATATATTATTTGATAAAATAAATCCATTAACTCGACACATATTTCCCATTAATATTAAATGAACCGTGACTATTAAATTAATATTCATTCATATAATATTTTTACATGTATTCACTCAATACATTTTGAGTTATTTTAATAAATAAATTCAATAATTATTCTATAATTGGATAATAATGAATTTATTTATTTTTTGGTGATTTTTAACAATTATAAAACTCTTGGACCCCATGGTGAGGATCACCATGTCCTATACACCTATTCACCACAATATGGTAGACTCTTGAAAATGTTATTGTGTGTGAACCTCTAGGGCCTTATATCAATATTAGTAAATACTATTCATAGACCAAGAGAAGATTCTATCAACCCATAAAGGAACCTAAAGAGATAAGGAATATTCATAGAAACTATAACCTTCCTATGATTATACATTGTATAATATAATCTCTTTGTCTTATGATATCTCATAAAATGGGATACATAGTTTGTGTCATTGTCTATTCTTGATTTATTATTCATTGATCTGATTAGATATACATACCTTATTTTACATGTTCATGGATTTAATATAGGTACTACCATCCTGATCAACCAGGCCCAATATATAACTTCCTCAACTTGGAAGTGATGAATTTTTTCTTGATCATTCAACCAATGTCATACTACTAATGATGCACACAACACAAGATACCTCTCGATGATTTCAATGTCATGGTTTTTCCCTTTCATCAAAGCACATGATAAAATGGTACAAATTTATAACAAATATTAATTCCGGAGACCAATAAACAAGTATGAAGATATGAAAAACCAATGACACCTAAAACATGTGGTGTTCTTATTTGTGGGTCTATCCTCATGATCTCATATACTCAAGATCACTAAGTGCAAACTTTATGAGAAAAAGTCACAATGCTTATGACCCCTAGAACCTGATGGTTGCACATCATCTGTGTCCTATTAGTATGATGTATTTGGACCATAAGACATTATATTAATATTACTATCATTCCTAGGGTTGTGTCATTTTTCCCTTAGAGGTAAAGGATCATGGGTATGGAGCCTGGCTACAGGACAAATACATGGCACGTATTGGTTTGGCCAGACCTCTTTCACTGTGTGTAATCGATTTTACCTAGAGGAAAAAACCGAGTATTACACAATGTGTAAATTTTACATGTCATGTGAATTTATTGGGTTAGTTTTTTTAAAAGGAGGCAGGGAATCTTATTTTGACTGAATCTATTGTTTTCTCTCCTGCACATAGGCTCCTCCTCTTGAGAGCTTCCATCATGCCTAAATCTAGGCTTTGAAGTCAATCCTCCATCTAGAATCCAATTTGAGATTTGTCAGTCGCGTTGGATAGCCACTGGTAACCTCTTCATTATTTTAGCTCCTTTCATTGTTTTTCTTATTGTCGATGGTGTTATTTTGGTGCAAGCTCATATACTATACTTTCAAAATTTGTTTATTCTTCTATTTTCTTCTGATCCAGGACAAATTAAGTTTTGATACTACATGAGGAGAGTAATACAGGTGTAAGGTAGGTGGTCTGTGACTTTTCCCTCAAATTATTTCCTTGTATAAATTGTTTTTGTTGTGAACACACTGGTTTCACTAGGCGTTTCTTCTTAAAATTCATTTTTTTAATTTAATTTGACTATATTGTACCCTTAATCCCGAATAATAGATTTAGATACCATGAGAGGTTGAAACCGCAATTCCAACCACTCCAAGTATGGAATATCTTCTGTTATGCCTTGGATGACCTATTTTGTGGTGATTTGGGACACCATTTGGTTGTGCTCTATTTGACCTTTAATAAGGTATGTTCTTTAATTTGAATAAATAAATTATAAACTATTAAATGGAAAGTATATGTATATGAATATCACTTGGTCTTATAAAATGTAATTGAATTGAAAATGGTTGCATGTCCTTATTTCTCCATGTCATGTATGATGAATGGTGATGAAATAAACCTAATGAATTTTAATTGGAATGAGTATTACATAGCTCATGATGACTTATGTATATAAATGAAATGAGTATACGATTCCTATTTCATATGTAACTTTTTCATCTTTATAGGAATGTTCATACTTGAGGTTACCTTGGATTTCTGATAGGATTCCTTGAGCACTCAGAGGACGCCATTCTGATTCATTGATTTGATTGTTATAGGAGATACCCACCATTGAATCTGGTCCTTGTCTAATTATGTGAGTTTCTAGACATTGTAATAATGATTCAATGTAATCTTTTCTAGATATTATAATTCCTTGGATACACTCCTTAGAATTCAACTTGATGTTTACAGACACACGTATCCATGGATTCACCCCACTGGGACCAGTCATGCTTAGTTTGGGATTACTGTGGATGAGCTCTATAGACTCGGTTGGACTCTTTTATAGTGAAATGCCTTGGATGTAACACTTTTATTACAATCAGACCCTTATAGACATACTTCATTGAGTAACTACTATGAGTTGGTTCGGCCCCTGAGGTCAAGTATTCCTTAGTTCACCTTGGATCCTGTTTTAAATTATAGTCATTATTACTCCATGATTACTGGTATATTATAATTCTTAACCCCCAAATAATAATTAAATGATCACATGTTCAGATACATTTCTATCTTATGTTGAAGTAGGTATGGGTGGTCAGGTGTCCCATGAGGAATCTGAGCTTGACATGGGTTGTATTTAATTTTCTATTTTACTTTTATATACCTTCACACTATTGTGGTCTATATTCATACACTATATTTTTATAGACATTGTTGGTGGTGGCCTACTGAGTTTATATCACACCCTATCTAGTCCGTCGTTGGTACCTAGGAAGATTATGTGATCATAGGTGTGGAAAAAAAGAAGCATCCCACTTTGGACACTTGACTTCTTAATTTAGGATGGGGGCTTGGTAGAAGATGTCTATGCCAATGCTTGGGATGCTTGGGTAGTTTTTCCCTTTTTATTATTTTTTATACCATGTATTTTATAGTATTCTTACTGTCATTTATGCTTTATTCCCTTTTTGTAGACATGTTGCATCATTTTTTGGTGTGTGGTATGGCTTACAATGTTTTATGATTATTTATTGTTTTGATGTTTATGATTTTTTCGCTTGTATATTCATTATTATTACCATGATTCTATTGTTTATTCATCTTTTTACCATTATGCTCCACTCTGACCTAAGGGAATATTCTGTCTATGGACACACACTAGGCCCTCTCTACTAGTCAGTAGCCTCTAGCATACAAGGAGTCATGGTTGAGGCCATGTGTCTAATCAAGTTCAGTTTCTCAGGAGTGAACTAGGTATGGGATGTCACAAAGTGGTATCATAGCTGTTTTTTTCCTTGTATTATTGTTTAAGAAGTTTATAAAAGAGATTAAGAATGTGTTGGAACTTGGTCATTAGCCATGCCTGGGATTAGTTAACCCATGTTCTAGGTAAACACCAAGTTTATTGGGAATTTGAAATTATTGTTTTATATTCTTCCTATTATAGTTGATATATTTTCACCATTGGTTAATGGACAAGAATTTTGGCATTTTTATGTTTATATAGATTCCAACTTGGCCAGGTATAGAAAGGATCATTATTATATGCATCATCATAGGTGCCTAGGGATTCACATTTCATGTATATTCCATGTCATACAGGTGCATTTTGTTGCTTACATTGCATGTGTTGTCTATAATCATTGAGTGTGTTTTAGTTGTGATATATTCTTGTGCCACTAATGTCTTATGAAGAAAATTTAAATTGGTTGTTTTAAATTTCATCATCAACCTAAATGGTGTTTTCCTGTATATCATGATGGTGGCATATTAAATAGACAACTTTGACCTTCCCCTAGTTACATGAGTTGAACTTTGGTTGTGGTTATATGGGTATCAATTGTAATTTAAAAAATGTATGGGAATTTATAAATTAGAATTTTTAATTAATTGTATCAAGCTATCCTATTTTACCCATTACTTTTTGAGACCAAATGTAAGGGAATTGATTGCAATTTCATGGGTGTCGATATTAGTTTATAAAGTGTATGGAACTTTATAAACCAAGGATTGTGATCTATTTAATTTAACCTTATATTATGTATATATGAACTTATAAAATATAAATATAAATTATAACTAATAAATGAAATTTTTTGATAGTAAATGGAGATTCCAAGTACAACATAAAGAGAATTTTCCTTATTAACTTGAAATTTACCCCCATATATCGGAACCCTCGTAAATAAAAACATGAGCACTTTATAATACCTTGACCTTTGATGTGGGTAGTTGGGATAGTATGATGGGTATTGATCCCCTTTACTTATGTTCTGTTTCCGTTAGTGATCCTATCAGTTAGGTATCTTTTTCTAAAGAGTGTTCTTGGAATTTATGGAGATATGACACCATGACGTTCTCTAGTATTATGCTAAGAGGGTGGGTATGATCATGCTCTAGAGATGGTGGGCCCTGAGCCACTAGTTTTACCTCTTGGAAGGATACTTGTGGCACCACTTTTTGTTCTTTAACTCAGCATTGATGCTCATATTCGAGAGAGTTACTTGTGCTTGATGTTGTCTATACAGGGTTCTCTATGGCCTACACTTATGATGTCTAATCTTACTCATGATTTCTAGCATTAGAATCCTCCCATATTCTTGGTGGATCTATAACACTCCAAATTCCACAGTATGCTTCTCTTTGAATAATACAGTAGGGTGTGTTGTACGCAACTTCGAGATCTAACACACACCACAACCAATCAAACTAGCCGTTATGAATAATAATACCCACTTTTTAAAATTTTATAAATTTTATCTTTCAAAATGGAATTCATTTTTGGATTCGGAATATCGAAATTAGCCTAGGGTGATTTTTTGGTATTTTTCTGAAAAATTTCAATTTTTGATGAATAGTGAAAACACTGAGTTATTAATTAAAACCGACCTTTTATTTAAATAATTATTTATAATATTTAAATTTATTTTAGGTCAAAATAGATACATAATACCTATATAATTTCAATGAAATTCATTTGAATCAATTTATATTAATTTTAGATATATAAAAATTTTATTGAACTTTTCACCGTCTTTTACCTATCTCCTAGGAGAATTTTCAATTTCACATAAAACTTAATTTTATCGCTTTTGTGAGTGTAATTTCAAAAATCTGAGAGACACGGTTGATATCAGTAAGTAAAATGTGGTTCAATGAGATGAAAATAATTTTTGGTGAATAGTAACTTTTTACTTTTATTTACCACGGTTAAAAGTAAATAGGGTAATTAAGGGTCAAAATGTTATTAATATTACCCTAACACATGTCCTAGTTCTATTGGACAAGTTTATATCGACCAAAAACAACCTTAGGAATAAAATATTATCATTTAGGTCCACTTGGATTAGATTAGGACATTTATTATTATTTAATTCAAAGAAGAGTTAAAAGAGATAAAATCAAAGTTTAATAAATAAACCATTTTTAATATAGAGTTATACATAATATAAATTCGATTATAAATATTAAATAGAAAGCTAAAAATATTTCATATACAATGGTATTTTATTTATAATTTTTAGACCTTAAATAATTTAATTTATTTATGACACAATGGTGATGCAATAATTACCTAATTAATGAAATATTAAAATAATTGATATTATAAATATCCAAATAAATGTAATTTGAGACTTTTTATTAATTAAAATAATTTTATAGGTTAATATGACATATTATAATTGGTTATTAATTTTTTTTCGAAGTAATAATGCTGTTATGAATTTATCAAAAACAAAATACCCAATGGTGTCAAAATTGACATAAAAGAGTCTTTTAAAAAATATTATATTATTAATTGATATTATATTCCTAAAAATCTAAGGTTCGTAAAAAGGACATATATCATGATATATTTGTCATTAATGGACCACTTGGGGGTCGCTTGGATGTATATAGTAAGTTTATTAACTATATATTATAAAAATACAAAGAGACATGGTAAATGTCAAACTATTTAACTAAGAGTTAAATATAAATGATAAGGTTAATATAGTGACCCAAACCTGTCCAAAATCTATTGGTTGAAAGGATTTCAACCCATCCCCACCTTAAACTTTAAACAATCCACTTTAGAGCCATTAGAAACCAAATATGAATTTATTATAAAATAATATTTCTAGCTTTTCCAAAGGTTCCCCTCACCCTTCTTATAAAAGGGCACTCCCCCTTCTCTCAAATTCACACCTTCAAAGCCTTTTGGCTCGGCCAAACTCTGCCCAAATATCCTCAAAACTTTCCTCACTTCAACCTATAGGCCTTCGTTTGATCAGAAATCCAACCTAAGGATACCTTTTGATCAAATCAAAAGGAAGAACCCGAAGAAGAGGTAATGATTTCACCACCCTCTTTCAAGTTCCTTTCTTCTTCAACTTCTTCTTTCCTTGTTATTTCTATTATAAAATAATAACTCCAGTATCTTCTATATAATGTGATGCTATTATAAAATGTAACAAACAAATTCATTATTCTATCCATCCCTTGAATGACATGTCACCATATGTGCGTATGTACGACCTACCGTCTCCACGTCATGGTGTAATTGTTATTCAATATGTTATTATTTAGATGGGTATAATAATGATTTATAATTCATGTAAATAATAAATATAACATGATAATTATTCTGTATATATGATATTCCATCCAATTATATATTATTTTAATATCAAAAGAATGATATTGTCACTCGTCCGTACGTACGAACTATCGTCTCCGCGAACGCGATGAGATCCATTCCACATCGTATCCATGCAAGTCTAATTCTCATTTGATGATTAAAAGTAATTTTTAAGTACTTGATATCATTCTGTATATGAATAAGATACAACCTATCCATAACAAACACATCTTATGTGTAATATTAATAGATAATTTCATAATGATGGAATGCATAATTATGGATATCATAACCACATAGTCAAGGCCTCATGCCAAGACTACAAAAAATTTTTTTGTCAAGGCCTTGTGCCAAGACACTAATTTGTCTTAGGAGACCTACTGGTTCATCGATGGGCTATAGTGGGCCCCTCCTATCACTTACTACATCCAATTCATTCCTCATATGAAAAGGTTGAAATGTAAAATAAACATTTGTAATAAAATAGCATACAAAATGTTAATACTTTAACCATAAACCGTGAATAACATAAAAATAGAACACCCATAGTCAAAAATATTACAAAACATTCAATACAATATGGAATATTGTATCATAATAAATCAACTTCAAACAAGCATAAAATCCAACAAAGGATGTTGACATAGATGAAATCAATCAAAAAACTATTTGAGGAAATATATCTTTATACATTGAAATAATTTAAAAGTAAAGAAAGCATTTATTTTAAAAATATTATTATAATATTTTAATTTAAGCTTAAAAGGTGTTATAATGGAAGAAAATGGCCGCACCCACCGTATAAGTTAAAAAAAATCTTTCCTTAATTTGTAGAAAATGTCATAAAGTACCTTGTTTGGAAAATGACTGAAAGATTCCTTTAAAAGTATTTTATAAAAAGTCAAAAAAGGGTATAAATGACCTTAAAACATAGTATAGGAAATAGTAAAAATGTTTTGAAATACATTTTTTAGAAGCATGTATGTGGATGATAAAGAAGTCTCAGTAGATACTTATGTATAGACAACCTCAGATAATAAATAGATTGTAAAATTAACCCTTACCTTGTACTTTTACTTAGTAGAGGGTAAGTTAACCTCATATATAATGGTTAAATAATATTTTTTAAATTATAAAATAACCACATACATAAATATGATATAATATATGATCCTCTACTATTACTTTGTTAATAATATTTTAGTAGTATCATTGTTTCAGGTGTTAAATGATTCATTTTCCTTTATATGTTTTGTTAAATAATTATTGTTTGTTATCGATAGGATGTATTTGATTCATATCCATAATTATATTAAGTTCTTAAATATTATTTTTAATCATAAAATTAAAATTATTCTTGAATGGTTACGATGGGGAACGAAATCTCAGCGCGTCGTGGAGACGGTAAGTCGTACGTATGCATGAGCGACAATATCATTATATTGATAGTGAAATTGTATGTAATTGGATAGTATATTATACATACAGAATCATTAAAATGTTATATTTATTATTTACATCAATTATACACATCCAAATAATGAAGTGTTGAATAACAAATTACACCACGACGTGGAGACAGTAAGTTGTACGTACGCACGTATGGTGAATTTGTCATTCAGATGATGTATAGAATAATGAATATGGTTGTAACATATTTATAAAAACATATCAGTATGTAGATGTTACTGGAGTTATTATTTTAGTATGGAAATAACAAAGAAAGAGTAAGTGGAAGAAGAAAAGAACTTTGAAAGAGGTGATGAAATAATTACCTCTTCTTTGAGTTCTTCCTTTTGATTTGAACAAAAGGGCTCCTTAGGTTGAATTTATTATAAAATTAAGGCCTATAGGTTTAATTGAGGTTATTTGGGAGGATATTTGAGCAGGTTTTGGCTGATTCAAATGGATTTGGAGTTGTGAATTTAAGATAAGGGGAAGTACCCTTTTATAAGAGAGGTGAGGGGCACTTTAGGAAAGGCTTGAAATATTAATTTATTCTAAAATAATTTTCAGTTTCAAATAGCTAAAAATGGATTTATTTCTAGGATATGTTGGTTATGGGTCTAAAACCTCTCAAAAAATAGGTTTTAGATAATTTTAGGTCACCATTTTAACCTTATCTTTTAGATTTAACTCTTAGTTAAATAGTTTAACTTTTACCATGTCTTCTTGTACTTTCATATTACATGGTTAATAAACTTACTATAAAATGCCAAGAAAACCTCAAGTGGTTCATTAATGACATATATATAATTATATAAGTCCTTTGGTCTAATATGTTATGTTTATAAATATTATATCATTTAATAAAATAGTATTTATTTTAAAAACTCATTTATGTCTATTTTGATACTATTCAGAATTTGGTTTTTGTGAAAGTTATAACAACTTTATTACTTTGAAAAAAAATCCTTGAATCCACCCTAACATGTCATATTAACCTATAAAATTCATGAAATTAATAAAAAGACTCAATTTACATTTATTTTAATATTTATAATATCAATTAGTTTAATATTTCATTAATAAGGTAATTTCTGCATCATCATTATGTCATAAATAAATTTAATTATTTAATGTATAAAATTTATAAATAAAATACCGTGATGTAGTAAATTTTTATATATTTTTAATGAATATTTATAGTTTAATTTATTTTATGTATAACCCTATATTAAAAATGGTTTAGCTATTAAAATTTGAATTTAACACTTTTAACTCTTCTTTAACTAAAATATAATAAATGTTCTAATCTAATCCAAGTGGATAAAAAAGGACAATATTTTTGTCCTAATGTTGATTTTGGTCGAAATAAACTTATAAAATATAATTAGTACATGTGTTAGGGTAATTATAATATCATTTTTACTTTTAATTACCCTATTTACTTTTAACCGTGGTAAATAAAATTCAAACGATACTATTCACCAAAAATTATTTTCATCCCATTAAACCACATTTTACTTACTAATGTAAATCATGTCTCTAGGATTTTTGAAATTCAATTCATAGAAGTAGTAAAATTACTTTTTATGCCAATTTTCAAATGTGCCTAGAAGGTGGGTAAAAGACGTTAAAAAGTTCAATAAAATTTTATATATCTAATATTATTATAAAATGATTCCAATGAATTACATTGGACTAATATAGGTATTATGTATCTATTTTGACTTTAAAGTAAATATAAATAAAAAAATAATTATTTAAATAAAAAGTCGATTTTAAACAATAACACAATGTTTTTCACTATTCATCAAAAATTTAAAGTTTTCATAAAAATACCAAATATTAACCCTAAGATAATTTTGATATTCCGAATACAAAAATGAAGTCCATTTTGAAAAATGAAATTTTAAATATTTTAAAAATTGGGTATTACTATTCATAACATTTTTTAAACGGCTAGTTTGATTAATCATGGTGTGCTAGAACTCGAAGTTGCATACAACCCAAGATATTGTATTATTCGGAGAGAAGCATACCGTGGATGCTTGGGGAGTTACATTATTCCCTCCTTCAAATAATTTCATCCTAAAAATTTCTAGAATATTACTGCATAAAAATATTTGGGTGGTTCTTTATTATAAGTTCCTTAGGTTCCCACATTGCCTCTTCCATTTTATTGTTTCTCCAAAAAAAATTTACCAGATGAGTTGTCTGGTTTCTCAATACTTGTTCTCTGGTATCAATAATTCTAATAGTCTCTTCACAATAAGACAGATCAGGTTCTAGTTTTATTTATTCATAGGTGAGTACATGCATTGGGTCAGGCATGTATTTTCTCAACTGTGATATGTAGAACACATCATGAACTTTGGAGAGACTTGGCGGCATTTGAAAACGGTAAGCTACAACTCCAATTCGTTCTAGAATTTCAAAAGGTCTGATGTACCTAGGACTCAACTTACCCTTCTTATCGAATCATATAACACCCTTCCATGGAGATACCTTCAAGAAAATATGATCTCCTACTTGAAATTCCAAATCCTTCCTTCGGTTATCGACATAGCTCTTGTGCCAACTTTGAGAATCTTTGATGTAGGTTTGGATAATCTTCACATTTTCCATTATTTCCTCAACTTGTTTTGGGACTATGCATTTTCTTTCACCAACATCATCCCAAAAAGTTGGTCTGCAACATTTTTTTTCCATATAACGCTTCATATGGTGTCATTTGGATACTTGAATAGATGCTATTATTATAGGAAAATTCTACCAGAGGTAAATACTAATCCCACATACCTTGAAATTCAAGTGAGAAAGATCTCAACATGTCTTATAAGGTTTGAATAGTTTGTTCTGATTGCCCATCAGTTTGAGGGTGGTAGGTAGTGCTCAAATGAAGTTCAGTATCTACGGATTTCGGAAGACTTTTCTAGAATTTTGATGTAAAATGGGGATCATGATCAGAAACAATCGATTGGGGTACACCATCAAGTCTTGCAACATCATTAATATATAGTCTTGATAAACGTTCAAATGGTAAATTGTATCTTATAGAAAGAAAATGTGATGACTTTGTAAGATGATCAGAAATAACCCATATTGCATCATTCCTTCTAGGAGTCTTTGGTATCCCCATGACCAAGTCCATCGTAATATCATCTCATTTCCACTCAGGTATGGGAAGAGGTTGCATGACTCCTCCAGGATTTGCCTTCTAGCCTTAACCTGTTGACAAACCATACATCTTAACACATAATCAGAAATCTCTCTCTTCATGTTGTCCCACCAAAAATGTTCCTTCAAATCTCTATACATGTTAGTGATACAAGGATGTATAGAGAAATTGGATATTGAGAATCATCCAATAATTTCCTTTTTAGATCAGGTATATCAGGAACACAAAGTCTCTTCCCAAATTTCAAAATTTCATCTTCATATATGAATTTGATCAATATCCCATCATTCACATATTTAATTTTCTTTTGAAACTCCTCATCATCAGTCTGAGAACTTTTTATCCTTTCTTGTAAAGATAGATTGGAAACCATTTGAAAAAGTATTGATGTTTCACCTTCCATGATTATTCTCATATACACCTTTACTAGATCCATGAACATAGGATCCCTTTCAACTCTCATATTATTCAGAACTCCATGATCCTTTCGGCTCAAAGCATATTTTACCTTATTTACCTTCCCCAAGTGGTAGTTTATAGTGAAATCATAATCCTTGAGAATTTCATGCCATAGCCTTTGCCTCATGTTAAGTTCTTTCTGTGAGAAAATATACTTCAAACTCTTGTGATCAATATATATCTCACATTTTTTTCACCATAGATATAGTGTCTCCATATCTTCAGATAAAATATTATAATTGATAGCTCAATATCATGAGTAAGATAGTTTTTTTCATGAATTTTTAGTTGTCGTGATGCATAGGCAATAACTCTATCATTTTGCATAAGTACACAACCAAGTCCTTTCTTTGAAGCATCACTATAAATAATAAACCCATAATTCCCTAATGGTAGAGTCAAGATAAAATCATTGACTAATCTTCTATTCATTTCTTCAAAACATTCTTCACACTCTTTTGCCCCAAAACATTTAACCCCATTACGTGTGAGCTTTGTTAATGGGTTATCCAATCAAGAAAAATTCTGGACAAAACACCGATAATAACCTAATAAACCAATAAAATTGTATACCTCAGTTATACTCATCAGTACTATCCATTCTTGGATTTCCCTTGCCTTTGAAGGATCAATTGAGATTCCATCCTTAGAGAAAATATGGCCAAGAAAAGAAATCTCCTAAATCCAGAATTCACACTTGCTAAACTTCCCATATAATTCATTTCTTTTAAGAGTCTTTAGAATTGTGTGCAAGTGATTTTCATGATCTTTATAGCTTTTGGAGTATACCAAGATATCATCAATAAATACCACTACAAAGTCATCAAGATGTTCCTTGAAAACTATGTTCATTAGATCCATGAAAACAGAGGGTGCATTAGTCAGTCTAAAATGCATTACTGTAAACTCATAATGCTCGTACCTAGTTCAAAATGTTGTCTTTGGAATGCCTTCCTTTTTCATGCACAAATGATCGTATCCAGATCAAAGGTAAATCTTTGAAAAATGTTGAGCTCCACGAATTTGATCAAATAAATTATCAATACGAGTTAGGGGATACTTGTTCTTTATTGTTATATCATTGATCTCCCTATAGTCAACGCACAACCTCATAGATCCATCTTCATTCTTAACAAAAAGAATAGGGGCTCCCCATAGTGAAACCCTAGGTCAAATAAATCCTTTATTACTCAATTCCCTTATTTATTTCTTTAGTTCCACTAATTCCATAGTGTCCATTCTATAAGGGGTCTTTGATATGGGTCTTGAACTAGGAATTAAGTCAATGGAAAACTCAATTTCTTCTTCTTGAGGATGTCCAGGTAAATTCTCTAGAAACACAACAACATATTCTTGAACAATAGGTACAACCTCTATTTGAACATTCCTTTCCTCACCTATAGTTATTTCACCCCCTTCCTCCCCAATAATTGAATTTACTAGAGCTAATGGGGTGGATCTAGATGAGAATCAAATGGTTACATTTCTACTCTAACGATAAGGTATTTCTTATCATCATCAAAAATTGTAACCTCCTCCTTATAATAAATTTTCGCATCATGGTCTGAAAACCAATCCATATCGAGGATTATATCAAATTAAATCATGGGTATGGCAATAAGATTAGCAGATAAATAACATTTATATGCCATAATGGTAACCAATTGACAAAACTTTGTTGCAATGATAATTCCCTTGAGAGTTTTTACTGAAAACTCCCTTGTTATGTCAAATTGTAAATATATAATTTTCATGGAAAACTGGGAAGATATGAAATAATGTGATGTTCTAGATTCAAATAAATCATTTCCTAATTTTTAGGAAACAATTAAAGTACCTTACACCACATCATTAGTAAATTCGACCTCAGCAGTAGTGATCTCATAAGCTTGGCCTTTCTCCCTTGTCATTTTCTGAGGTAAGTTTCCTTGATTATTAGAACATTCATTTTCATAATTCCCCATTTATCTACAATTGTAGCATTCAAAATTGATAGACTCTTTTTTTACCTTACAATCATGACCTTGGTGGCCTTTTCTCCACACTTGTAACAAACTCTCACCCCCTTCAGGAAATTACTTGGGTGTTTCTTCCCACATTTACTATAGGGTGGAAAGTCAACTTTTCCCTTTTTCCCCTTATTTCTTTTTTCAGAGTGTTCAGTAGATCTTTTCTTCTCTTGCTTTTCTTTAAAGTCGTAAGACTTAGAGAATTCCTTTTCTGTATTGATATCACATGAGACTATATTTTTGTATGATGAGAGGGTTGTGAGACTAATGCTCTATGGAGAAATGGTTTTAACCCATAAAAAAATTTATCAATATTACTCATTTGGTTATGTATATAATCTACAGCATGCCTTGCTAATCTTGTAAAGTTAGCCTCATACTTTGAGACATTATCATCCTCCTTTTTCCTCAGACTCAGAAATTGTCTTTCCATGTCCGCTTGATGTTCACGGGGAAAGTATTTTTCTAAGAAAATCTCTTTAAACACCCTCTATTCCATATTTGATACTTCTTCATCCTCCTTCATATTTTTAATTAATGACCACCATTGATCTGCATCTCCTGTGAGGTGATAAACTGTCATGACAACTTTTTCCCTTTAGCTACTCCCCAAAGCATAAAATATTTTCTCTAAGGAACTTATCCATTGCTCATATACAAATGGATTTGTAGTACCATTGAATGTTGGTGGTTGTTGACTCATGAAGCAGTCTAACATTGATCCTCCACATTTTGGATCAGGGTACTCCATACGAGTAAGGTTATTATTCATAACCTGAGTGAGTTGTCCTAATATGGTTATAAGTTGATCAGCACCAGTTGCATCACCACCTCCACTATAATTATACTGAGTAGAAGGGTAATCCCTACATGTATTATGTGCATTGATACAGTTTCTATTCCTTCTACTAGGCACCATTTCTAAACAATGTCATACACTAGATTAGTTTAGGAATCGCAACGCATAATTAAAAATTTGTAAAATACTTAACATAAATTGAACAGTTTATGCATATAATCCTTAATCATAAAAAAATTACTTTAAGGAAGTATTTACTCATAAATCCTTAATAATGGTTTGTGACGAAAATGTGAATTATCCTAAGCATATCCCCCAGTAGTTTCAAACCAGGTGCGCAGTAAGGCTCATTGTCATACACCAGGATACCACAGGTCAAGCCCGAAACTCCTTGTCGGTGTTTTCACTCCTAGGTACATCTGTTCCAAAACCACGTCCACTTTTAGTATCCATACATGGATGTGTTGCTTGGAAAACCCAAAAAATATTTACATTACAAAATTTTTTGGATGTTCTTCTATAATAATCCTCAATATCTATCTTAGGGTAATGTTATCTAATCAGAGAATTTATAAATATAGTTTCCAATGTTTGTACTAAACTTCCTATTATACCAACTATAATACCCTGACCCCATTTACCTAGAGTCAATGAATTCTTACATAACATTGGCATGATCACAAGATATAAAGTCCTAAAAGACTGATCAGTTTAGTTGCCTTGGAAGTAATATATACATACATAAGATTTACATTACATTATGAAATGGAAAAACAACAACATTGCGTCCCCTTTTAATACACTCATATCCCTTAGCCTATTTCTACGGGTCAATTATAATATACTTCTTTGCATCTTGGGGAAAATAAAACATGATAAAGGGGTGAGTCAGATGCTCTGTAAGGATAACTATATAGCGGAAAATATCATAATTAAGCATAAACATTTAAGGCAATGTATAAGACTAAAACACAAGCCTTTTAAAATTAAAATTCAGCATAATATGGAAAAGGTAAATTAAATAATGTCATTTACTTATTCACATGGATATTCTACTAGTCTAATAATCAAATGTAATATCGTTAGCTAATTTCATAATGATGAAATGCATAATTCCAGACATCATAACCATGTAGTTGAGGCCTCGTGCCAAGAATACAAATAAAATTTTATCAAGTCCTTATACTAAGACACTAATTTGTCTCATGAGACCTATTGATGCATTGAGGGGCTATAGCGGGCCCATCCCATCACTTACTATGTCCAATGCATTACTCATATGAAAAGGATGAAATGTAACATAAACAGCGTAATAAAATAGCATATGAAAGGTTAATACTTTAACCATAAACCATGAATGACATAAAAATAGCACATCTATAGTCAAACATATTACAAAACCTTCAATACAATATGGAAGATTGTATTATAATAAATCAACTTCAAATAAGCGTAAAAACCAACAAAGGATGTTGACATAGATGAAATCAATCCAAAAACTATTTGAGTGAAATTTCTCTTTATAATTTGAAATAATTTAAAAGTAAAGAAAAAATTTATTTTAAAAATATTCTTATAATATTGTAAGGGAGGATTATAAGGTGTTATAATGGCATAAAATGGTCGTACCCACCGTATAAGTTAAAAAACATTATTTCCCTAATTTTTCAAAAACATCATAAAGTACCTTATTTGGAAAATGACAAAAAGATAACTTCAAAGCATTTTATAAAAGTCAAAAAATGGTATAAATGACCTTCACCCATAGTATATAAAATAGTAAAAATGTTCTGAAATACATTTTTTAGAAACATGGATGTGGATGATAAAGAAGTCTCAGTAGATACTTACGTATAGACAACCTTGGATAATAAATAGATTTTAAAATTAACCCTTACCTTGTACTTTTCCTTAGTTTAGGGTACATTAACCTCCTATATAATGGTTAAATAATTGTTATTAAATTATACAAGAACCACATACATAAATATGATATCATATATGATCCTCTACTATTGATTTGTTAATAATATTTTAGTAATATCATTATTTTGGGTGTTAACTGATTCATTTTACTTCATATGTTTTGTTATGTAAGTCATATTTGTTATGGATAGGATGTATTTGATTCATATCCAGAATGATATTATGATGACCCATCCCCTCACGGTCCATCCCTTTGCCAATTTTTGGATCCTAAGGGTGGCGTCTCGGTGGTAGGATGTCATTTCGGTGTGCGACCGATCGGTGTGCGACAGATCGGCGTGCGACCGACCGACGTGCGACCGACCGGCGTGTGACCGATCGGCATGCGACCAATCGATGTGTGACTGATCGGTGCGACCGATTGGTGCGACTTATTGGTTTCACCAAGCCTTGTCGGGTTTCTCTTCTACAGTTTTTCCCGTAACGCCTCTTTTAGGCCTTTTTAACCCTTTTTAAGAGTTTTGAAGCCATTCAAAGCCCATAATTAATACCCAAAAATACCGAGAAACCTCCCCAATGGGAAAAATTAAATAAAAACTTAATATCATCATGCGTAATTGGCCAACCACATGGGAAACCACGATCCGACTTCCAAGGCATTCAAAATTCCATATCCCGTAACTATAGGATCTCATATTTATATATCCTACTAGAGATTCTTCCTTCCCCTGGTCAGCTGGATTTCTTTCTTCCCCCTAGTGCACCTGGAGTCCCTCCTTTATAAGGCTTGTGGTGTGCCCGTGTTGGAGTCTTTCTACTCGTCCTTGGAGTTCCCGATGTCCCTCCCCTGCAATTCGCACTTTCCCATGTTCTTGGAGCGTGGAGAAGAACTTAGATCCTTGATCAATCAGGTAGGTATTTTTTTCCTTCATCTCTCCTTACTGTGTATCATGCGGGGTGGGTACGCTATTGTTTCTGTGGAGATTGATGAAACCAAACTTAATGAAGATAATGAACGGACCTTAAAGAATGAAGGGGGTGTGATGGATATTCTGGAATACTCTTTTATGTTGATATATGTTGCGAACCGTATGGGCTTATGCCACTGAAAATCATGGTCGTTGGTGGTCTTTCCCTTCCGCGCTAATGAACCATGTATTATGTGATGATTAAATGACTATAACATGGAATTGGTTAATCACTTAAACTCGACTGGTTGAATGAATGCCCGGTGAACATGAAACCCTTGTGTAGTCACCCCGGTTAACCAACAGAAGGAAGAAACTGATGAATTATGTGAAAGAACCTAGAAGTTTCCCTATTCTGTTTTGGTAGTGGGTGTTTCTTTCCTTCTATATTCTTGTGGGTGAAAATGGGTGAGGATGGGATCCTCCGTTGTGGTACGGTTGTTAGTTGTGAATCTGAAGTAGTGCGGTTGCTCTGATGTTACACGAACTTGGGTAGAATCCTTTATTGTTGAGAAATCGTTGGTTCCTAGTTTTGGGGACATGGTACTGTGTCTCGAGGTTTTTTTTTTCCAGTACTCCAAGGGATCTTACTTATCCATTTTTGTGGGATTTTTTTGGTTCCAGTACATTGAGGGATCTCACTGATCCCCTTTGTTGTTGTAACTTCACAATAGAACCGGGTGTGAATTCTTAAGTTTTTGTTTGGTTGTTTCTCTTTCCTTGACTTGTGGTTATGCCTGTTAGTTTCCCAGTAGTGTATAATTCACTTAAATGTGGTTTGATTGAATATGAAACAAGAATGATTTAAATTAGGAGTTGGTTTTGGGAATGAGTTGTGACTTGGCCATGAGTATTGTGCCTTCTTTTATGAATGAATAGTAACGAGGATGTTTGTGCTTGGGTTGGCCTTGGAAACCCTAGGTTGGGATGAGTTCTTGTTACCTATACATATATCTGTAGCTTTTAGGTTTATTATTCTCACCCCACCCAAGTTGAGCACTTTAGTGTCGAACACCCCCATTTCACGGGGGAGGGTGTTTTTTCCAACACTCCTATGAGTTGTTGGTTATTAGCTCCTTTCTGATCCCTTTCCTGAATATCCCAAGACTATTAGATCAAGATGTGATGGCATGAAGTCCATTATTAGACCAAGAATCTTTGAGCAGGGTAGTTGTGGTGGTTGGACCAGGTGTTTGTAGGCAGGTTGTTTCCCAAGTGTCTTCGGGATGAGGCCCAGGTGTCTTCGGGTGTGGAAGTAGTTGTTCTAACCTAGGTGTTTGCGGGTGTGGTTACGCGTGGTGGTTGTGGCCCATGTGTCTGTGGGAGGGATGGAGGTTATGGCCCATGTGTGTGCGGGAAGGGTTCGGTAGTGGGACTGCGATGAGGTTATGGCTCAGGTGTGTGCGGGCGGGGTTTGGTAGTGGGACTACGGTGAGAATGGCGGGATTGGTTCGATGCATAGGATTTATTCAATAACCAGTGAGAAAGTGGAACGAAGTATCCAATTATCGATGTGCTATTACTTTACTTTACTTTCCTTGCATTATTTGGGGAGTGTGCATTGGTGAGGCTTGGGTGGATAGTTTTTTTTCTAGGTGCTTTGGTTTCTCTTTTCTCACAAGGCATTATAATTCTTATCCACTTGTGCACGAGAGCTTTTGGTTTTCCCTATTGGGTATACTTGTATGCTCACCCTACAAAAATAAAACTACTTTTAGGTTTCTAGGAGGACTTCAGGGATCGTGCCAGACCGTACTAGCTCGGACCTTGGGGCAGTTGCTGTTGTCATTTTCCTTTTCTTGGTACTTTGACTTTGGAGTTTTTGTGGCTTGTATCATTTACTATTGAACATACATATAGAAATGGGTTACTTTTGGCTTTACCTTTACTTTCATCTTCGGTATTATTAGTGTTTCTATCTTATCTCTCGGTCCTATAAAAAATTAAAAAGGGTAATGCCTTCCATTTTTTGTGAGATTCTATACCCTTGGTGCTAGTTGCCACTCCGGGACCTATTGAAGGTGGGTTTCATGGGTCATTATCTCTCCTTCAAATTAAATAAAGAAGGGCCTGGCAATCTACTATCCCTTCCCTCCTTTTGGTGAAGGCGGGTCGTGACAGAATGGTATCAGAGGAGGTTGAGAGATAGGATGGAGTCTGGATTTAGGCATAGTGAGGATTGTATGGGGTGGAAGGGCAATAGTGTTGGGTGACCTTGGTGCATGAATTAGGCCAGGGAAGACCGGTTAGGACACGGGATTTTAGGGGCCCCCGTGACCCGATGCAAGGACTCTGGACCTACTGAATGACCAAGTGAGGCTACACTGATTTTAGGGTAGAGAACCTAGAAAAGGTACATGCATCATAATGACGTGTGTTATTATGTTTCATGGGTGTCTTGGGGATTCAAAATAAATAAAGAATTCTAAGAAAATTTAAGAACAATATTCTACACTACTCGGGCTTAGGCATTCCTTGTTTACCTTACAGCTATGGCACCTGGGAGGTGACCACGTGTAGTGCAGGCGATCGAGGCCTAGGAGGTTGACTTGGCCGATCGGCAGAGGATCGACCGAGAGGAGGAGGATGATCAGTGGAAGAAGAATCTTTGAGCCTTTCAGCGACAGACCCTTGGGATGTACGAGGGCAGCATCTCAAACGTAGAGACAGAGAGTTGGCTAGAGGAGATGGTGATAGCCTTCAGCTTGATCCGAGCTCCAATGGAGTACTGGGTTCCTCTGGCTGTAATCCAGATGTGTGGAGCAGCGCATTAGTGGTGGAGACTTTATCTTGGGGAGAAGAGGGAGACCAAGGTGACGTGGGCAGACTTTGAGAAGGAGTTCTGAGCAGAATTCCTCTCTTCCACGATGAAGGCTGAGAAGAGGCAGGAACTAATCTCCCTCCAACAGGGGAGTATGTTAGTAAGAGAGTTGGGGATCAAGTTCAAGGATCTACTTCGCTTTGCTCTGGACCTCTTTCTGGATGAGGAGTCTCAGGCGAGACGTTTAGAGGAGGCACTATGACCTTCTCTTCAGTACGCTATTACTCCCTTCACCCTACCGACATACATAGAGGTGCATAAGAAGGCTGAAGTGGTGGAGAGGATACACATGCTGAGAGGTGTGTCACGAGAGGGGATCCAGTTTGGCTCGTTGAAGAGGAATACCATCAGCAGCAGGCCTCCAGCATCAGGACCCTCTAGGTTTCGACCAGCAGAGAGTAGGCCTCAACAGTTCCAGTTACGACCTTCCGGCCCTCGCCCTTTTCTTTTAGACCCAGGGCTGATATGCTTCATCTGTGGAAGCCATGGGAACCTTCTAAATAAGTACTCAGACAGAGTACAGTATGGTGGGGGTAGGCAGGTCCAGCACCCACCTCAGCAGCAGCAATTCCCAGCTAGGCCCTTTCAGCAGCAGCAGCAGGGACAGCGGGCTCCCACTCTGCCGAGGGCAGATGTTGCAGGAGGAGGCTGACCTCAGGGCACTCTTCAGGGAACTCGACCCGGGCGTGGTCGGGGAGGTGGCCGACAGCTGAGAGGCAGAGGAGTTGGGTGTGGGCAGTTGCACGCCACGGAGGCAGAAGTTCCATCAGGGCCAGAAGTCATTCGAGGTACGATCAGTTTGTTTAGTACCCTTGCATATTCCTTGTTCGATACATGAGATTCACACTCCTTTGTTACACCCAGTCTGGCACATGCTCTAGGTTTTGATGCTGAGAGACTTCCAGTTCCCCTGGTGCTGAGCACACCAATCGGAGGTCAGACCGACTTGTTGTATGTTTTTCGAGGATGTAGACTAATGATAGGCCAACATTAGTCAGTCGAGGATCTTCTACTATTGTAGATATAGCCATACGATGTCATCCTAGGCATTGACTGGTTGTTCTCTGTATGTGTTGTCATCAACTGCTTCCGAGGAAGGGTTGTGTTTTTAGACTTGGGTGGCCGACATGTGACTTTCATCGGCGACCAGAGTTTCCAGGGAAGTAGAAAGCAAAGGGAACCCCTCCTCTCTTTGTTAGTTGAGCTATCGGTGGAGTCGGTAGATGCAGAGATGGTGGAAGTACCAGGGGTCATTCGTGAGTTTATGGACGTCTTCCCTGAGGAGGTGACGACTCTACCCCCTCGATGTGACATCGATTTTGGGATAGACTTGCAACCTTTTGCTCATCCAATTTCAATGGCTCCCTACCGGATGGCACCTTCAGAGCTACGGGAGTTGCGAATTCAGATTGATGATCTGATGAAGAAGGGTTTTGTTCGACCAAGAGCATCACCGTGGGGTACTCCAGTCTTGTTCGCGAGGAAGGAATATGGTGGTCTCAAGATGTGCATAGACTACAGGAGACCGAATCAGGTAACGGTCAAGAATCGCTACCCTCTTCTAAGGGTAGACAATCTCTTTGACCAATTGAAGGGGGAAGGATGGTTCTCTAAGACCGATCTACGATCTGGATATCATCAGTTGAGGGTGAAGGAGGGCGACATCTCGAAGATGGCCTTCAGGTGCAGATATGGTCACTTTGAGTTTGTGGTCATGTTGTTCGGCGTCACGAATGCTCTAGCTATGTTCATGGGGCTCATTAACTCCGTCTTTTGGGAGTACCTGGATCGGGTAATAGTCGTATTTATTGATGACATCTTGATCTACTCAAGATCAGAGGAGGATCACACTAAGCACTTGAGAACGGTTTTAGAGGTCCTTCGATGGCACCAACTCTATGGGAAGTTGTCAAAGTGCAAGTTCTGGACCCGAGAAGTGCACTTCATTGGGAATGTGGTGTCCGAGCAGGGGATAGCAGTGGACCCATCAAAGGTCGGGGTGGTTGTTTCTTGGGCAGAGCCCATGAATGTGGCAGAGATTCGTAGTTTCCTCGGGCTAGCATGTTACTACCGGAGATTCGTGCCGAACTTCTCTCGAGTTGCAGCACCTTTGACAGCTTTGACGAAGAAGGATCAAGCTTTCATATGGGATGGGCAGTGCGAGGAAGCCTTCAGCTATCTGAAGGGGAAGTTGGTCAATGACCCAGTGCTGAGGTTTCTAGAAGAAGGAGCAACGTATGAGGTGTTCTGTGATGCTTCAGGGTAAGGCTTCGGATGTGTGCTGATGCAGTGGAAAGGGGTGATCTCTTATGGGTCTAGAGAGTTGTGCCCTCATGAGCGTAATTATGCCACCCACGATCTGGAGCTTGTAGTGGTCATTTTTATACTAAAGTTGTGGCTACATTACCTCATTTGGGAGTGCTTTGTGGTCTTCATGGATCACAAAAGCTTGAAGTATATCTTCTCTCAGCGGGACATGAACTTACGGCAGTGAAGGTGGATGGAATTACTTGAAAACTACGACTTAAAGATTTCCTACACCTTAGGAAAAGGGAATGTGGTGGCTGATTCCTTGAGCAGAAAATCACATAAGGATGTGGTTCGAGAGTCGGCAGATGCTTAGAAGGCGATGGAGGAGTTGACTGCCCTGCACCTGGATGCAAGGATGGAAGGTGGAATAGGTTACCTATATCAGATGATAGTGTAGTCTTCTCTACTACGGTAGGTGGAGGAGTCTTAGTGGGGAGACTCAAAAAGCGAAGTGGTGCGTGACCAGCTTAACCAAGGTGATGCTTCAGAAGGGTGGATAGAGGATGGTCATAATCGAGTTATTTTCTAAGGGAAGTTGTTCATTCCGGAGGTGATGCATGAGAGAGTCCTTGGTGAGTTACACAAATCACCCCTAGCAGTGCACCCAGGAGTTTCCAAGATGTACCAAGGCCTGAGGAGATAGTTTTGGTGGCCTGGGTAAAACGGGCAGTAGCAGAGTTTGTAGAAAAGTGCCTAGTGTGTCAGTAGGTGAAGGCTGAACACCGTGTTCCAAGAAGCTTGTTGCAACCTTTAGATGTTCCCGAGTGGAAGTGGGATGACATCTCGATGGATTTCATCATAGGTCTACCCAAGGTTCAAGGAGGCCACGACGCTATCTGGGTATTGGTGGATCAGTTGACAAAATCGGCCCACTTTCTGGTGATCAAGGATTCGGGTGCATTAGATTCCTTAGCACAGAGGTATGTGGATGAGGTGGTGTGGTTTCACGGAGTTCCGAGATCCATAGTCTCGGATAGGGATGCACGGTTTACCTTACGAGTCTGGAGAGGATTGAAACATGAGTTTGGAACCCGGCTACTTCTTATCACTGCTTTCCACCCCCAGACAGAGCGCACCATCCAGACCTTGGAAGATATGTTGCGTGCATACGTTCTGGACTTTGGGGGATTGTGTGTGCGACACTTTCCTCTGTTAGAGTTCACCTACAATAATAGCTACCACTCTACAATTGGTATGGCTCCATTCGAATCCTTGTACAGGAGGCCATTTCGCTCACCCCTGTGTAGGACAGAAGTTGTAGAGGCAGGCGTCTTTGGCCCAGAGGTGGTGCAGAGTACGACAGAGAAGGTGAAACTTATACGAGAGAGGATGAAGTTATATCAGGACCAGCATAAGTCTTATGCCGACGATAGGAGGAGACCCTTGGAGTTCTAGGTCGGGGACCACGTGTTCTTGAAAGTCTCCCCTTGGCGTGGGCAGTGGAGGTTCGGCAAGGGAAGTAAGCTTTCTCCCAGGTTCGTCGGACCCTTTGAGGTGTTGCAGCTGGTCGGTGAGGTGGCTTACCATCTTGCATTGCCACCGCAGCTACAAAGGGTGCACGATGTCTTCCATGTGTCTCAGCTTCGTCGGTATCTGCACGATGACTCACACGTCCTTAACTGGGGAGAGCTAGATATCGAAGATGATGCACCGTTCATGGAGCGACCATTGATGATCAAGGATCATGAGGAGAAGGTACTCCATGGATGAACCATTCCTCTGGTTCGTGTGTTGTGGAGGCATGGTGGGCTTGAGGAATGTACCTGGGGACGGGAGACGTAGATGCGTGCCTAGTACCCAGAGCTGTTTTGACTAGTTCTGTTTGTTGTACTTGGTTGTGATGGAACACTTTACCTTGTTAACTATGGAATGTATGGTTTTCCTTATTCTCTAGATGTGTGTGAAAAATCCTGACTGCGGGGAGGGGAGAACCCGATCCCCTATCAAGACACATTAAGGTGGATGCGATTAAACCCATGTAGGTGAGTCAGTGCCTCCCAATGCGGATAGT
Source organism: Viscum album (assembly GCA_963277665.1). NCBI lineage: Eukaryota > Viridiplantae > Streptophyta > Magnoliopsida > Santalales > Viscaceae > Viscum > Viscum album. Next base: position 1,965,019,669 of record OY728152.1, read on the forward strand.
ATCTTGACATGGAGGAGGAAACTCCCTAAACTCATATGACTGGGCAGCTTGAACCTTAAATGTTTCATGGTTGCTTTAGGAGGGAAGGTGTTCCCATGTGTCAGAGAGGTTCACTCCTGAGAGGTATCTTCCGGGGTGGTTGTTCGGACCCCCCTCCTTTCTTCAGGCCTGGTTTTAAATTCTTGAGGGTGAGAATGCTTGGAGAGGTATCTGATGTGATGACCCAGATCCTCATGATCCACCCCTTTGCCAATTTCTGGATCCTAAGGGTGGCGTCTCGGTGGTAGGACATCATTTCGGTGTGCGACCGATCAGCGTGTGACCGATCGGCGTGCAACCGATTGGCGCGACCGATCAGTGTCACCCAGCCTTGTCGGGTTTCTCTTCTACAGTTTTTCCCGTAACACCTCTTTTAGGCCTTTTTAACCCTTTTTAAGTGGTTCAAAGCCATTTAAAGCCCATAATTAATAACAAAAAATCCCGAGAAACCTCCCCAATGGGGGATATTAAATAAAAACTTAATATCATCATGCGTAACTGGCCAATCATGTGGGAAACCACGATCTGACTTCCAAGGCATTCAAAATTCCAAATCCCCTAACAATAGGATCTCATATTTATATCTCCCGCTAGAGCTTCTTCCTTCCCCTGGTCAGCTGGATTTCTTTCTTCCCCCTGGTGCGCCTGGAGTCCCTCCTTTCTGAGGCTTGTGGTGTGCCTGTTCTGGAGTCTTTCTGCTCATCCTTGGACTTCCCGACGTCCCTCCCCTACAAGTCGTACTTTCCCCTGTTCTTGGCGCCTGAAGAAGAACTTCGATCTTTGATCAATCAGGTAGGGATTTTTTTCCTTCGTCACTTCTTACTGTATATCATGCGAGGTGGGTACGCTATTTTTTCTATGGAGATTGATTAAACCAAACTTAATGAAGATAATGAACAGACCTTAAAGAATGAAGGGGGTGTGATGAATATTCTGGTATACTCTTTTATATTGATATATGTTATGAACCGTATGGGATTATGCCACTAAAAATCATGGTCGTTGGTGGCCTTTCCCTTGCGCACTAATGAACTATGTATTCTATGATGATTAAATGACTATAACATGGAATTGGTTAATCACTTAAACTCGGCTGGTTGAATGAATGCTCGGTGAACATGAAACCCTTGTGTGGTCAGCCCGGTTAAACAATAGAAGGAAGAAACTGATGAATTATGTGCAAGAACCTGGAAGTTTCCCTATTCTGTTTTGGTAGTGGGTGTGTCTTTCCTGCTAGATGCTTATGGGTGAAAATGGATGAGGATGGGATCCTCCGTTTTGTTATGGTTGTTAGTTGTGAATCTGAAGCGGTGTGGTTACTCTGCTGTGACACGAACTCAGGTAGATTCCTTTATTGTTGAGAAATCATTGGTTCATGGTTTTTGGGACATGGAAGGTATCTCGAGGATTGATTTGTTCCATTACTCCTAGGGATCTCACCTATCTCTTTTTGTGGGATTTTCTTCGGTTACAGTACATTGAGGGATCTCACTGATCCCTTTTGTTGTTGTAACTCCACAATAGAACCAGGTGTGAATGATTAAGTTGGTGTTTGGATGTTTCTCTTTCCTTGACTTGTGGTTATGCCTTTTAGTTGCCCAGTAGTGTAGAATTCAATTAAATGGGGTTTGATTGAACATGATACAAGAATGATTTAAATGAGGAGTTGGTTTTGGGAATGAGTTGTGACTTGGCCATGAGTATTGTGCCTTCTTTTATGAATTAATAGTAACGAGGATGTTTTTTCTTGGGTTGGATTTGGAAACCCTAGGTTGGGATGAGTTCTTGTTACATATACATATATCTATAGCTTTTATGTTTCTTATTCATGCCCCACCCATGTTTATCACTTTAGTGTTGAACACCCCCATTTCATGGGGAGGGTGTTTTTTACAACACTCCTATGAGTGAATGGTTATTAACTCCTTTATTCTCCCTTTCCTAAATAGCCCATGACTCTTCGGGTAGGTTGTGATGGCCTGAAGTCCATTATTATCCCAAGAATCCTCAGGCAGGGTAGTTGTGGTGGTTGGCCCAGGTGTTTGCGGGCAGGTTGTTTCCCAAGTGTCTTCAGGATGAGGCCTAGGTGTCTTCAGGCATGACAATAGTTTTTCTAACCCAGGTGTTTATGGGTGTGGTTATGCATAGTGGTTATGGCCCAGGTGTCTTTGGGCGGGATGGTGGTTATGGCCCAGGTGTATGCGGGCGGGGTTCGGCAGTGGGATTGCGGTGAGGTTATTGCCCAGGTGTGTGCAGGCGGGGTTTGGCAGTGGGACTGCGATGAGAATGGCGGGATTGGTTCGATGCGTAGGATGTCTTCAATAACCAGTGGGAAAGTGGCGCATGGTACCCAAATATCGATGTGCTATTACTATACTTTACTTGCCTTGCGTTATTTGGGGAGTGTGCCTTGGTGAGGCTTGGGTGGATAGTTTTTCTTGCTAGGTGCTTTGGTTTCTCTTTCCTCATAGGGAATTAGAATGGTTCCCCACTTGTGAACAAGAGCTTTTGGTTTTCTCTACTGGGTATACTTGTATGCTCACCCTACATAAATAAAACCGCTTTCAGGTTTCCAGGAGGACTTCAGGGATCATGTGGGACCGTACTAGCTCGGACCTTGGGGAAGTTTCTGTTGTCATTTTCCTTTTCTTGGTACTTTACCTTTGGAGTTTTTTTTCTTGTATCATTGACTGTTGAACATGCATATGGGAATGGGTTACTTTTGGATTTAACTTTACTTTCAGCTTTGGTATTGTTGGGGTTGTTATCTTATCTCTCGATCCTATAAAAAAAATAAAAAGGGTAATTCCTTCCATTTTGTGGGAGATTCTGTACCCTTGGTGTTGGTCGCCACTCCGGGACCTATTGAAGGTGGGTTTCGAGGGTCATTATCTCCCCTTAAACTTAAATAAGGAAGGGCCTGAAAATCTATTGTCCCTTCACACCTTTTGGTGAAGGCGGTTCGTGACAGATATTAAGTTCTTAAATATTATTTTTAATCATCAAATGAAAATTATTCTTGAATGGTTAAGATGGGGAACGAAATCTCATCGTGTCGTGGAGACGGTAAGCCATACACATGCATGAGTGAAAATATCATTCTATTGATGGTGAAATCGTATGTAATTGGATATTATATTATATATACATAATCATTAACATGTTATATTTATTATTTACATCAATTATACTTATTATTATACCCATCCAAATAATGAAGTGTTGAATAACAAACTACACCACGACATGGAGACGGTAAGTCGTATGTATGCACGTATAGTGACTTTGTCATTCATAAGATGGATAGAATAATGAATATGGTTGAACCATATTTATAATAACATGTCATTAGGTAGAAGGTACTAGATTTATTATTTTAGTATGGAAACAATAAAGAAAGAGGAAGTGGAAGAAGAAAAGAACTTTGAAAGAGGTGATGAAATAATTACCTCTTTTTTGAGTGCTTCCTTTTGATTTGAAAAAAAGGGATCCTTAGGTTGTATTTCTGATCAAATTAAAAAATCTATCTTTAATTGAGGTTATTTAGGAGGATATTTGAGTAGGGTTTGACTGATCCAAATGGCTTTGGAGGTTTGAATTTAAGATAAGGGGATGTACCATTCTTTAGGAGAGGTGAGGGGAACTTTAGTAAATGGTTGAAATATTAATTTATTATAAAATTATTTTCGGTTTTTAAGAGCTCCAAATGGATTTATTTAGAGTGTAATGCGGGGATGGGTCTAAAATCTCTCAACCAATTGGTTTTATACAAGTTTAGGTAACCATTTTATCCTTATATTTTAGATTTAACTCTTAGTTAAATAGATTAACTTTTACCATGTCTTCTTGTATTTTTATATTACATGGTTAATAAACATACTATAAAATGACAAGAGTAACTAAAGTGCTTAATTAATGACATATATATTATTATATAATTCATTTGGCTGAATCTTTCATTTTTAGGAATATTATATCATTTAATAAATAGTATTTGTTTTAAAAACTCATTTATGTTAATTTTGACACTATTAAGAATTTGGTTTTTGTGAAAGTCATAACAACATTATTACTTTGAAAAAAAATCATTGAACCAACCCTAACATGTCATATTTATCTATAAAATTTGTGTAATGCATCAAAAGTCTCAATTTACATTTATTTTAATATTTATAATATCAATTATTTTAATCTTTCATTAATAAGGTAATTACTGCATCATCATTGTGTCATAAATAAATTTAATTATTTAATGTTTGAAAATTATAAATAAAATACCATGATGTAGGGAATATTTTTTATCTTTATAATTAATATTTATATTCTGATTTATCTTAGGTATAACCATATATTAAAAATAGTTTAGTTATTAAAATTTGAATTTAACACTTTTAACTCTTCTTTAAATAAAATATAATAAATGTCCTAATATAATCAAAGTGGATCAAAAAGGATAATATTTTTTATCCTAAGGTTTATTTTGGTCGAAATAAACTTATCCAATAGAATTAGGACATGTTTTAGGGTAATTATAATATCATTTTTACCTTTAATTAACCTATTTACTTTTAACCATGGTAAATAAAATTCAAAAGATATTATTCACCAAAAATTATTTTCATCATATTGAACCACATTTTACTTACTGATGTAAACTGTGTCTCTCAAATTTTTGAAATTCAATTCATAGAAGCGGTAAAATTACTTTTTATACAAATTTGCAAATGTGCCTAGAAGTTTGATAAAAGATGTTAAAAAGTTCAATAAAATTTTATATATATAATCTTATTATAAAATGACTCTAATGAATTAAATTGGACTAATATAGGTATTATGTATCTATTTTTACTTTAAAATAAATTTAAATAAAAATAATAAAAATTTAAATGAAAAGTCGGTCATAAACAATAACACAGAGTTTTTCACTATTCATCAAAAATTGAAAGTTTTCAGAAAAATACCAAAAATTCACCATAAGCTAATTTTGATATTATGAATCCAAAAATAAAGTCCATTTTGAAAAATAAAATTTATAAAATTTCAAAAGGTGGGTATTAATATTCATAACTTATTTTTAAACGGCGATTTTGGTTGGTCGTGGTGTGCTAGAACTCAAAGTTGCGTACAACGTAAGCCATTGTATTATTCAAAGAGAAGTGTACCGTGGAAGCTTGGGGTGTTACATGATTGTTTCTAGTATCACATGGCATTCATATTTCTAGGAAAATATGTCCTCAGACACATGAGGATATAAATATAATGATAAGGATTTCATTCACAACCACGACTGAGTCAGCCATGCATGTTATGATATGTTCTAGGCTAGATGTCGCCTACGCATTAAGTGTGGTAGGAAGATACCAAGCTGATCCAGGTGACCATCATTATATGGAAATCAAGACTATCCTTAAGTATCTAAGGCGTACTAAGGATATGTTCCTGGTTTATAGAGGAGATGAAGAACTAGTCATCAGAGGATATGAAAATGCTAGTTTTCAAAGTGATCAAGATGACATGAAATCATAAACAAGATATATCTTCATTTTTAATGGAGGTGTTGTTAGCTGGAAGAGCTCAAAGAAGGCTGTGGTTGTAGATTCTATAGTAGATTCTGAGTGTATTGTAGCTTATGTGGTAGCTAAAGAAGCAATATGGATGAGAAACTTCATCCAAGAGCTTGATGTGGTATCTCTCAGTAAAGAACATATCACACTCTATTGTAATAATAATACAATGATGGATCTTGCAAAAGAGTCAAGGTCACATCATCGAATGAAGAACATACATCAGAAGTATCATCTTTTGAGATATTTTTCTCAGAGAGGTGAAGTTGCAGTGAGAAGTATTTCCATAGAAGACAACGAGACATACCACTTGACTAAAGCCTTGACTTAGAAGAAACATGAGTATCATGTGAGGTCTAGAGGACTGAAGGTCATAGGCAATTGGCTCTAGTCCAATTGGGAGTTTGTTGGAGTGTGTGTCCTAGGACCAACTGTTTATACGTTGATTACATGTATATTTGATGTATTGAATATTTATAAAACTTCTTATTACATATTTTTTTGTTATTACTTATGACTATAATATAATAATGTCTTAGAGCATACATCACATCACTACTACAAATACAGCTTTTATCAGTGCTAAAAATGCCCTTTATCAGCGCTAGAAAAAGCGATTATAAAGACGGTGAAGATAAAGGGGGGGGGGGGTCCCCTTTATCAGTGCTAAAACAAAGCGCTGATAAAAGGTTCCTTTATCAGCGCTTTGTTTTAGAACTGATAAAAGACCCCTATATTAGTGCTTCCTTTATCAGCGCTTTCGTTTTCGCGTTGATAAAAGGTAAAAAAATTTTAAAAAAAAAATTTAAAAAAATTTAAAAAAATTTAAAAAATACTACCAATCGGGGGGGCTTTTATAGCACTTGAGCCCCCCTTTTATAGCGCTTTTCTGCCCCTATAGAGCTCCCCACACACCCCCTTTCACCCTTTAACAACACTTACTTCTATATTCCCCCATGCGCGCGTGCCCCAGCCTCCACCAGGATTTGAACTCGATACCTCCCCCTGCGCGCCTAAGCCTTTACCACTACTCTATTTTGATTTGTCTTCCAATTCATGATATCTATATATATATATATTTATATATTTATTTATATTTATTCGTATAGTAATATATATTTATATTAATATATATGTATAGTTATATTATAATATATATATATATATAGTTATATTATAATATATATATATAGTTATATTAATATATATATATAGTTATATTTATTCGTATAGTAATATATATTTATATTATAATATATATATATAGTTATATTAATATATATATGTATAGTTATGTTAATATATATATAGTTATGTTAATATATATATAGTTATATTAATATATATATATATATATATAGTTATATTTATTCGTATAGTAATATATATTTATATTAATATATATATAGTTATATTAACATATATATAGTTATATTAACATATATATAGTTATATTAATATATATATATATATATAGTTATATTAATATATATATAGTGATATTAATATATATATTTATACTGATATTAATATATATATTTATAGTAATACTAATATATATATTTAGTTATATTAATATATATATAGTTATTAGATTAATATATATATAGTTAGATTAATATATATATATAGTTAGATTAATATATATATATTGTTAGATTAATATATAGGTATATAAATGTTCATATATTTGTATTTTAAATAAAATGGATGTTAGTTATTATTTTGATAAATCTAATATATTTTATATGTAAATATATTTTATTATTTATATTTATAATTAAATTTTTAGGTGTGAATATATAAAAAATATGAATATATTGTTATATATTTGATTATAAATAGCAGTTCATTATAAAAAATGATGAAATTTCAAAGACATAATATCAATATGAATGTAATACCTTGGAATAAATTCAGACCCCACTAAAAAATCCAATAATACCCCCTTAAACGAGGATGAAAATCCACAAAATGTTAAAAAATCGGGGTACCCCAACTAAAAACTTAGTTTTGGAGGCCTTCTGGGCCTCTTTTGGCCTCGAAAATCCATTTACTGGGGTCTACCTAGTCACAACAATGTAGAGCTCATTGCAGGCTTCGATTTGATATGTGTTAGAGCTCAAACGGACACTCGGATCAAAAGTTATGGCCGTTTGAAGTTTGAGTTGCGTTTTCAACATATTTTGGATCTTTTTTTTAATTTTTTTTAATTTTTTTAGTCTTCAAATTGTTATTAAATTACTATTACTCCGTAATAATTAGCAAATTATTAATCAAAAATATTTTTTTATTTTTTAAGAATCCATTTTCCCTGAATATCTTATATATTAAGTATATTAAGTGTAAATGTACATTTATATTTATCTAAAATATATTTAAAAATTATATATTATATTTATATATCAATATAACTATATTTATATATTTATATATTAATATATTTGTAAATTATTTTTTGAAGTCGACCCTTTATCAGCACTTTTAAAAAAAGCGCTGATAAAGCCCCCCCCCCCCTTTATCAGTGCTACTAAACAAGCGCTGATAAAGGGGGTCCCTTTATCAGCACAAAAAAAAGCGCTGATAAAGGGGTTCTTTTATCAGCGCTTTTTTTAGTGCTGATAAAGACACCCCTCCTTTATCAGCGCTTTTTTGTTAGCGCTGATAAAGGGGGAGCGCTGCGAAAAACTGTTTTTGTGGTAGTACATTGATAAAGTCATAACAGTTCTCTGTTATGATGAGAACCTTTATGTTCTATAATGATATTCTCAAATAATGTTTTGTGGTTGGATAACGTGCTATAATGGGAAACATAGTACATAGACTGTCAGGTGCGAGTACTCATAAGCATATGAGACTTCTTCTCATGAATTTTTCACTTAGTAATCACCAAGATGGGAGATTATGAGAACAGAACTGCCAATAAGGATTTTTTATGTTTTAGTGTCATTGGATATTCCTATCTATTAGCATGTGTGATGGTCCTTAAACTTTAAGATTATTATTAGTGAATGTTACAATTTTCATACTTAGATATATTTCGAAAACCATGATGACAATAGTTCATGGTGAAGTTGGATACATTGGGTGCATCATGAGTGACATGTAATTAATGAATAAGTCGAGAAAGGATTTGTCTCTTCCATATTTATGGAAGCTGATATCTTATCCCTTTGATTGGAACAGAAATGTCACATTAAATTATATGGCCATGTTGCAACGATGTATTTATTTTAGACAGTCAAAGAAAGACATATCAAGCATATAGGTTGGTGACACGGTTTTGCATCCTGCTTGATGATGTATTGTGACAAATGGATTATATTACACAATAAGCATGCATATGTGGTTGTCGACACTGAGACATCAAGTTATTTATCATAGGTGTCTTAACTCATTTCTAGACAATAATCTTGGACTTTAGGAAATCTCGTCTAGTGCCAATGAGAAAGAATCCTAGAGGATCACTCACTAAGTGTTACTATTGATCTCGATTAAATTCTATTTGAATTTCATTAATGAAATAAATATTACTCTCAAGTTAGAAAAATAATTTTATTCAAGTTATATTGATCGCATAAATTAAATAAATATTTATTTTATTTATTTAATATTTAAATAAATATTTATTTACTAGATTGTGAATAAAATATTTATTTATGAATAAAATATTTATTCAGTTGTTCAATAAATACTAGAGGATTTCGAACAGACCAAGACCACGTCTAATGAAAATATTAATTAATAAGACAGTTACATAATATTTGTTATTACGCAAGTTCGTGCACACCATAAAATAATAATAATATAATTATTATTATAGGGCATGAGGTTTATTAAATGTAATAAATGTTAATTTATGGTCGATATGCAATTAAATAATATTTTTTCTTAAATACTAAGTCTATAAATAGACGACTATATCTATTTTGTAAAGAATATAAAATTGAGAATAGAGAATTATTGTGCGCAATGAATTCTTTCTCAACCACTCTTTCTCTCTCCCTCACAAGAAAAATAAGTAAAAGAAGGATTTCCTCAAGACTAAAGAATGAGCGATCAAGAATGAACAACTTAAGGCATTTGACTCACCACACTAGCACCCGGAGATCGAGTGGTGTTGCTCGGATATCATATGAGCATGTGTGGATCAGCACTAGAGGAATTCTATTTGTGGATCCTCATAGCACAACAAAGGTAATCCAAAAGGGCCTTTTCGGACAATCAACATTCACCAATGAAGAAAGTTCCTAAACCTAGGTATTTTTTTCTTCAAATATTCAATTGAATTAATTATGAATTTGACGTGTAGGATCATTACACTTGGTTTTAGTTAGCGATTATTAAAATAAATTTTAATATATCGTCCACCTCAGCACACTTCTACTGCGCTTGAAACCATCACCTATGATGACCAATATATATAAATGAAATGAGAATATAGTGCCTATTGCATGTGTATTTTTTCATATTTATAGGAATGGTCATACTTGAGACTCCCTTATATTTTTGAGGGAATACCTTGAGCACTCGGAGGACATCATTCTGATTCAGTGAGGCAATTTTCATGGGAGATACCCACCACGAAATATAGTCCTTATCGGGTTACATGGATGTCTCAGTGTTGTACCGATGATTTACCTGCCTCTTTTACAAATATTAGAATGTCATGGATACACTCCTTGGATTATTCTAGATGTCTATGGACACATGGCACCATGGATTCACTCCACTGGGCCCAGTCATGCTTAGCCCGAGATTACAATGGATGAGTTCAATGGACTCGGTTATACTCTTTTATAGTGGAATTCCTTGGTTGTGCCCCTTGGATTACACTCAAAACCTTATAGGCATACTGTATTGAGTTATTACTACGAGTTTGATCGACCCCTGAGGTCAATAAATTCTTGGTTCACCTTGGATCCTCTTTTACATTATCATCATTATTACTCAATGATTATGAGTATATTTTAATTCTTAACCCCTGACTAATAATTAAATGATCTCATATCCAAATACATTTCCAGGTTAGGCTGAAGTAGGTATGGTCGGTCGAGTGTCCCATGAGGAACCTGAGCTCAACATGGGTTGTATTTATTTTCATCTTTTTCATTTATATACATGCACATTGTTACAATTTATATTAATAGAATGAATTTGAATAAACATCGCTGGTGGTGGCCTACAGAGTTTATCTCACAACCTATTTAGGGAATCATTGGTACCCAAACAGATTATATGATCACAGGTGTGGAAAAAGGGAAGTGCCCCTCTTTGGACACCCGACTTCTTGCTTTAGGATGGGAGTTTGGAAGCAGATGATTGAGGAAGTGCTCGGGATGCTTGGATAGTTTTTTCCCTTTTTGATTCTTTTGTATACTATGTATTAAACTGTCTGTCTGCTTCCATGTATTCTTGCTTCCCTTTATGATTATTTAATCTTTAACGCTTTTGATGATTATTTATTTCTTTGATGTTTATTCTTGTTTTTGGTGCCTTATTCATTATTATTATCATGCTTTTGTTGTTTATTCATCATTTTACCATTGTGATCCATTCTGACATGAGGACAGTCTCCCCACGAACACACCCAAGGCCCTTGTTGCTAGTCGACAACCTCTAGCATACGGGGAGGCGCGCTTGAGGTCATGTGACCAACTGACACTACCACAAAAATAGTTTTACGTAGCACCACCCTTTAACAATGCTAAAAAAACACGGATACCCCTTTATCAGCACTTTTGTTAGCGCTGTTAAAGGTATCCTCTTTATCAACACCTTTTTTAGTAGCACTGATAAAGAGGGGTCTTTATCATCACTTTTTATACTAGCGCTAATAAAGGGTATATTTCAAAAAAATCATTAAAAATATTATATTAATATATTAATATATTAATATTAATATAATTATAATATTTATTTTTTGAATTTGTTTTAGATAAGTATAAATAGACATTTACACTTAATATATAAGATATTTAGTGAAAATGACTTATAAAATATTTAAAAACAATATTATTAATTAATAATTTGGTAATTATTATTGAGTAATAGTCATTTAATAATATTTTGAATACACAAAAAATCAATAAATTAATAAAAGATCTAAAAAAAGTTGAATATGTAACTCAAACTTAAAACGGTCATAACTTTTGATCTGGGTGTCCATTTGATTTCTATCACATATAAAATCAAAGCTTGTGATGATCTCTACCCACTAATGAGAGAGGAAAACCATCTATCACCTTTTTAAGGCGCATAAGACCTCCAAAAGTGAGTTTTTAGTTGGGATACCCTAATTTTTTAATATTCAATAAAATTTCATCCTCATTTAAGGGGGTCTTTTTCCCATTTTTAGTAGGGACTGAATTTATTCCCAGGGATTACATTCGTAATAATATTATGGTTTTGAAATTTTATCATTTTTCAGAATGTACTGTTATTTATAATCAAATATATAACAATATATACATATTTTATATATATTCACACATAAAAATTTAATTTTAAAAATAAATAATTAAACATATTTTCATATAAAATATATTTATTAACATATAATAATCCTTATCTAAATAAAAAATAATATATATTTTATTTAAAATACAAAATATATGAATATTTATATACCTATATAATGTGTGTGTGTGTGTTAGTGTGTGTGTGTATTAACAAACTCATATATATTATCTATATATTCTGACATTTTTATGTACATATTAATATATAATATATGTAAATATATATAAATATATAAAAATATATATAATTATATATAATTATATATAATTATGCTTACATATACACATATATATAATATATATGTGTGTGTGTGTTGTATATATGTATGTATTTATTTATTTACTTATAAACACACAAAAACATATTTTAAAAATGTATTAAAAACTAATCTTATAAATATAAATTAATATACGAAAAAATATAACTATATATATATAATAAATAGATATAAATATATAAATATATAAATATAACTATATGTTTGTGTGTGTATATATATATATTAATATAAGTCTCTATTAATATATGAAAAAATATAACCATATATATATATATATATAACATTAACTGGAGAACGAAACAAGATGGACGAGAAGTAAAGGTGCTTACGCGCAAGGGAGAGGTCTCATGTTCGAATTCAATCGGAGGTAGGGGTGCGCGGGTGGGTACAGGGGCTAGCACTATTAAAGGGTGGAGGGTGTGCGCCTAGCACTGTTAAAGGGTGGCGAGGGCACGCACGGGCGGGGCTTCCTAGCGCTATTGAACGGGGGTGGGTCAACCCTCTGATTCATAATTTTTTTAATTTTTTTAAAATATTTTTTGACTTTTATCAACGCTAAAAAAATAATTATAAAAGACCCTTTTATCGTCACTTTTTTTAGCAATATTAAAAAGTGGATCTTTATCATCGTTTTTTTAGCGTTGATAAAAGGATATCACTTTTAATAGCGCCCCGATTATAATCATTTTTTTAGTGTTAATAAATGTTTTTTAGCGTTGATAAAACCTGATTTTGTAGTAGTGCGTGTTTGGTTACTCAAGAGTGAACTAGGTCCAGAACATCAGAGCTTAATTGCATTCGTTCAATGATGTTGATGATCATTAGTTTCGTGCAAAATTCTATAAGCTTTCTTTTTCCTAACCATTTTTCATCACACCCATGAAGGCACCAACACCCCTTTGATAAGCTTTGATATCCTCTAGTATAGATTTAGGATCTAACGGCCAGTGTATTCCTCTTAAAGGCAGTAAGTTGAGATAAACTACTCCTCAAGAACTTCTTGAAGCATTTTCCAAACAATAAAAAAGAAGAAGGTCGCTCCAATCATGATTTTTTTCATTTCCATGCATGCTGCTTCGTTTAAGGACTGATTTGACTTGCTTCTGGGTTGTCTTCCGCTACTGAGAATCGAACAACGATCCTCTAATATTCCTCAAGAATAAGGGGAAAGAGAAAAGATAAAATATTTGAGGGAAACACTACAAAAACACATGCAATTAGTTGTGTTTTTTAACAATGATTTCTTAAAACATGACTAATTTTAAATTTATCCATGTTTTATTGAAAACATGCCCAATTTACCCGCATTTGAAAACATAACTATTTTTTATGTTAACCGTGTTTTCTTCAATGCAAGACCAATTTAGTCACGTTTTTATGTCACATTTTAAAACATGACGAATTTTTATTTTAACCATGTCTTTAAACATGGCTAAACTAAATAAATAATTAAAACACACACACATATAATTTTTCTCACATTTTGAAATTTAACACACACACACAAATATTTTATAATATATAAAATCATAATAAATTTTAATTTTAATTAAAAAATTAATTTAAATAATATATGTGAGTGCGCGTAATATATCATTCAACAATTACTTTTAATATTATATATATAGAATATTAAAAATAACATAAATGAATATTTCACATAAATATATATAGTACATATATAATAGTATTAGAAAACATTACAAATAAGCGTTATTTGTATAAAATTAATATACACACACAAACACTCATAGATACATACGTACATATATGCTTATAAATGCACAAACATACACTATGGTTAATACATAAATATAATTATTTAATAATAGCTAAATAAAAGAACATTAGTAATAAATTTTCAATGTATAAACATAGAAATTCAAATTTATATGCTTATGTATCTTTATATTATTATATGTACATTTATATATAAATAAATATATTAATTACTATATACTAATAAATTAATGCACACAAATACACACACACACACACATATTAATAAAAAATATTATACATACATATATAAAAATACATACATACATTTATATATATATATAGACACGTCAATATAATATATATATATATAAAGGTGTGAATATATATGTAATAATATTACAAATTAAAATTATATATATACACATATAAATTAATATATTAATTTATATAATTATATGTTTAATAACATGTTATATATATGTGTGTGTGTACATGTTATATATATATATATTAGTATAAATACATTATCTATATTATAGCATCCCGCCTTTTTATAAGATAAACATTCATTACATTACACAAAACTGAGGATCTTTAAGGTTTAGTGTCTTGGAAACCAGGAACATAATACATGAAAACAACATAAAACATTCTTCTTAAACACTTGAAAGGATTCTCCTTAAGTTCATCCTAGGTTCATTACTGCATCTCATAACCTGGGGACATACATCAAATGAAAGGGTGAGCATAAATCCCAGTAAGGGAACAAGAGAAACATTTAACATGTGAACATGAGATACATCAACTATGTCATGAAAAGGAACTTTAAGGCATGAGAAAGAAATCATGTGGCATATCATAATAAAAATAACATTTTTCATAACTTGAATATGTGGCTACATCATTTAACATAGACAATCATGAACATATCACCAAGGTCCATCCCCAAGGTTTCATTTGAAAATTACCAAGGTTATTCACTAAGGTATCGTGAAAATTGTAATCTCTAGTGGTTACATCATTACCCAATGAATTGGAGCGCTATCAGGGCGCACCCTTAAATTGGCCTTTATTATCATGTGAGCCACATATATCATCATCAAACATTTCATAAATAACCCATATAGAATAAAATAAATGGTTTTCATTTCATAATCATAACGTTTTAAAAACTGCTTTAAAGACATGATCTTTTTGTCACTTTAAACCCACGAAAAGGGAAAGCGGGTTTCATGTATGTAAATCCAAGAATTTAAAATAGAAAATTTTGATATATATGTGAATACCCCTGTAGAAATAAGAGCTTTGAGTATTCACTTAATAACATAAAATAATTTTGGGAAAAGAGAGAGATGCATTTTGAGACGGAAATTCTGCAGCATAACGGCTACGTTTCGGGGTTTTAGAAAACATTGAAAAGAGAGGGGACATGGGTCAAACATTCCTAAATGACCCATAACACAGTAGAGGGACCGAATATTAAGGATATATTAACATGGTAATGAAATTTTAAATATTTACCATATGTAATGAAGAACATGAAAGGACGACAAAAATAAGATTTCTCTTATGAAAATTCGGCAGCCTAACGACGTCACTTAAACTTCAACAAAAATGAATTGAAAAGATCAAATAGGGTCTCTCATCATATGAACATAAAATATCAGTATGATAGATATAGAGATCATACCCCAACATAATACAAAAGTAACTTGAAATACTTGACATGAAAGTAGATCTTTGAAAAATGAGAAAGGCGAACGAATCCCTTAAAAATTAGGCAGCCTAAGGGTGTCACTTAAACTTCAACCAAAAATGAATTGACAAGATCAAAATAGGGTCTCTCATCATATGAAAATAAGGGTTCAGTATGATATATATAGAGATCATACCCCGACATAATAAAAAGGAACTTGAAAGACTTGACATGAAAATAGATCTTGAAAACGAGAAGGGTGAAATAATCCCTTAAAAATTCGGCACCCTAACGGCGCCACTTAAAACCTCAAAATACCGAATTGAAGAGATCAAATGGGGTCTCTCATAATATTATCATAAAAGATCAGTATGATAGATATAGAGATCATACCCAAACATAATAAAAAGAAACTTGAAATACTTGACATGAAAATAGATCTTGAAAATGAGAAGGGTGAAAGAATCTGTTACAAAAATTTCGGCAGCCTAATGGCGCCAATTAAACATTCATAAAATGAAATGATGAGAGTAAGAGGGGGTATCTCATCATATTAACATAAAAAGTATAGTATAATGAATATAAAATAACATCCTCCAACATAAGAACATGGAGCATAAAAGGAATGACATAAAAAATATTACTTGAAAAGAAAGAGAGAGGTCAGATCCCTTACCTTAAAACGTAACTCTTAAAACTCAAAGGTTTGGACCTTGAGGGATTGGGGGAACCTTGGGAGGACTCCTTGGGAGGTAATGAGACCATAAATTTGTTGGGGGAGAGTGGGGAGTCTAAATGGATGAGATGATGGCTTGGTATTTATAGGGAAAGTGAGGGGACAAGGCATTAATGGCCAAGGGACACCTCAAAAGTGGTTTTCTCAAAACCATGTGCCCTCCCATGGTATTTCCCATGGAGTTAGACCACATGGGGCCCCACATACAATTATTCAACACCTTTGGTCGAACATCCTATAAAATATATCTTGGAATCATCATGACACAGTTATGATGTCATTAAACATACCGAAACCCTAAAACTGTATTTTTACTATTCACTGAAAATTCAACTTTCTCAGAAAAATCTCAAAATTTCACATTAACCAAATATCAATGCTCTGATTTCCAAAGTGAAATCCATTTTATAAAAATAATTTTCTAAATATTTTTAAATAAATTTTTAAATAAAAACACTATTCACCGAAAATTCATTTTTTCAGAAAAAACCCCAAAAATTACCACAACATAATATCGACGCTCTGAGTTCAAAAATGAAATCCATTTTATAAAAATAATTTTCTAAATATTTTTAATTAAACTTTTAATTAGAAAACATTATTCACACGAAAAAACTAATACTTGAATAATAGTATATGAAACCGTTATTTAACCATTTTATTGAATCACATAACTTAATCAAGGTGCCTAGATTATATTAATACTTTATTTAAGTGAGATTACTAATCTATTTGGTCACATTACTAATACTAAGCATAAAATAACTATTCATAATTTACTATTCATCAAAAATTAATTTGATCTTATTAGACTCTAAATTTCATACTGAACATAATTGTAGAAGACCATTTTTCGAAAATCATTACACATTTTTAATTATTTAAGGTTTACATAAACATTTTTAAAATATCCTTTTTCTAAAATTCATCAAAAATATGCATACTATATTTATCGGGTCATTTTAAAATTCATAAACTTCATCATAAGAAGAAATTGAAATTCTTATTTAAAAAAAAGGATTACACAAGGCAATTATGGTCTCCTTACATAGCCCCTTATCACACCAGCATAGGACCTAAGTGTAAGGTGTGCTAAGTTGAGAGAATCTGAGGGAGGCTCGGCTAGCATCGCACGAGTAGTAATTTCTATCAGTTTGAACTTCTCTCAAAGGAGATTCCATTCTAGCTTCACACGATGAAGTTCGGCTTGGGTTTGGTCCAGAGCAAAGCCCAGTGGTGCTACCTCCTTCCCAAGTTCTGTTAGATGGGTTTTGATTGGTCCAAGACTACTGGGTGAGGCCATCAAATCTTCTTTCTATATTAATAAACCAAGATTACTTGTATTTAGAGACAATAATAAAAATGTTTAGTTTCCAGTGGTCATATTGACCAATGGTCATATAACAGTAAAAAACCCAACGGTCTCATTTTAATTATACTCATTTTATCAAATGAAACATTTTTGTTGAGTATAAAAAATAAAATAACACACAAAATTTGGAAACAAGATTTATTCAAAATTTCGGGTTGTTACAATCTTCCCCCCTTAAGAAATTGCGTCCTCGCAATTTTTAAAATTGGGTTTTGAAATTTCATTGAAAGTCCCACATCGGAAAAGGATTCAGTAAAACTATTACTTTAAAAGAATGAAAGGGAAGTACAAAGGTCACCCGAGTTAACCCACACTAGGATTCCATGTAGGAAAACATGGACATGGAGGAGAAAACAAAGGGTTATGTTCTGAGGGAGAGTGATAGAGAACATGATTAGGAGAAATTTAACCATAAGAAAATCCCAAACTTATGATGTGTGTAAACGGTCTTTGATTACCTAGTAGGAAATATAAACCAACAACATTTTTGTTTTACGTTTCTTTTAATAATTTTGAGGAATTCATTTACTACATAGAACAAAAATATAAGGAAATATACCTACCTTCATGTAGAGTTTCATCCTTTAATAAGTTTCTACCAAAACTAATATTTTCTCCAAACGATGAGCATTCAAAACTACTTGGTCTCATCAAAACACAAGAATAATCTTCTAGAGAATCACGTATTCCATAAAATAAAAACTATCTATCTTTAAACATTTATCCCAAAAACATAAAGGGTAAGACAAAACAACTCTTCAAAAATAAAGATTCACATAGGAAGGGAAACTACTTTTAAATCTTCAAAGTTCCACGGTACTACCCAGAGTTCATCATAGACCATTCCGTAAGTAACTGTCCTTAAAATTCCTCAAAATAACCCAAACTAAGATTGAAACCCAAATATAAGAAGGACTTGATAACATAGTCTTCCATGATAAACTTTATCTTTCATCTCCAAACAACATCAACCACTCCTAACATCTTATAACCAAAGTAGCTAACCTAAACATATTTTCCCAAGATAGGTCAATCATTTCCATAAGTAACCTATAATACCATAAGTTCACCTGAAATTTGTTGATTCTTAAAAATATAATTCAACCTTACTCCTCAATGAAAATACCGTAGTAATATATTTACCTCGATCATATAGGGTCCCCAAAATAGTGAACGTCTTCCAAAATAATAATCATCTTTTAATCCCCTAATCATCTCTGTCATATTAATACGATAATCATCGCATTTCCTATAACTTTGGTTGTTGGGACATGTTCTTCCATTTCCCTCCATTAACTAAGAAAAGAAACTATAATTAGGGGATTAAATACTTAGCCAATAATCATGAAAAGGAACTTAAAGCATATAAGGATAACTTGTAGAAGAATAGTATACCCTAACTTGTGATCCTGTAGGTTCCCATCTAGGTTATCCATGATCATATATTCTTATGTGAATCTTTATTTTATTTTATCTTTGTTCCTTTAACAATGGTTCATACTAAGCTTATGAATTTACCAAAGCATATCCCCCAGGAGTGTCGTAACCAAGAGTGAAGCAAGGCCCATTGTCGTGTACCAGTTCCCGTTAGGGTCTAGCTCAAAGCGGTGTTTTCGGGTTTTACCCCTATGTACATCTGTGCCAGATCCACCTCTACCTGCTCATATCCAGATAGGGATATATTTTCTTGGAAACCCCTTACTCAATACTCACCAAAATACCAGGAAGATTTCCTATACATAAACATTTCTATAGGATTCTTCCTAAAGTTTTCATATCCTAATTTCCACAAATAACTAAACCATCCATTGATACCAACTATATCATCCCGTCTTTTTATAACATAAAATTTCATTACATTACACAAAACTGAGGATCTTTAAGGTTTAGTGTCTTGGAAACTAGGAACATAATACATGAAAACAACATAAAACATTCTTCTTAAACACTTGAAAGGATTATCCTTTAGTTCATCCTAGGTTCATTATTGCATCTCATAACCTGGGGACATACATCAAAAGAAAGGTTGAGCAGAAATCCTAGTAAGGGAACAAGAGAAACATTTAACATGTGAACTTTAGATACATCAACTATTTCATGAAAAAGAACTTTAAGGCATGAGAAAGAAATCATTTGGAATATCATAATAAAAATAACATTTTTCATAACTTGAAGGTGTGGCTACATCATTTAAAATAGACAATCATGAACATATCACCAAGGTCCATCCCCAAGGTGTCATTTGAAAATTACCAAGGTTATTTACCAAGGTATCGTGAAAATTGTAATCTCTATTGGTGACATCATTACCCAATGCATTGGAGCGCTATCAGGGTGCACCCTTAAATTTGCCTTTATTATCATGTGAGCCACATATATCATCATCAAACATTTCATAAATAACCCATATAGCATAAAATAAATGGGTTTCATTTCATAATCATAACGTTTTAAAAACTGCTTTAAAGACATGATGTTTATGTCACTTTAAACCCACGGAAAGGGAAAGCGGGTTTCATGTATGTAAATCCCAGAATTTAAAATAGAACATTTTGATATATATGTGAATACCCCTGTAAGAATAAGATATTTTATTATTAACTTAATAATATAAAATAATTTTTAGAAAAGAGAGAGAGGCATTTTGAGACGAAAATTCTGTAGCATAACAGCTACGTTTCGGGGTTTTAGAAAACATTGAAAAGAGAGGGGACATGGGTCAAACATTCATAAATGACCCATAAAACAGTAGAGGGACCGAATATGAAGGATATATGAACATGGTAATGAAATTTTAAAGATGTAACATATGAAATGAAGAACATGAAAGGAAGACAAAAATAAGATTTCTCTTATGAAAATTCGGCAGTCTAACGGCACCACTTAAAACTTCAAAATACCGAATTGAAGAGATCAAATGGGGTCTCTCATCATATGATCATAAAAGATCAGTATGATAGATATACTGATCATACCCAAACATAATAAAAAGGAACTTGAAAGACTTGACATGAAAATAGATCTTGAAAATGAGAAGGGTGAAAGAATCCGTTACAAAAATTTCGGCAGCCTAACGGCGCCACTTAAACATTCATAAAATGAAATGATGAGAGTAAGAGGGGGTCTCTCGTCATATGAACATAAAAAGGATAGTATAATGAATATAAAAGAACATCCTCCAATATAAGAACATGGAGCATAAAAGGAATGACATAAAAAAGATTACTTGAAA
The DNA here is from genome assembly GCA_963277665.1 of Viscum album. NCBI lineage: Eukaryota > Viridiplantae > Streptophyta > Magnoliopsida > Santalales > Viscaceae > Viscum > Viscum album. The sequence continues at coordinate 1,965,040,832 of OY728152.1, forward strand.
AGAAAGAGAGAGGTCGGATCCCTTACCTTAAAACGTAACTCTTAAAACTCAAAGGTTTGGACCTTGAGGGCTTGGGGGTACCTTGGGAGGACTTCTTGGGAGGTAATGAGACCAGAAATTTGTTGGGGGAGAGTGGGGAGTCGAAATTGATGAGAGGATGGCGTGGTATTTATAGGGAAAGTGAGGGGACAAGGCATTAATGGCCAAGGGACACCTCAAAAGTGGTTTTCTCAAAACCATGTGCTCTCCCATGGTATTTACCATGGAGTTAGGCCACATGGGGCCCCACATACAATAATTCAACAAATTTGGTCGACCATCCCTTAAAATAACTCATGGAATCATCATGACACAGTTATGATGTCATTAAACATACCGAAACCCTAAAACTGTATTTTTACTATTCATTGAAAATTCAACTTTCTCAGAAAAATCCCAAAATTTCACATTAACCAAATATCAATGTTCTGATTTCAAAAATTAACTCCATTTTATAAAAATAATTTTCTAAATATTTTTAATTTAATTTTTAAATAAATACACTATTCACTAAAAATTCATTTTTTCAGAAAAAACCCCAAAAATTACCATAACATAATATCGACGCTCTGAGTTCAAAAATGAAATCCAGTTTATAAAAATAATTTTCTAAATATTTTTAATTACATTTTTAATTAAAAAACACTATTCACACGAAACAACTAATACTTGAATAATAGTATATGAAACCGTTATTTAACCATTTTATTGAATCACATTACTTAATCAAGGTGCCTAGATTATATTAATACTTTCTTTAAGTGAGATTACTAATCTACTTGGTCACATTACTAATCCTAAGCATAAAATCACTATTCATAATTTACTATTCATCAAAAATTAAGTTGATCTTATTAGACTCTAAATTTCATACTGAACATAATTGTAGAAGACCATTTTTCGAAAATCATTACACATTTTTAATTATTTAAGGTTTACATAAACATTTTTAAAATATCCTTTTTCTAAAATTCATCAAAAATATGCGTACTATATTTATCTGGTCATTTGAAAATTCATAAACTTAATCATAAGAAGAAATCGAAATTTTTATTTAAAACAAAGGATTACACAAGGAAATTATGGTCTCGTTACATAGCCCCTTATCACCCCAGCATAGGACCTAAGTGTAATGTGTGCTAAGGTGAGAGAATCTGAGGGAGGCTCGACTAATATCGCATGAGAAGTAATTTCTATTAGTTTGAACTTCTCGCAAAGGCGATTCCGTTCTAGCTTCACACGATCACGTTCGACTTGGGTTTGTTCCAGAGCAAAGCCCAGTGGTGCTACCTCCTTCCCAAGTTCTGTTAGATGGGCTTCGATTGGTCCAAGACTACTGGGTGAGGCCATCGAATCTTCTTTCTATATTAATAAACCAAGATTACTTGTATTTAGTGACAATAATCAAAATGTTTAGTTTCCAATGGTCATATTGACCAATGGTCATATAACAGTAAAAAACCCAACGGTCTCATTTTAATTATACTCATGTTATCAAATGAAACATTTTTTTTGAGTATAAAAAATAAAATAACACACAAAATTAGGAAACAAGATTTATTCAAAATTTCGGGTCGTTACATATATATACAGTATAAATATTATTACACAGCATTAAAAATAAATGTTATTTATATAAAATTAATTCACATACCCAATACACACAGGTGTGTGTGTATATATATATTGATAAATTAATTTATGTGTTTATCAATAATTAATTAATATATATAATTAACATATACAATCAATTATTTTATAATTACTTAATCCATTAAATTGATTAATTAATTAATGATTATTTAATTAATATGAATTTATAAAATTAATTAATTATTTATTTATTTATATAATTAATTTATATACATATGAAATCAACTTATATATATATATATATTAATTCATTTATATAAATTAATTTATAAATTTATATATATTAATATAAAATAATAACTTTATAAATATTAATCAATGTGTTGTTATATTTATAAATTTATATACATTAATATTGTCTATTTGTGATTTTGGAAGGGAGGGCATGTGAAACATGTGGCGACAGTCGAGATAAATGCGTGTGGGTGGGTTTCACGCGAGTCCATCCAATGTCGTATTGGTTTTTATGGGTGTCAGCGGAGGGACAGGGGATGTCGGTGGACGATGTGTGTAGTGGGCTTCGGCTGTCACCAGTGGCAAGATGTGGTTAAATGACAGGGCGGGAGGGTAGACGACGACTCAATTAGAGGAATAATCTAAAAAAATTAACTATAAAAGATTATAAAATTAAAAAAATGATTGGAATAAAATTTTAATAAATCCAAAACCGTTTAGTTGAATAATTATACATTTACTAATGTTTCTGAAAAAAAAAGTTAAATTGAATTAGAAACGCCTCTAATTTTATCCACCCTCAATTCAATATTGTTTTTGGAAATGCGGAGGAAGGGGTACTTGAATAAATATTACAAAGATTATAAGGTAAATACTACAAGGTCAACTTTCGGATGTTCTTCCACAAATATCGAAGTTGTGGATGAAATTACATTGTTTCTAAGTGTCGTCATTTCATTGGAGTTGTGAATCCTTGATTCTGGGGGTTTATTTCACTACATATGAGAGGGGGAGCATGTAGAATTATGTCTTGAGAATATCCATCAAGGTGCATCTTGTGAATTATGAAACCCTAGAGACAGTTGTTAAAGGTGATGTGACTATATGAACAAGAAAAAATACTTGTTGGAGTTGCAAGCGATTAGACACATACTGGGGTTAAAAAGAAATTTGATTTTGGTAGGTCACTTGGATGATGCGGGTTTTTGTACAAGTTTTGCTGAAGGAGCATGGAGGATAACACACAGTTCCATGAAGGTATAAAAAGGCGTGAAAGACGGTCCACTGTACCTTATTGCGCATTCAGAAGGTGCATCTCTTCCTGAAACAATAACTTCGAGATCTAAAAAACTATGGCATGATCGTTTAGGTTATATGGGTGAGAGAGATAAAAGTCCTAGATAAAAAGGGAATACTGGAATTTGATCATGTGGAGTACATAATATGTGAAGAGTATATCTTTGGGAAGCACCAAAAGGTGTCCTTCAATACGGAAGTCAAGACAATAAAGAATCAAAAGTTAAAGCTAGTACATATGGATGTATGGGGAAAACTCGGGTTTGGTCTCACAAAGGGTCATTGCACTTTCTTACCAGCATCGACAAACCGACACAAAATGTGTGGTTGTTCTTTCCCAAGAAAACTCAGATGTTTTCTGAAACTTCATTTAATGGAGATCCATAGTGGAAAGAGAGACAGTTCTAAAGATTAAGTGCTTGAGGTCTCATAACGATTGAGAATATGGAATCAAAGAGTTCTGATGGTTTTGCTTGATGAAAAAATAGGTTTTGAGAAGATGGTGCTCGGAACACCATAATCAAATGATATGGTGGAGTGGATGAATCAAATGCTATGCAATAGAGCTAGAATCATTAGAATACATTCCAGCTTTCCCAAAGATTTTTGGGTGAAATCTGTGGATTACATGGCATACCTCGTGAATCAAAGTCCTTATACACCACAAGAGTAGGAGCTTCCAAAAGAGTTGTGGATCTGGAGAAAGGTCAATGTATCCCACCTCAAAGTATTCATATGCAATGCTTATGTTCATGTTGACTCCATGAAAAGGGGTTGACTAAAAGAAAATTCTTGAGCATGTTTCTCTATGTGTTATGATAGTGAATAATTTGAATTTCAGTTATGGGATAATGATCTCTAGAAGGCCATCAAAAACTGAAATTGTAACATCTCAGATCTGGTTCAGTCATAAGTAATCGAACCCGATTGGTTACATGACCTCAAGCGCACCTCCCCGTATGCCAAAGGCTGCCAACTATCAATGATGGTCCATGATGGTATGGTGGGGATATTATAGCCTCATAATCAGAGTAACACAACAGTGAGGCAATGAAGAAATAGCGGAAGCTTAAAAATGAAAAATAGAGCAGTGTAAGTAAATCATCTAGATAGTAATAATACATCATGTTAATAGTGACACAATATACAAAATGATGAACATGTCATGGAGCTACAAAAAAGGAAGACCTACATTGTAATAGGAACACATACATACATGTAATCCAAAGAACCAAAAAGACCAAAAAGGCTATCTCAGATAGCATCACAAGCCAAGGCTCGGTCCTGTGCTCCCAAACTCCCATGCCACACACAAATCAAACATCTATGAGAAGACACTTGCTCTTTTCCTTACCTTCACCCATAAAGTCTATCTATGTACCAATCAACGGTCCAATTAGGGTGTGAGATATACTCATTAGGCCGCCACCAACTGTTGGAGTTGGTTCCCTAGAACAAACTTCTTGCATACTTTATGATAAACATGTATTCATGGTTTTGAATATTAATAAACTCTTAATCACATCATGATTGTTCTTCTACGTAACATAGTGTGTGATAATGTCCTGAGAGTAGCTGTCACACTAAATGGTCATATCAATTCCCTGTTACGACGAGAACCCGAAAGTTATACAATACTATTCTTAAATATATATGTTCTATAACCGAATGATATCATTTGAGGGAAACAAATGATACAGGCTATCAGGGGTTGAGACTCATAGGACTTTGAGACACCATCTTATGGTGTACACCCTTGGTAATATCGAGTATGAATATTATGAGAACAAGACCCACTGGTAGGAAATCCACATTTCATTGTGTCATTGAATGTTTCTATCTACAAAAGTGTGTATTTGGTCCTTAGACTTTCAGATTATTATTGATGAGTATTATGAGTCGCGTACTTAGATGTATTGATGAAAACTGTGATGACAGATGTTCACGGTGAGGTAGGATACATTGGGTGCATCGTGAGTAATATTGCATTAATGAATAATGCGAGAAACAATTTATCCCTTTCGTTCTTTAATGAAAGTTAATATCTCAGACCACTTCATGGAAATGATATAGCCTAAATAAATCTATGACCATGGTGATCTATAGAAAAGTTCTATTCTTAGAAAGTCATAATAAGAGATATCGAGCATATAGGTTGATGATACGAACATGCAACCTACACAATTCGAGATAATGTGATGAAGAGATTATATTACACGGTAAGAATTCATATGAGGTGACATATCGTTGCAACGTTAACTTCTTTCTCTATGGGTGCCTTGACGTATTGCTAGACGCCAACCTTGGACATTAGATTGTTTCACCTAATGCCACTGGGAAATATCCCTAGAGGGTCACACACTAAGTGTGTCCATAATCTCAGTTAAATAATATATTATTATTTATTATTTAACAAGTTGAATAAACATTATTCTCATACGAGGTTTAATAAATATTCATGTATGCTTGATCACATTTATTTCATTACTAATTATTTGATAGAATATATTGTGAGCAAAATATTTAATAAATATTTAATTTTTATTTAGTGAATATAATATTTATTTATTTATTAAAAAATAATACAGTGATATTTATTTAATAAATAAATAGACATTATTCAAGGCCCAATAAATATTGTGCAGGAATGACAGACCGAGTTTAATGGTCAGGTGAGAAATAATAAATATTGAATATTATTTAATTAAATAATATTTAATTATAATTCACAAGTTCAATGCATGTAGAGAAATAATAATATTACTATTATTATTTGACATGGGGTTTTTCTAGGATCAAATAAATAATAAGGGCACTTGTACAATTATTTTATTTTAACCCTAGTAATACAAATACCCGATTATGTTATTTTCTCATTAGGCTATTCAGTTGTACACAACAATCTTGGAGAATCCTATCAAGCCTAGAGATCTCCCTTCTCTAAGAAAGATCCCAAGAACAATGAGCAATCCTCCTCCACCGAATCAAGAAGAACGCTTTGGAAGCGATTCTTAAGGGGATCAAGGCGAATGACAAAAGCGCAATGATCTTCCATGCTAGCACCTAGAGACTCATTTATCAACGTCTGGAGATTCCTAGAACACACGTGGATCACCGCTAGAGGAAATATATACTTGGTTTTTACAACACAACAATGATGCACTGTAGATCTATCACCAGATACATCAATAGAGAAATAATTCCTTAGAGGAAATTTTTTATTTAATTAAATTAATTATAAACAATATGCTTTGATCTCCTCTCTCTATGGTTCTAGCATGATTAATATTTTATATATTTGATTTAATTCCATTGATCACGGTGATTAAACTCCATATAGATCTTGGATTGATCATCGATTATGGAAAAAGAAAAGCTGGGCATCGCCCATTACATGCTTCCACTGCACTTAGAAGCTACAAGTTGTATCAAAGGGGTCACATAACTATTTATAATTATTTAAGATCATTGGTGATTTATGTGTTTATAATTTAGTTTTTTTAATTCCAATTTTATTGTTCTTTTAATCTGAATTGCAAGATATGTTTCTTCCTCCTTCATTTCTAATCAAGACGTTTAATTTTTTTGATTAAAATAAATCTGAGGAACTCATTCATAGGAGCCAAGGATTATTCTCGAATAACATAGCAATACATGCTGTGTAACTGAAGTTACACACCATATAGTCGTGTTCAATTCACTAGGGGTTAATTCATCAATTACTCATCCAGTGTGCATTAATGACATGTGGTGTATTTAATTCTTACATGACATGTTGATCAGGAAAAACTGGCGCATGGTCAGTCGGAATACATGCCATGTGACCCTTTGAACACGATATGTAGCCCCTTTGTGTTAGATACAATCCATGTATTCCATACACATCCAACCTGACTGGTGACCGTGTAACATGGAGTCAACACGATGTGTGACCCATTGGACATGCCATGTACTCCAAAATTTTGACGTACATTTAACATGCTGAGTCTCTAGGTGTGTACCTCAGATACATGGTGAAGGGTGTACACGTCATGTAGATTGTATCTACAAACCATGTACTTTTACAAAATTACATAGATTTAAAATTTATTTATTTTACTATGTAAATCTTGAGACATGTACTTGCATGTGGTCGTAAATATAGGACACACCATGTCATAGGTTTTAATATACATAAATATTTAAATGTTTAATTAATATCTACGTATTGTTTAGATCTTCATATCATGTATGAGTCTTATTATAAGTTGTTACTCTACGTGCAAGTACATGACCGAAAAATCATGTAATTTGTGTAATCATCAATGAAGTACACGTTATGAAAGTACATGATAAGTTGTGTAGTGACATGATTTTTTCCTAATAATACTTTGAAATATTTCTATATATTATTCCAGAGCTAGGTGCTGAGATGGTGTGCGATTCCAAGTCCCGATGTGCCCAAAATTAATTTTATAAAAATAATAAATATATTTTATATTACCCATGCATAGTTAATCAAAGAAAATTGGATAAATCTTAAATAGTTGATCGGATCATAAATTTGAGACAACGGTTGGATCTAGAATATGGTGTTTTCCCTAGGCACGACATAAATGAGTCGACGCGGGATGTTCTTAGCTCTCGTTCATTGGAAGTGCATTTAAGTGATTAAATAAATAAATTTATTTAATTTAATTAATTTGTTTAACCTAATTAAAGGTTATAAAATCATAGTTTAGAGGAGTTGGCTGCATAATCATGTTTTTTTCCAAAGACATCTCCTCTCATCCTCTCATTCTCATTAGTGAATGACGGACGATGATGAACCTATGATTATATACAGATCAAGATGTGACAAAAGAAATGGATCCTCCCCCATCATTGGTGAACATGTTCTTCACTAATGATCGAACCAAAAAATAGGTAGAACTCGATTTAGCATTTTTATGCCTTTGATTAAATGTTTGACCTTGTTGAAACAAAATTCTTTAACCCACGCCTTTGATTTCAAACTCTTCATGAGACCAAGCACCATATTTCTTATTGTTTATCACATGTTCTAACCTCAGTTCTCCATTCTCGATCACCGGCCAAGAATTATTGGCCGGTGATGATTAAAACGACAGTTTTTTGTGCCTTCCACCAACTTTTCTTTACGTTTATCACCGAGGAATTCCATTAAATCTCAGTTCGACAATTATCGGGTGACCCGATCTCGATCGGGCACCCGAATTCAGAGCAATATTTTGGAATGACAACAAAATCATGAGGGAGGAACGAATCTATAAATGGAACAACACAAGGATCAACAATCCGTAGGTTTTATACATATTCTGTAAAGATTAAAGGTGCATTGTCGTGCGAAATGATTAATAAATCTCTCGTTCATTTCGGTGACCGATTCCTGGAAAATGACGGCCGTCGAGCATGATTCACGGCTAGATATGAAGATTTTGGAAGGAAACATGAAGGGATATGAAATGGTTTGACCATATTTGGATCACAAATGATGATTTGGGAGAAACTGGAGTTACTGGAAAAATCTCGACTACACACCATCTTCATCAAAGAACACATGGCATGCAACCTCCCACATTAGCGACACTAGGGTTTTGGAAAAGATAAGGATGACATGACATGTACTCCCCTTAAAATTCCATGTACCACCTCTCCATGTGAGATGAGCTGTGTGGAGGAGACACGACCAGGCACACGCTCTATGTCAAGCACACATGCATGACTTGGTCACACGGGCAACATCCCGTGTGGACTAACACGCCGTGTACCAAAGTACACAAACACAAAGACCAAGTATATAGACACTACCAACAGACACAGCCCAGTCCCCAGATAAATGGAACATGTTGTGTAGTCCACCTACATGAAATTTACTACTACATGGGATGGGGACCATGTCCAGCCAGAGACATGGACAGAAAGTGAAGAGGGGACACACGCCATGTGGCCCTCTCACACACCGTGTACTAATTGAGATCCCATGGGAAAACTTCAATCCTCCGTATCACCTTTTTTTGAACATGGATTTCAGCCCACAAGATGCCAATCCTGAGTGTTTTTTCTTGTATAATGTAATGGTTCCATTAGAAGTGGATTTCAAGATACTATGCGGATGTTTCGTGTTGGCACATGCAGATATGGCACCCGATTATAACAGTGATCAAACAAGCTTACCGGGACAACCTTTCAAGATGACCCTCAAGCCAGGCTGAGTAACATAGTCCTCGATGATACAAGGCTGACCCTCCAACTAGGCTGGGTAGCGTATTCCCCGATGATACTGAGCTAACCCTCTAGCTGGGCTGGGCATTTTATTCCCCGATGATTTAGAGAAGACCCTCAACTGTGTGACACAATGACGAGACGTGGTTCGACTTACCTAAGGAATCATGAGAAAGAGGGGCAATTTCCCCATCGAGACACATCCTTATGACATGACCTAAATCCAAGCAGACGTGTCAGTGCTACCCAAAGAGGATAGTATCAAGGTGTGGTGACTTGAGACCCTTTGATTTGTGTCTCCTGAGCAGAAACATGAGGTTCTGGTCATTGCAGATGGTTTTACCCTAGAACTATTGTCTACTCATCTTCTTGAGAAGAGTAGTGAGATAGAGGTCTCATTACTCTCTCATTTGGGATTATTTAACTGAGCACACACACACACACACATATATATATCCATCTTATTAGAGAACCCACTCGTTGGGTCTTGGTTACTCTCCTTTTAGGGGACTAGTAGCAGTGGCTCCACCCCTTGAGAAGCAAATAGTCTCGATGGGGAATACTGAGGATGGGTGAAGGTTGAGCGCACCTTGTGAGTTATAGTGTTAGAGACCATTGAAGTTCCATGGCGATCCAAATCCTCAGGTAGTAGAGGATTGGCTGGAGTCGGTGGTCCACGTGTTTGGGATGGTTTGGACCTCGACTGATCAGATGGTGGCTTTAGCAGCCATCCTTTTCTATGGAGCAGTTTAGAGATGGTGGAGCTTAGTTACCCATATGCGTGATGTGGCGACACTCTCATGGGATGACTTTCAACAGTTGTTTCTCAAGGAGTACTACCCATCTTTCTTTCGCTCCATCCAGATTTAGGAGCTTATGGAGCTTCAACAGGGAGGGATAATAGTGGTAGAGTACGCGGAAAGGTTCACCGACCTTACACGCAACTCTCTTGATATGATCAGAGATGTTTACTTTCAAGTATGGAAGTTCGAGTTGGGAATATATAGAGAGATCCAGTCCAATGTAGTTCCCTTGTGCATCCCCACCTATGGCAGTGTGTTGGAGTGGGTACTTGTGATAGAGAGATTCTTGGAAGTGGGATGCCAAATAGCTGGAGTTGGCGGTAGGCAAAATGGGGATGAGTCATCTTTAGCAACATACATATGTCAGAGGTCTTGGAACTAGAGAACCTTCCATGATCAGACTCAAGGGTGTGGTCTCCCAGTTTAGGGGCAGTGTAGAGCACTGAGGTAACCCGGAGAGGGCCGATTCTACACTTGTGATAGGTGAGGTCATATGGCTCTGGACTGCCTGACTAGGCGTGCTAAGAATCCAAGGTAGGAAACAGATGGACCTCCACATGGATCTCCCTGACAGGGATTGGGTGGTCCCCAGGGAGGTAGAGTTGGTAGAGGAGTGGGAGGAGCTACAAGTGGGGGATGACGTTATGAGGTTCTCACACCACCACCACTAGGCAGCCCACATTAGGATTAGGGTGATAGGGACTAGGGCTATGAATAGCTACAGGCTATGAACGTCTACGACCTAGAGGCACACGAGATGATTCGGGGTACAATCTATGTTTAATCTACTCTTGCCTCAAAATTAGTAGACACAAGGGATATCCATTCTATTATCTCTTAACTCTTCATGCATGAGATAGAGCTCCCAGTAGAGATGCTAGCACAATATTTATTCCTTGATGTTCCTACAGGGAATACTCCCTCTATATCTTTCATCTTCCAATAGTGTAAGCTATCATTTAGAGGTGAGAGGTTCATATGGGACCTACTGATCATCATGTTGGAACCCTATGATGTTATCTCAAGTATAAATTGGATTTCCATGGTTCAAGCCCAGATTGACTGTCACCACGGTTTAGTCAGATGCCTACATGAAGATGGGACGTGGTTTTCCTTTCCTGGTGAGAGATACCTCATAGTAGGATGAGTGGGTGATGTGAGTAAGGGGTTACATACCATTACCCATGAACTAGTGTGTATGAACCTTGGTGAAACATACTCTTCAGGTGTTTGGATCCCTTCAGTTGTGGAGGATTATATGGAAGTATTTCCTGAAGATGTTCCGAGACTACCTCCAAGACAGGAGTTTGGGTTTTTCATTGAATTATAGCCTGTTACTTCTCTGATATCTTCTGAAACATATTATATGGAACCCACTATGCTCTAGGATCCAAGGTTGCAGTTATAGGACCTTTGTGAGAAAGGTTTCATTATACCCAATGTATCCCCCTAGGCGACTCCAGTTTTTTTTGTGTGAAAAAGGAAGATGAGAGCTTATGGATTTGCATATATTATTGTCACCTGAATCAGGCCCTGACAAAGAACAAGAACCCATTTCCAAGGATTGATGACCTCTTTGATTAGTTGAGAGCTTTGACATGGTTCTGCAAGATCGATCTCAGGTTTGTCTACCACCAACTATGGGTTCGTGAGGCTGATATTCTGAAGTTATAATTTCAAGGCCGCTATGGACACTAAAAACTTCTAGTGATTCCCTTTGGTGTGAAAAATTCCCCCACTATTTTTATGACTTTGATGAACCAAGTCTTTTAGAAATACATGGACCATTTTTTTGTTGTCTTCATCAACAACATACTCGTCTAATCTGCGACAGAGGAGGAGCATGTAGAACACTTGAGAAGGGTCCTTGATTTACTTTAAGAGCACTAGCTTTATGGAAAGCTCCAAAAATTACAGTTCGATATACATTAGGTTCAATTTATAGGGAATGTCATTTATGAGTAGGGTTTAACCATGGATCCAGCGAAGGTAGAAGCTGTGGTTTCTTGGGAGCCACCCAAGAATGTGTCTAAGGTGTGGAACTTTCTTATCTTGGAGGGGTACTACCAAAGATTTGTGAATGACTTATCCAGAATTTCAACCCCATTGACCTCTTTGACGTAGAAGGAATAATTATTTCCCTAGTCTGAATAGTGCCAAAATTCCTTTGAGGAGTTGAGGCAGAGGCTGAAGAGAACTCCAATTTTGAGACTATCAGAGGAAGGAGTTGAGTTCGCAGTACATTGAGACACCTCATGATTTGGGCTTGATTTCATGCTAATGAAATGATAGGAAATCATTATATATGGGTCGACGTAGTTGAGACTCCATGAGAAAAACTATGTGACTCACAATCTGGAGTTATCAGTGGTAGTATTTGCTTTGAAGATGTGGAGGCACTACCTTTTGGGAGAGTGCTTTTTGGTTTACTCAGACCACCAAAGTCTCAGGTACGTCTTCACTCAGAGAGAACTGAACCTAAGGAAGTGACGTTGGATGGAGTTCTTATAGGACTATGACATTGAGATAGTCTATAATCTATATAAGGGAAATATTGTAGTAGATTCCCTTAGAAGGAAGTCCCAGATTCACCTAGTGTGGGAAGCTTAAGATCAGTTAGTTTCCCTACAGTTGACCCTGATGGAGCATGAGGGTACAATTTTCCTACAGTCAATGGTGTTGAATCCTATGCTCCTTGAGCGTGTGAAAGAGTTGCATCTGGGAGACATTGACTATGAGGTTATGCGTGGTCATATATCCACAGGCAATACACCATATGGATATTCTGAAGGAGGTAATCACAAGATCTTATTCCAAGGGTGAATAGTGGTTCCAGTGGTAATGTTGGAGGAAGTGATGTGGGAGTTCCTCACTTATCCCTTAGTTGTATAGCCAAGTGTGGAAAATATGTAAAGGGATATTCATCAGCAATTTTGGTGGTCTTCTATGAGATGAAGTATAACTGAGTTCATCTCACAATTCCTTACATGTCAGCAAGTGAAGGCTGAGAACCAGGTTCCAGCTGGGTTTTTACAGCCGCTTGATATCCTAGAGTGAAAATGGGATGGCATATCCACAGACTTCATCACATGTATTCCACAAACAGTAAAGATCCATGATGCCATTTGAGTGATAGTGGACTAACTCATGAAGCTGACACATTTCCTTTCTATCAGGGAGTGGAGTTCGATAGAGGATTTTTGGGCTGTTGTACGTGCGAGAGATCATCCTCCTTCATGGGGTACCCTCGATGATTGTCTCCGATCGCGATGCTCGGTTTACATCGTGATTTTGGAGATGACTACAAGAGGAATTTAGGACTTAGATGTAGATGAGTATAGCCTTTCACCCCCAAATTGATGGGCAAACCAATCACACTATCCAGGTGTTAGAATATATGTTGAGAGCTTGCATCTTTCATTTTAGCTGGAGATGGGAGGATCACCTTTCTTTGGTGGAGTTTACATACAAAAGCAACTACCACTCCACCATAGACATGGAACCTTTTGAGGCCCTATATGGGATACCCTAAAGATCATCCTTATGATAGATAGATATTGGAGAGTCATCTCTTGTGGGCCCAGATTTGGTGTAGGTCATGATAGAGAAGGTGCAGTTCATCCATGAATGGATGAAGATAGCCCAGAGCAGACAAAAATCTGACGCTGATCATCATCATAGGACCTTGGATTTTGATCCGAAAGACCAAGTATTCTTGAGAGTATCTCTAATATGTGAAATGTAGAGGTTTATATAGGGAAGCAAGATATACCTAGGGTTCATTGGGATGTTTGAGATCAGGAATAGGATTAACGAGGTTGCTTACCACCTCACCTTACCCCCATAGCTAGATAAGGTGCACGATGTTTTACACATGTCATTGCTGAGGAGATATGTGCATGACCCTACACACATAATCAACTGGGGAGAGCTGGACATCTAGGATGAAGCCACATTTGCGGAGCACTTGGTGGAAATCAAGGACCAATAAGAGTATAACCTGCAAGGATGATCGATCCCTATGGTCTGAGTATTGTGGTAGCATGGAAACATGTAGGAGAGTTCCTGGTAATGAGAGAGCCAGATGTGGGATCAATATCCTAATTTGTTTGTTTAGTTTTTATTTTTTTGGGATGAAAATATTGAAGGAGGGAATAATTTCGAGACTTGGTTTTTCCTAATAATACTTTGAAATATTTCTAAATATTATTCGAGATCTATACACTAAGACGACGTGTGATTCTGAGGCCTGGTGTGCCTTAAATTAATTTTATAAAAATATTAAATATATTTTATATTACGAAGATCAAAGGTGCATCAACATGTAGAATAAAAAAAAACCCCTCATTCATTCCAGTGATCGATTCTCAGCGAACAACGGCTGATGAGCATGATTCATGGCTAGATCTGAAGATTTTAGAAGGAAATGAGGCATACTTTGAAATTATTGGACCGTATTTGGAGTGTGGATGAAGATTTGGGAGAAACTGAAGTTTTTGGAAAAATCCTGATTACATGATGTGTTCATTGAATAATACATGGTCCATAGACTCCCTCAGCGGTGACACTAGGGTTTGGGAAAAGATAAGGATGACACGACGTGTACTCCCCTTGACATGTTGTGTACCACCTCTCCATGTGTGATGAGACATGTGAAGGAGAAACATCCAGACACACACACTCTGTGACGAGCACACATACATGACTTGGTCACACAGGAAACATCCCATGTGGACCAACACTCCATGTACTAAAGTATATGGACACGAAGTTTGAGTACAGAGACATGACCAGTAGACACAACCTGATCCCCAGATAAATTGAACACACTGTATAGTCCACCTATATGATGTGCACTACTACATGGGACAGGTCCCGTGTTCGACTAGAGACATGACTGGATAGTGAAGAGGGGACAGATGCTGCGTGGGCCCCCTTACACACCATGTACTAATTGAGCTCCCACAAGCAAACTACAATCCTTCATATATTTTTTGTTTGAACTGATATTTTGGCATGCGAGATACCTATCTTGAGTGTTTTTACACGTATAACATGATGGTGACCTCAGAAGAAGATTTTTAAATATGATGTGGCTATTCTAGGTTGGAACGTGCATAGATGATACATGATGAAGGCAGTGATCAGTCAGGCTTACCAAGAAAACCTTCTGAAATGACCCTACAGTTGGGATGGGTAGTGTAGTCCCCGATGATACTAGGCTGACCCTCCAGCTAGGCTAGGTAGTGTATTCCCCGATGATACTGGGTTGACCCTCCAGCTGGGCTGGGTAGTGTAGTCCCCTACGATTCAGAGAAGACCCTCAATTGTGTGACATAGTGGTGAGGCATGGTTTGCCTTACCTAAGGACTCACGAGAAAGAGGGGTACATTCCCCACCAAGATGCATCCTTGTGATGTGACCTAAAACTACGCAGACGAGTTAACGCCACCCAAAGTGGATAATATCAAGGTGTGGTGATTTGATCCCCTTTGAATTGTGTCTTATGGGCAGACACATGAGGTGTTGGGCATTGTAGATGGTTTTACCCTGGAACTGTTGACTACTCATCTTCTTGGGATGATTTATGAGATATATATCCACTTAATCTCTTTTTTGGGCTTCTTTGATTGAGAATATGTATATATATCCATCCTGTTATAATACCCACTCCTTAGGTCTTGGTTACTCTCCTTCAAGGGAAGGTAATGACGTGTGGGGTATGCCACATGATTTCTGTGTCTAGATTCTCATGGTTTGATGGGTCTACTATTCGACTATAGGTAGTGAAGACTTGATAAGGAGTTCATCTCCTCACTGTCTCGGTCTCCTTGTGTTTGTATGAGTCTACTTTCATACTCTTTTTGGGTTGAGCTACACTCTTTCCATCCTCTTTTACTATAACTTTTTCCATTTACTACTTCTCTTCATTTTTATATATTACCACTCCCCCTTCACCTTTTTAGGGCATTATACTGGGTGTGTATATACTCACCCCTGCATGATATTTTTTCAACACATGTCATGCCTTTTGCAGACAGCAGACATGTCGATCGTGACTATAGACGAGCATAGGGATACATGCTGTGTGGACCACATATGGTGGTCATAGTTGGGATATAGGAGCTGGGCTCTCTCAGAAGATACTCGTTTTAGCTATCTTTAGTTTGGGAAAAAAAATTTGGTTTGGGAGTTTCTTTTTCCCCTTTATATTTCAGTATTCACTACCGTACTCTCGTATTGTCTAGAGGTTCATGCATGTTTATGTTACTTTATAGAAGTTTCATCTTTTTCTACTTTTATCTTTGATTTTTCATTGAGTTGGTTACGTATGTGTGTATAGATTATTAGGAAAAGGCCTCCCTGAGTTTGTTATGACTTAGACACTTATCACCAACCCCTGACCTATGGAGGTGGGCTTGGGGTAGTTATGGCTCGAGGCTTGGCTTGGGTCAGGTCATGATAAGTTGTGTATTCCTTATTTCTCAATTGTAAAATAGTATTCAAGTATAATACATGTTGGGTATAATCTAATGGGTGTTGACTATGTTACCTCCAAGGTACAAGTTATGCACACAATTAATTTTAAATGAATTTATTTAATTTGTTTAAAATTATAATGGATGAGAATCTCAAGGAAATTTAGATAAGAATTAAGATAAAAGGATTGATTAATTAATGATAATAATTAATCGATTCAAGCATGATTTATCTTAAATAAATAATTATTAATAATTGAATGCTAGTTTTATTAAATTCATAATTCATTGCAAGCATGTGGATGACCATGAGATAGAACAAAACTTTTGTATGTGATTGGTTTCATTTAATTTATTATAAAATTAAATTGTTGGCCTGCATGCCTTATCTTCTCATTATTTTGTAGGGAATTCATGCCTATGGTTTCTTTTATGTAAACGCCTTTCCCACCTCACCTATGTGTGACTAAAAGGCATATGTAATGGATGGAGCTCCCAAGTTAGGGGAGTTAGTTCAAGTTAGGTGCTTTGGCGAAACCAATCCAAGGAGATACACATGTGGACATGTGGAAAGCTGTAAAAATGAACCTCAATTGGTTCAAGGTGTTTCTCCCCAATGTAAACAATTAGTTTATCAACCACTAGATAAAGTAAAAATTAGTATAAAATAGTCATCATAACCTTTATTTTATTTCTGTTAGTTTCATGGTTATTTTATTATGGACTTCTTGTCGTGATCACATAATTAATGAATTAACAAACATGCAAGATAGAACTAAAATAAACTGGCTTATGCAAAAATATTATCTAAGACATGTTTAATCACTTAATTAATCCTACTTAATATTAACAAAAATGTAATAAAGATAATAATTGAAAATTTATGCATAAAGGATAAAACCCCTCAATAAAATATTAAGTCGGTATAGCCTTCCATTACTTTGGTTAGAATTGAACCATAGTTCAAAGTGATTGACCAACCAAAGTTGGGGACCTTTCAATTATTGGGGAATTCCAACATGAGTTTTTGGGTTCAATTAACTTGGTTCACATCAAGGGTTGATTGCCAAAGTAGGACTTGGTGTAACTGAGAGGCAAAGGTTGAGGATATCTAAATTAATGATTTTAGGATTTGGGAGTCCACTGAGAAGATCAAGGATCTGTGAGTTAATGCAGTTGGAATTTGGAACGAATACCTAAAACCATTAGAGTTTCTTGACCAACCAAATTTTGGGTAATGAGAAAGGGGAATATGGATCCTTGCCACTAGAATATCCAAGCAATGAGATATTTCAAAGCCAATGGTGAGGGTTATTGGGTTTCAAGAAAATAGTTAGAGATTAATAAATATAATATTTATTTATTTGTATAAATTTTTTAGATAAATTACTAAAATTATTCTTATATTATTTTTTAGAAACAATAATAAAATGACATAAAACATATCATTTTGATCCATACTTGAGAAGTAAAATCTTCTAAACAGAACCAATTTTCAGGAGTGACAAAGGTGCTTATGGGTCATCCTTCACCATGAAAGGAAATTTTATGTGTTGGAAGAACCTTTGCCAGTTGTTCCTAGAAATGAGGCATGTAATGGAGAACTATCTCTCTATGAGAAACATCTAAATGATGATATATATGTTCAGTACATCATGCTATCATCCATTACCAATGAGATTTTGAAGCAACATGAGGATATGGATGCTTATATCATGATGTATCACCTTCATGATCTCTATCATGAGAATGCAAGAAAAGAGAGGTATGATATCTCCAATGCTTTGTTCACAACTAATCTTGGAGAGTCTGTGCCAGTTGGGCCTCATGTAGTCAAACTTATCAGCAACATTTAATGCTTCAACATCTTAGGGATTAAATTCCTAGATGAGTTGTATAGAGATCTCATACTTTCATCACTACCCAAGACCTTATCCAACTTTATTATTAATTATAATATGAGGAATAGTGGGAAGAGTCTTTCAGAACTTCTGACCTTGATTTTCCATGTGGATAAGGACATTGGGCATGACAAACCCACTATCCTTATGGTGAATGAGAAAAGGAAGAACACGGAAAAGGGGACCAAGACTTATAAACAATCCAAAGCTCCCGAGCACCATCCTTACAAGAAGAAGAAGATCTAGAGGCAGGAAAAGGAAAATGAGGCAGTATGTTTTTCATATGGAAATCCAATCCACTAGAAGAGGAACTTTACCCAGAAGTAATGGGAAGATAAAGGTGCATTCATTTCCAAGTGCAATCTTTCCATTTCTAAACACTGGGTATTAAATATAGCTTGTGGGGATCACATCTATATCCAAATGCAAGAACCATGTAGATTTCCAAATATCGATAGAGGAGGGGTGGATATGAGATCTACCAATAGAGTAAGGATGGATTCCCTATCCATTGATTAATACAACCTTTCATTACTAATGAGAAAAAGTTTGGTTTTAAGATATTGTTATTATGTACCTACAATTACCAAGAACGTAATTTCGATGTCATTTTTAGACACATATGGGTTTATTTTCAAATTAGGAAATAAAATTTGTTTATTTTATAAGGACAACATATGTTATGGTATGACACATTTAAATAATTTCATTTATGTATTAAATTAAAAAACTAAGTTCAAGCAATCAATAACGAATCATGTTCACATGACTAATATAACACCCAGTTGTGGAATCATTGTCTTAGTCATGTAAATGAGAATAATTTGAAAAAATCTATCAATATGGTTATTTAGAATCTTCTAATTTAAAACCAATTGATATAAGTAATGCTTATTTATAAGGGAAAATGACCAAACCACCATTTGGTGGACAGGGTGAAAGGGCCATAGAGCTTTTAAGATTGGTACACACTGATGTGTGTAGACCATTTCCAGCAGAAGATAGAGGTGGATAATCTTACTCCATAACTTTTATTGATGACTTGAGTAGATATGGATATATTTAATTGATGAGGTATAAGTCTGAGTGCTTTGATAAATTCAAGGAATTCGAGAATTAAGTAGAGAATCAACTTGGTAAGAAGATAAATAATATTCAATCGAATCGAGGTGGTGAATATCTTAACCAAAAGTTCATCGACTTTCTATGGGAGTTTGGTATTCTATCTCAACTCACTCCACCATATACACCATAGTGGAATGGTGTTAGTGAAAGGAGAAACCATACTTTGTTAGAAATGGTAAGGTCTATAATGAGTTATGTAGATCTTCCATTATCCTCATGGTGATATGAATTAAAAACTACAACATACAAATTAAACTGATTACCGAGTAAAGAGGAAAATTAAACCCCCTTTTAGTTATAGAGTGGAATGAAATTAATTTAGTCGTATACATGTGTATGGGGTTGTGTAGCATTTGCTAAAGCATTTTTAGGCAACAAACTAGAAACCCAGGGCATGAAGTGTATCTTTATAGGGAATCCCAAGGAAATGAAGGGATACTACTTATACAAACCCTCATACATGAAAGTGACTGTCGCTAGACAATCCATCTTTTTTGAGAGGGAGAACATCCTCAGAAAGGATAGTGGGATCAAGATTGACTTTGATGAAGTTGTTTTTCAACATACACATGAGTTCGTACAATAATAGATTTAATAGGTCCCCATGGAAGAAGTAGTTCCTAAAACACAAGTAATGTATAGGAGCGTAAGAGAGGTAAGAGAACCTGAGAGATATGGGTTTTTGGTCACCCAGGATGGTGACTCATTATTGGTTGATAATGATGAACCTATATCCTACAAAGAGGTAGTAGAGAGCTTAGAAGCTACAAGATGGCTAAAATCTATGAATTCTGAGATGGATTCCATGTATTAGAAAAAAGTTTGGGTTCTATTTGATGTAAATCCTATTGGATGCAAATGGGTATTCAAGAAGAAAGTAGACATGGAAGGAAAATTAAGTACCTATAAAGAAAGGCTTGTGGCTAAAGTTTTTAAAAATCATCAAGGAATTGACTATGATAATTTTTTTTTTTGATAGTTTCCATGTTTAAATCCATCAGAATCATACTTGCTATAGCAGCTTACCATGACTATGAGATTTTGAAGATGGATGTCAAAATTGTATTCCTTAATAGGAACCTTTAAAAATATATCTATATGACATAACCATAAGGGTTTGTGACTCCAGGTGATGCAAAAAGGATTTTCAAGTTGCATAGATCCATTTATATATTGAAGTAAGCATCCAGGTCATGGAACATTCGTTTTGATAAAGCCATAAAATAATTTGGTTTCCTTAAGAATGAATATGAGACATGTTTTTACAAGAGGTTTAATGGGAATGCAGTTGTTATCCTAGTATTATATGTTGATGACATATTCCTTATTGAAAATGGCATACCATTATTACAATATATTAAGTACTGGTTGAAAAAGTGCTTCTCCATGAAAAAATTAGGTGAAAAATCCTATATTCTAGGGATCAAGATCATTCGTGATAGATCCAAGAGGCTGCTTTGACTAAATCAAAGTACATATATTGACTAGACACTAAATAGATTTAGTATGATATAATCCAAGAGGGGATTAGTTCTAGTGTCACATGGTTTACATATTTCTAAGAAAATGTGATCCCATACAAAAGAAGAGAAAGAGATAATGAGTAAGATACCATATGATACAATGATAATCATGTATTCTATGTTACGTACCAGGCTTGATGTTACCTATGCATAGAAAATGGTAGGAAAATATCAAGAATATCTAAAAGTACAACATTGGACTGCTGTTAAGGCTATCCTTAAGTATCTAAGAAGAACTAAGGATATGTTCTTGGTGTATAGAGGAGAAGAAAAGATGTTCATCAGGGGTTATACTGTTGCTGATTTTTAGATAGATCAAAATGATCTGAAGTTGTAATCGGGATATTTTTTTGTCTCAATGGAGGAGTTGTGAGTTAGAAGAGTTAAAAGAAGCCAATTTTCACTGATTCTACAGTGGAGTCTGAGTATATAGAGACTTCTGATACAACCAAGGATGTTGTTTGGATTCAGAGCTTTTTCCAAAAGATTGATGCAATACCTAGAAGTAAATACCCTATCATAATGTATTGTAATAATACTATAGTGGTGGCTCTTGAAAAAAATCCAAGGTCACACCCATAGACAAATCATATATTCTAGAAGTATCATCTCTTGAGGAATTTCTATTAGAGGGGTGAAGTTTTAGTAAGGAGAGTACCCATAGAAGAGAACGTGGCAGACCCCTTGACTAAAGTCATGTCTCGACAGAAACACGAGTATCATGTGGGAGCTAGCAGACTGAAGGTTGTTAGCAGTTGGATCTATCAAAAGTGGGAGTTTGTTGGAGTTGGTTCCCTAGAACCAACTTCTTTTGTACTTTATGATAAACTTGTATTAATGGATTTGAATATTAATTAACTTCTTATCATATAATGATTGTTCTTATATGTAACATAGTATGTGATAATGTATTAAGAGTAGCGGTCACACTAAAAGGTCATAGTAATTCTATTATATGATGGTAACCTGAAAGTACTACAATAATATTCTTGAATATATATATTCTATATCTATATGATATCATTTTAGGGACACAAATGATAAAGGCTATTAGGGGTGGAGACTCATAGGACTTTGATGCACTTTCTCATGGTGTACGTCCTCAGTAATATCCAGTATGGATATTATGTGAACGAGACCCGTTGGTAGGAAATCCACATTTATATGTGTCCTTGGATGTTCTTATATATAGACGTGTGTATTTTTTCCTTATACTTTAAGATTATTATTAATGAGTATTATGAGTCATGCACTTATATCAATTGACAAAAACGGTGATGATAGATGTTCACAGTGATGTAGGATACATTGGGTGTATCATGAGTAATATTACATTAATGAATAATAAGAGAAAGGATATATCCCTTCTATTCTTTAACGGAGGTTAATATCTCTGGCCATTAAATGGAAATTATATAGCATAAATAAATCCATGTCTATGGTGATCTACAGTCACGTTCTATTTTTGGAAAGTCAAATAAAGAGATATTAAGCATATAGGTTGATGACACTAGCATGCAACCTGTTCGATTTGAGATATTATGATAAAGGGATTATATTACATTCTAAGCGTTCGTATGATGTGACATGTCATTCCAACCTTAAATTCTCCCTCAATGGGTGGCTTGACGTGTTTCTAGATGCTAACCTTGGACTTTAGGTTGCTTTGCCTAATGCCATTGAGAAATAGGCCTATAGGGTCACACACTAAGTGTGTCCAAAATCTCAGTTAAATAATATATTATTATTTATTATTTAATAGGTTGAATAAATATTATTCTCATATGTGGTTTAATAATTATTCATGTATTCTTGATTTCATTTGTTCCATAACTAGTTATTAGAGAGAATATATTATGAGCAGAATATTTAATAAATATTTATTTTCTATTTAGTGAATATAATATTTATTTATTTATTGTTGAATAATGCCTTAAAATTTATTTAATAAATAAATAGACATTATTCAAGGCCTGATAAATATTGTGGAGGAATGAAGGAATGAGTTTAATGGTTCGGTGATAAATAATAAATATTGAATATTATTTTAACAAATAATTTTTAATTATAATTTTTAAGTTCAGCACATGTTGAGAGATAATAATATTATAGTTATTATTTGACATGGGGGTTTTCTAGGATTAAATAAATAATAAGGGAACTTGTGCAATTATTTTATTTTAACCCTAGTAATACAAATTACCAATTATGTTATTTTCTCATTAGCCTACTTGGTTGTGCAAAACAATCTCAGAGAATCATATCAAGACTAGAGATCTCCCTTCTATAAGAAATCTCCCAAGAACAGTGAGAAATCCTCCTCCACCAGATCAAGGATAACACTTTGGAAGTGATTTTTGAGGTGATCAAGGCAAACGACGCAAGCACAAAGAACTTCTATGTAAGCACTTGAAGACTCCTTAGATGATGTCTAGATATTCCTAGAATAGGTGTGGATAACTGCTAGAGGAAATATACACTTTTTTTCTACAACACAACGATGGTTCACTATAGATCTGTCGCCGAACACATCAATGAAGAGAGAATTCCTTAGAGGTAATTCTTTATTTAATTAAATTAATTATAAACAATATGTGTCAGTCTCCTATCTATCTGGTTATGATGTGAATATTGTTTATATTTGATTCAATTAAATTTATCATGATGATTAAACATCATATAGATCTTGTATTTCTCATTGATTATGGAAAAGCAAAGTTGGGTACCACCAATTGCATGCTTCCGCTGCGCCCAAAACCTACAAACCAAAAACATCTATAAAAATCTAATCTATGAATATAAAAGCATCAATGTGAAGATATAGGGATTTAAAATAGAATAACATATATGAAATAATAATAATCACATCAGGCTTAGACTTCTCATGGGATGCCCGACTCACTGTACCAGCTTCGACTCATGCTGATAATGTCTGAACAATGGTCCTACAAGCGGTTAGGGTCTAGTATGCATAACCAAAGTGTAATAGTTTAAGTAATCATAAATATTACCTAAAAAAACTAGAGAATATAAGTCATAATAATAGTAATTTAGTATCCAATAGGAATAAATGCATCCTTGACCTATAAAGGTCAGGACACCTCACAACACATAAACCATGCCGATAGTATAAAAATCCAAGTATATCCCAAAATTTGAATTGAAAATACTGCGCTAAAAAACTATGTAAAAATCCACACCATGATATGCTTCTGTTATCTCTATAATAATAATCTCATTAAAATATGTCACCCTTCATAGGTCAAAACCAAACATGCATCGCCGTTGTATCACCTCATTGCACAACCTGATTTTCTATTGCCAGTTGCTGCCCATGCCCAAAAACCATTGCTATACAACATTCCCTTTGTGTCGCTACATTATCCTTATTGTGTACCTCAGACCATATACCTACCTTTGGGTTGCTTCCTATTACCCCTTTTAATGTCCATAGTGTTTCGCTTAATCCCATTCAAAAAAGATATAGAAATATCCTACACCTTCAAACATGATCCAAAAGATACGAAATGACCACCATTTCATTTTTTTAAAAAAAATATTACCTTCATATATAAAAGATAAGCGCAAAAGGTGGGATGAAACCCATTAATCTAGGGTCATACCTATGGAATTCCAATATGATAAGTATCTAACTAAATTTATAGAGAACAGCTATAGTAAATCCAAGGATAATATTGATTGGGGACCAAGGGGTAGATCTAAGGTGCCTCTTGTCTGAGGATGTCAGTTGAATCCAAGGAGTGTATCCGTGGAATTCTAAATATCTACAAAAGTGTAAGGTGAATCATCAGTACCACACTGAGGAATTAACATATAAATAAGACATTGACCAAATTCCAAGGTGGGTATCTCCCTTGGCAATCTGTCCAAAGAATCGGGGTGGCATCCTTTGAGTGCTTAAGGCATTCCCTTAGGAATCCAAGGATGGCTCAAGTCCGAACACCCTAATAATAAGAAAAAGGTCCATAATAGAAAAGTCACTTTACATTTAGTGAAATAATCAATGACATGTGATAAACATTCCAATTCATTCACTTTATATAATTCAAGACTTTACTATTTCATTCAACAATGAAAAAAGGATATATATGGTGTCATATCACTAATCATTTGATTTCAACTAATAAGATCCAAGATAAACATTTTTTCCTTATCATAAGTGTCAATTAATCCATTTAAATTAATCAAAACACTTGTGGAAGTTGATCCAAAAACACCAATGTGTGATTTGGTTAATAAAATATAAGTGGTCACATAGGAATATGGATGACACACCCAAAGGGGTGGCCCAAGTTGTGGTCCTTGAGCTCCAACGATCATAAGAGGGTATAATAGGGGATTTTAAATTCCAATTTAAACAATTAATTTAAAGAACATTGATTTTAAGGTCAAAGCATGAGTGAAATCAGTGCATGACACAATGATGAAAATTATAAATTGACGAGACTTGAGAGAAAAGTCACAGACCACCTACCTTATGGTGTTAGATAAACACTAATCTACTATAGACCCTTGGTTTGGTCTGAATCAGAAGAAGACACAATAATAGAAAAATAATCTAAAAATAGAGAGTATTATCTCGCACCTAAATAACACTAAAGATGGCAAGATAAACCAATAAAAGAAGGTAATGGATCAAATCTCTTACCGATGATAATCCGACCTAATAAACGAAACTTGATTCGGACACTGGACGTGGAAGAAACCTCAAAGCCTAGATTGGAAGCTTGGAGGATATTCAATGGGAGAAGGTGGCACTGCATGTTGGAATGAGGGAAATAGAGGGGTTAAGTTATAAGGGTGAAAGGTAAAAATCATATTTTCACCCAAATTTATGAGGTCACACGATTTGGTCATACGATTGTCCAAACCGTGCAGTAACTGTACGACAATCACTATCTACGTGCATCCCTCAAACAACTATTCCATACAGTTATTACAAATCATGATCCAACCATTAAGGGTCACTACCTAAGTGGAACTAAGGGTGTTGTCTAGGATCCTTGTTTTCCAAACCGTGTGCAAACCATACAGGTCCCCTTTACAACATATATGCAGTTTTTTTTCACGGCCATGCAGCCTCTATCACATGATTTTTCAAACCGTGCTCCCTTATATATGATCCACATAATTATTTCTAAATATGAACCAAACATGCACCTCATACTTCCTCTCCAAAATTTGGAGATTCAGGCTCCAAACAAGCCCCAAACATTCCCAAATCCTCCCATAATATTTTAATCTCAAGTATTTGGTTAAAAATGTAGATTCAAACCAAAACTAAATGGTTCTTACCTCAAAAGAAAAACCAAGGTGTTACAACCACCCCCACTTAAGACAACTCACCCCCTGAGTTACCCTTTGGAGAGTGGTAAGGCATCATTTGAGAATAACTCTAACCACTGAGCATGCACATTAGCCTCTCACTCCCAAGTCCCATCTTTTACATGAATGTACTACAATAACACCCATAATAAAGGAAATAACCCACCTTAGAGAGACTTTATGCTCCAATCCATGATACATATAGGGTTATTCTTAAAATAAGAATCAACATCCAGTTCCACCTCATAAATTTGGAAAACAAGAGATGGGTTTGAATATTAATGATGTAACTATGAAACGTGAAACACATTGTTTATAAATTTGTATCTATTAGGGAGTTCTATCTGATAAGAAACTGGTGTGACCCTCTCTAAAATCTCAAATGGTCTAACAAACTGAGGTGAAAACTTACCTTATTTCCTAAACCGTTGATGACTCGGACTAGTAAAAACACAAAAGAAGATTTGATCCCCGACCTAGAACTCTAAAGGTTGTCGATGATGATCGACATAAGACTTCTATCTATACCATGTTGTCTCCATTTTCTTTCTGATCAGTTGAACCTACTTTTACGTCTCCTGAATGAGATGAGGTCTAAGTAGCGGTGTCTCCCCTACCTCTATCGAGTATAGAGGTGATCGAAATGTCCTACCATATAAGGCATCATAAGGAGTTATTTGTATTATCACCTAAAAGCTTTTATTATAGGAAAAATCATCTAGGGGAATATTTTTCACCAAAAACCTCCAAAATCAAGGAATCATTCTCTAAGCATTTCCTTTAACACCTATATTATCCTCTTATACTACCCATCAGTTTGAGGTTGGTATGATGTACTCAAAAGTATTTGTGTACCTAATGACTACTGTGACCCTTTTTTGAATCAATAAGTGAAAAAAGCATCCCCATATGATACAAAAATCCATGGTAATCTATGAAGTGTTATAATATCTTAGACATAGAACCTACTAAGATCATCCATAGAAAAGGTCTCCTTGATAGGTAAAAAGTGAGAGACATTCGTGATCATTTTTATACTCACCCATACTATATCATTTTCTCAATTGGATATTAGTAATCTGGTCACAAAGTACATAGTGAGTTCATCCCATTTACAGTCAGGGATGTTAAATGAATGTAGAAGCCCTACAAGTCACTGGTGTTCTACCTTTACCTACATAAAGGTGGGACACTTAGTAACAATTCCAGTTATCTCCCTTTTCATACCAGGACATCTGCATTGGAAACATAGATCACAATATATCTTAGTAATTTGGGGGGTGTAATTCATAAGTATAATCATGATTATCTCACATCAATTCCTCTATGATTCATGTAGGAAGTCAGATTTATCCATGGATACATAAGAATTCATCCTCATCAATGATCTAACCTGGCAGTGGGTCCTCTCCTAAAACACTATCCCTTAGGACTAGGCCATCAGGATTTGATAGCTTCCTCATCTACACTCTCTCCAAAAGTTAAGGGTACACTACCAAATATATCAAGATAGACTTCCCATGATGCTCCTGGACCTCTTAGTACATGTTAGAAATAAGGTCATCAATTTCCACTCACTACTTACCTCTTGAATTTCCTATGTTTGAGTCATCCAGCTTAGAGCATCTGCTACAACATTTTCCTTCCAAAAAATATAGGAAAGATAAAAATCAATGGATTGTATGTATTAAACCCAAATTTTTGTCTAAGATTTAACTCATGCTGTGTAAATATATACTTAAGGATTTTTTTCCATATACACAAAAAATAATCTCCTAACAAGTAGTTCCTCCAACAATGCAAGGCATATACTATGGATGCTAGCTTGAGATTGTGCATTAGGTAATTATTCTTATGTGGTCTCAAATGATGAGACCTGTAATCCATGAATCAATCTCCATTTATAAAAAATACTCCAAGACCAATTATGGAATCCCACCTTTTAATACATAGCTTTTTATTACATTTTAAAAATAGAGGATCTTTAAAGTCTAGTGTCTTGGAAATCAGGAACATAAAACATGAGAACAACATAAAATATTCTTATAAACCACTTGTAAGGATTCTTCATCATTCATCCTAAGTTCATTACATCATCTCATAAACTGGGAGCATACATCAAAGGAAAGGGTGAGTAGAAGGCCCAGTAAGGGAAATAAGAGAAACATTTAACAAGTGAACTTGAGATACATCAATAAAGTCATGATAAATAACTTTAAGGCATGACAAAGAGATCATGGAGTATATCATAATAAAATAATGTGTTTCATAACTTGAAGATGTGGCTACAACATTTAACATAGAAAATCATTTCCCTATCACCAACATCCATCCCCAAGGTGTCATTAAAAAATTACCAAGGTTATTCACCAAGGTATCGTTAAAATGGTCATCTCTAGAGATTAAGTCTTTACCCAATGCATTGGAGCGCTATCAGGGCACACCCTTAATTTGTCTTTACTATCATGTGAGACACATATATCATCATAAATAATTTCATAAATAACACATATAGCATAAAATAAATGGGTTTCATTTCATAGTTATAACATTTTAAAAAAAACTGCTTTAAAGGCGTGATCTTTATGTCACTTTTAACCAACAGAAAATGAAAGCGGGTCTCATGTATGTAAATCCAAGAATTTAAAATAGAAAATTTTGATATATATGTGAATACCCCTGTATAATAAAGAGTTTTGAGTATTCAATTAATAAAATAAAAGAATTTGAGAAAAAGAGAGAGATACATTTTGAGACGAAAATTCGGCAGCATAACGACTATGTTGTAGGGTTTTAGAAAACATTGAAAAGAGAGGGTACATGGGTCAACCACTCATAAATGATCCATAAAATAGTATAGGGAAATAATATAAGGGATATAAGAACACGATAATGAAATTTTAAAGACATACCATATGAAATGAAAAACATGGAAGGAAGACAAAAATAAGATTTCTCTTATGAAAATTTGGCAGCCTAACGGCGTCACTTAAAACTTCAAAAAAATAATTGATGAGATAAAATAGGGTATATCATAATATGAACATAAAATAACAGTATTATGGATATATAGATAATACCCCAACATAATAAAAAGGAACTTGAAATACTTGGCATGAAAATAGAACATGAAAATGAGAAGGGTGAAAGAATCCCTTACAAAAAATCGGCAGCCTAACGACATCACTTAAAACTTAAAAAATAAATTGATGAGATCAAATAGGGTTTCTCCTCATATTAAAATAAAATAACAGTATTATGGATATATAGATCATACCCCAACATAAAAAAATAAACTTGAAAGACTTGACATGAAAATAGAACTTGAAAATGAGAAGGGTGAAAGAATCCCTTACAAAAATTCGATAGCCTAACAACGCCACTTAAACATTATTAAAATGAATTGATGAGATAAATATGGGGTCTCTCATAATATGAACATGAAAAGGACAGTATTATGAATATAAAATAACATCACCAACATAAGAACATGGAGCTTAAAATAAATGACATAATGGAGAATACATGAAAAGAAAGAGAGAGGTAGGATCCCTTACCTTGAAGAGTAACTTCAAAAGCTTGAAGGTCAGGACCTTGGGAGGCTTGAGGGAACCTTGGGAGGACTCCTTGGGAGGAAAATAGACCATAACTTCGTTGGGGAGGATTTGGAAATGAAATGAATGAGGTAAAGGCTTGGTATTTATAGGAGAAGTGGGGGGACAAAGCATTAATTACCAAGGGACACCTCATCGATGGTATTGGAAAAACCATGGGCTTGCCCATGGTATTTTCCCATGGTATTGGCCACTTGGGACACCTCATACCTTATATTACTTTTCATAAGTTGACCAGAATTATTTAATAATTAATTCATCATTAATGATGTCATTAAACACCCGAACCTCAAAAACTGTATTTTCATTATTCACTGAAAATTCAACTTTCTCAGAAAAATCCCAAAATTTCACCTTAACCAAATATTGATGCTCTGATTTCAAAAATGAGTTCTATTTCATGGAAATAATTTTCTAAATATTTTTAATTTAATTTTAAAATAAAAACACTATTCACTAAAAATTCAACTTTCTCAAAAAAATCCCAAAAATTCATCTTAACCAAATATCAATGTTTTGATTTAAAAAATGAGCTAAATTTTATGAAAATAATTTTCTAAATATTTTTAATTTAATTTTAAAATAAAAAACAATATTAAACAGAAAAAACTAATACTTAACCAATAATTTCTGAAAGAGTTATTTACCTATTTTATTGAATCACATTACCTAATCAAGATACCTAAATTATATTAATACTTTCTTGAAGTGAGATTACTAATCAATTTTGTCACATTACTAATCCTAAGCGCAAAATCACTATTCATAATTTACTATTCATCAAAAATTAAGTTGATCTCATTAGACTCTAAATTTCATACTGAACACAACTGTAGAAGACCATTTTTTGAAAATAATTACACATTATTAATTATTTAATGTTTACATAAATATTTTTAAAATATCCTTTTTCTAAAATTCAACAATAATATGCATACTATATTTATCTAGAAATTTTAAAATTCACAAACTTCACCATAAGAAGAAATCACAATTTTTATTTAAATCAAAGGATTACACAAGGCAGTTACGGTTTCATTACATAGGCCCTTATAACACCATCATAGGACCTAAGAGTAAGGTGTGCTAGGGAGATAGAATCTTGGGGCGGCTCTGCCAACATTACTTGAGTAGTGATTTCTATCAGCTTTAACTTCTCACGAAGTCGATTCCGTTCCAGCTTCACACGATGAAGTTCAGCTTGGGTTTGGTCCAGAGCAAAGCCCAAAGGTGCTACCTCCTTCTCGAGTTCTGTCAGATGGGCTTCGATCGGCCCGGGACTACTGGATGGGGCCATATAATCTTATTTCTATATTAATTAATCAAGATCACTTGCATTTATAGACAATAATCATAACATTTAGTTTCCAACGGTCTTATTGACCAATTTCATATAACAATCAAAACCCAACTGTCTTATTTTAATTATACTTATTTTATTAAATGAAATAGTTTTGTTGGGTATAAAATAAAATAACACACAAAATTAGGAAAAAAAATTTATTCAAAATTTTGAGTCGTTACAATCTTCCCCCCTTAAGAAATTGCATCCTCCCAATTTTAAAAACTGGGCTTGGAAATTTCATTGAAAGTCCCACATCAGAAAAGAGTCAGTAAAACTATTACTTTAAAAGAAAGAAAGGGAAGTACAAAGGTCACTCTAGTTAACCCATACTAGGATTCCATGTAGGAAAACATGGATATTTAAGATAAAACAAAGGGTCAAGTTCTAATGGAGAGTGATAGAAATCATGATTAGGAGAAAATTAACCATAAGAAGATCACAAACTTAAGATGTGTTAAACGGTCATTGATTACCTAGTAGGAAACGTAAACCAAGAACGTTTTTGTTTTATGTTCCTTTTCATAATTTTGAGGAATTCATTTACTACATAGAATAAAAACATAAGGAAATATATTTACCTTCAAGTAGAGTTTCATCCCTCACCAAGACTAATATTTTCTCTAAACAATGAGCATTAAAAAAGACTTGGTCTTATCAAAAGCACAAGAATCATCTTCTAGAGAATCACATAATCCACAAAAGAATAACTATATTTTTCCCTTGTCTTTAGTCATCAACTAAAACTAAAAAGGTTAGTATGAGATCATATAATCCCCAAAAAGGATAATCCTTTATAAAAAGAAATATGACTATTAATATCCAAAATTAAACAAAATCACCCAATGTTCCAGAAAGACCATTCAATAAACAACCATCCTTAAAATTCTTCAGAATAATCCAAAGTAAGATTAGAACCCAAAACTCAGAAGGATTTAATCACATAGTCTTCCCTAATAAATCTTAATATTTATCTCCAAATTACATAGACTACTATTAAATTCTCTTACTAAAGTGTAATTAACCTATTAACATATTCTCTATGCTAGGTTCATCATTTTCAAAAAATAACCCAAATCACCATATGTCCATAATAAATACATAAATTCATACAAAAAAAATTCAACCATTCCTCCTCAAATTAAATCCTGTAGTATTTTATTTCCCTTAGGCATATAGTACTCCAAAAGAGAAAACATCATCCAAAATAACCTTTATCATTTAATCACCAAATAATTTTCCTATACAAAGGATATCCATTTGATAAAACATAAGTTTTAAAAATCAACTTATTCTTGATCCATAAAAATAGCAGGTGCATTAGTTAGTCTGAAGGGAATAACAACGAACTCATAATGCCCATATCTTGATTGGAAGGAAGTTTTTTGGAATATCATCATTCTTAACCCTCAATTGATGATAAAAAGAACATAGATCAATCTTAGAGAAGAATTGAGTCACACAAAGTTGGTCAAATAAGTCATCAATTATTGGAAGAGAGTATTTTTTCTCCAGTGTTATCCCATTCAGTTCTCTATAATCAATGCATAACTGCATCAATCCATCCTTCTTATTCATAAAGAGAACTAGTGCACCCCAAGGAGACACACTTGGTCAGATAAACCCATTATCCAAAAGATCTCGGAGTTGTTTCTTAAATTCCTCTAGCTCCACATTTTCCATCCTATAGGGGGTCATTGACATCAGATGAGATATAAGTATGATTTCAATGGAGAACTCTACCTCTCTTTCTTGGGGAGGTCTGGGAAACTCATCAGGAAATACATCAATATATTCCTAGACTATGGGGAAATTTTCTAAAAGAATAAATCCTTCGTGAGAAACTTATTTCATTTACGAATATTTAAACTAAAATAGATTTTATGTCTTAAAATTTCATTCTTATAAAAATTACATTTTTCTATAATTCCTTCATAATGATTCATAAAAAGCTTTCAATTAACCAAGCATATCCCCCAAGAGTGTTGTAACCAAGAGTGCATCAAGGCCCATTGTTGTGTACCTGTTCTCATTCGAGTCTAGCTCAAAGTGGTGTTTTCGGGTTTTACCCCTATGTATATCTGTGCCAGAGTCACCTCTACTTTCTCGTATCCAAACATGGATGTATTTTCTTGATAAACCACTTACTCAATACTCACCAAAATACCAGGAAGATTTCCTATATTTAAACTTTTCTAAAGGGTTCTTCCTAATGTTCTCATATCCTAATTTCCATAAATAACTAAACTATCCTTTGATACCAACTATGGAATCCTGCCTTTTTAATACATATATTTTCATTACATTTTACAAATAGAGGATCTTTAAATTCTAGTGTCTTGGAAATTAGGAACATAAAACATTCTTCTAAACCACTTGTAAGGATTATTCATTGTTAATACTAAGTTCATTACAACATCTCATAACCTGGGAGTATACATCGAAGGAAAGGGTGAGCAAAAGTCCTTGTAAGGGAAACAATAGAAACATTTTACATGTGAACTTGGGATACATCAATAAAGTCAGGATAACTAACTTTAAGGCATGAGAAAGAGATCATGAGGCATATCATAATAAAATAAAATGTTTAATAACTTGAAGATGTGGCTACAAAATTTAACATATACGATCATTTCCCTATCACCAAGGTATATCCCCAAGGTGTCATTAAAAAATTAACAAGGTTATTCACCAAGGTATTGTTAAAATGGTCATCTCTAGATATTAAGTCTTTACCCAATGCATTGGAGTGCTATCAGGTCGCACCATTAATTTGTCTTTATTATCATGTGAGCCACATATATCATCATAAATTATTTCATAAATAACCTATATAGCATAAAATAAATGGGTTTCATTTCATAGTAATAACATTTTAAAAAATCTGCTTTAAGGGCGTGATCTTTATGTCACTTTAAACCCACGGAAAAGGAAAACGGGTCTCATGTATGTAAATCCCATACTTTAAAATAGAAAATTTTGATATATATGTGAATATAAATATAGAATAAAGAGTTTTGAGTATTCAATTAATAAAATAAAATAATTTGAAAAAAAGAGAGAGAGACATTTTGAGACGAAAATTCGGTAGCATAACAGCTATGTTGCAGGGTTTTAGAAAACATTGAAAAGAGAGGGGACATGGGTCACCCACTCATAAATGATCTATAAAATAGTATAGGGACATAATATAAAGGATATAAGAACATGGTAATGAAATTTGAAAGACATACCATATGAAATGAAAAACATGGAAGGAAGGCAAAAATAAGATTTTTCTTATGAAAATTCGGCAGCTTAACGACGTCACTTAAAACATCAAAAAAATAATTGATGAGATAAAATAGGGCATCTAATCATATGAAAATAAAAGAGAAGTATGATGGATATAGATATAATAACCCAAAATAATAAAAAGGAACTTTAAATACTTGACATGAAAATAGAACATGAAAATGAGAAGGGTGAAAGAATCCCTTACAAAAATTCGGCAACCAAACGACGTCACTTAAAATTTAAAAAAATGAATTGATGAAATAAAATAGGGGTTCTCATTATATGAAAATAAAATAACAGTATTATGTATATATAGATCACACCCCAACTTAATAAAAATTAACTTGAAAGACATTACATGAAAATAGAACTTGAAAATTAGAAGGGTGAAAGAATCCCTTACAAAAATTCGGCAGCCTAACGGCGCCACTTAAACATTCTTAAAATGAATTGATGATAGAAAGATGGGATATGTCATCATATTAACATGAAAAGTAAATTAGGATGAATATAAAAGAAAATCCCCAACATAATAACATGGTGCTTAAAATAAATGACATAAAAGAGAATACATGAAAAGAAAGAGAGAGGTATGATCCCTTACCTTGAAGAGTAACTTCAAAAGTTTGAAGGTTGGGACCTTGGGAGGCTTAAGGGAACCTTTAGAGGACTCATTTGGAGGTAAAGAGACCAGAACTTTGTTGGGGAGTATTTTTAAATGAAATGAATGAGGTAAAGTCTTGGTATTTATAGGAGATATGAGGGGACAAAGCATTAATTTCCAAGGGACACCTCATCGGTGGTATTGGAAAAATCATGGGCTTCCCCATGGTATTTTCCCATGGTATTGGCCACTTGGGACACCTCATAAATTATCTTACTATTAATAATTCGACCATAATTATTGAATAATTAATACATCATTAATGATGTCATTAAACACCCGAAACTCAAAAACTGTATTTTCACTATTCACTGAAAATTCAACTTTCTCAGAAAAATCCCAAAATTTAACTATTACTAAATATCGATTCCCTGATTTCAAAAATGACCTCAATTTCATGAAAATAATTTTCTAAATATTTTTAATTTAATTTTTTAATA
This sequence comes from Viscum album, assembly GCA_963277665.1. Classification (NCBI taxonomy): domain Eukaryota; kingdom Viridiplantae; phylum Streptophyta; class Magnoliopsida; order Santalales; family Viscaceae; genus Viscum; species Viscum album. The sequence goes on from OY728152.1 coordinate 1,965,076,510, forward strand.
AAAACACTATTCACTAAAAAGTCAACTTTCTCAGAAAAATCCCAAAAATTCACCTTAACCAAATATCAATGCTCAGATTTCAAAAATGAGCTCCATTTTATGAAAATAATTTTCTAAACATTTTTAATTTAATTTTAAAAAAACACACTTCACCTGAAAAAACTAATACTTAACCGATAATTTCTGAAACAGATATTTACCTGTTTTATTGAATCACATTACTTAATTAGGGTGTCTAAATTATATTAATACTTTCTTTAAGTGAGATTACTAATCCATTTGGTCACATTACTAATACTAAGCGCAAAATCACTATTCATAATTTACTATTCATAAAAAATTAAGTTGATCTCATTAGACTATAAATTTCATACTGAACACAACTATAGAAGACAATTTTTTCAAAATCATTACACATTATTAATTATTTAAGGTTTAATAAATATTTTTAAAATATCTCTTTTCTAAAATTCAACAACAATATGCATACTATATTTATCCGGAAATTTGAAAATTCACAAAATTCACCATAAGAAGAAATCATAATTTTTATTTAAATCAAAGGATTACACAAGGCAGTTATGGTCTCGTTACATGGCCCCTTATAACACCAGCATAGGACCTAAGAGTAAGGTGTACTAGGGTGATAGAATCTTGGGGCGACTCAACCAACATTGCCCGAGTAGTGATTTCTATCAGCTTGAACTTATCATGAAGGTGATTACATTCCATCTTCACACGATGAAGTTTGGATTGGGTTTGGTTCAGAGCAAAGCCCAAAGGTGCTACCACATTCCCGAGTTCTGTCAGATGGGCTTTGATCGGCCCGAGACTACTGGATGGGTCTATCGAATCTTCTTTTTATATTAATTTATCAAGATCACTTGTATTTATAGACAATAATCGTAACATTTATTTTCCAACAGTCTTATTGACCAACAATCATATAACAATCGAAACCCAAAAATCTTATTTTAATTATACTTATTTTATTAAATGAAATAGTTTTGTTGAGTATAAAATAAAATAACACAAAAATTAGGAAACAAAAATTATTCAAAATTTCGGGTCGTTACACCGATACCTGATGCATTATAATAGACTATAAAATTTTTCCCAACTCTGGAAGAATCAGGATAGGCACTGAAGTAAGTCTCCCCTTCATCTCCTAAAAGGCAATCTCACATGATTCAGACCATATAAATTTTATTCCCTTCTTAATCAAGCCTGTGATAGGTGTTTCTAGGCATGGAAAGTTCTGAATAAAGTGCATGTAATATCCATATAGACCTAAGAAACTTCATATGTTCAAGATTTTCTTGGGATGATCCGAGGTAACTACAACTTTAACCTTATCTAAGTCAATAGATACTCCTGTCTCTAAAATAATGCAACCTAGGAAGTGTACCTTATCGATCCAAAAGTGTCATTTGGTGAGATTAGGAAATAGTTGATGCTCTCTTAGTGTATTCAACATGATATCAAGATTTTTGACATGGTCATGTCGAGTAAGATGATACACCAAGATGTTTTCAATGAAGACTACCACAAATGAATCCAACTATAGGTGCAAAACACTATTCATCATAGTCATGAAAACATAGGGTGCGTTCATCAAACTAAATGGTATAACTATATACTCATAAAGACCATACCTGATTAAAAAATCTGTACGAGGCATGTCCAAGGGTATAACACATACCTAATGGTATCCCGAACTCAAATAAATATTATATAAAACCCCCACTCCTCAGATCTGATCAAAGATACCATCTATACAGGGAAGTAAATTCTAGTTCTTAACCATAAGCTGGTTCAATCGATGGTAATACATGAAAATCCTGAGGGTATTATATAATTTCTTAGCGAAAAGGACAGGTGAACCCTAAGCTGAAGTACTAGGATATATAAAACCCATAGTTTTAAATCCCTATTTCCATCTAATGAGATCCTACAACTCATTAGCAGCCTTCTTGTAAGGAGGAATTGACATCAGTGCTGCTCCTAACACTAGATCTATAGTAAAATCTACCTCTATCTCAAGAGGTAGTCAAGAAAAATTATCAAGGAAAAATCCCTAAAATGATCTAATACATGGAGAAAATTATCCTGATGTGTCCCCTGATCATCCATAAACATGCCATCGATCTGGGTTGTCACAATGCCTGACCCATGATGCTTTGGTTCATCTCTACTTTTATGGATATACCATTCACCCTTATTAAGATAACCGTCACCCTCTGGTGATGTAAATGATACACTACAATTATAACAGTCTATATAGGTATGATAAGGAACCAACTAGTCCATCCCAAGGATGATATCGAAACATGTCATTTCGAGGATGAAGAGGTCCCATAAGAAATCACAGCTAACTAACTCAAGGGGGTATTCCTTTCACTATCACACACTTTCCGATAAAATTCCCAATGGAGTATTAAGTGTCATAACACTATAGAAATAATTAATCTCAAGCCCAAGGATTTACATGATATCCACAGATATAAAATAATATGAGGTGCGAGTATCAAAAAGAGAATATACTAAAATAGAGGCTACCAAAATTGTACCTCCCGTCACCCTACTCCTTAGGTAGATGATAAAATACATCCATATATCTTGATCTATATCCCCGAGTTGCATCATAACTACCAAAAGATAGTCCACTTAGGTGGTGCTACATATCCTAATTCTAGACCCCTCATCCATATCCATCTACTTGGCTCGTATGGCCAGTGGTAGTCCATATTCCAGATTTATACAGAGCTACATACCCTACATCGGAAGGTGGAGCTGGTGAAGATCCTCTCCCATTAGGAACATATAGGAGGGTTCGAAAAAACCTCAAAAGATAGTCCATTCTGACCTAGGATCAACACTCAACTGGGACTCTACCGCATTGAGGCTTTACATGATCATACCTCCCACACTGATGGAATATAACAGAACTAATAGTGCCAATACTCTAACTACCACTGCTCTATCGAGAACCATCTAAAAGGAATTTCCTACCATTGGATGAACTACTACCCTATCTTTTCACTGACCCACCATGCCTTGTACTATCAGCTTCCCTTAAGTTTCACTTAGTGATAAGGTATTGGTTCAAAATTCTTGAAACAGTAGTCAAACAAAAAACATTTACCTAAGACCAGATGACATACCCGAGACCATCCTTAAAGATTCTTGCTCTCAAAATATCATCAACAACAAAGGAAGGTGAAAAAAATTGAAGTTCAATAAAGTGAGATGAATAATTGATAACTGATAGGGAAACTTTATCTAAGTGCAGAAATTAGCTAGCTTCGTCATCTCTTAGCATCTCCATAAAGAAATTATCATGGAAGGAATCCTAAAAATATCTTCAAAACATATTTGATGATGGTATGCCTAAGTGATAACACCCCACCAACTCTTGAAAAAACCAAAAATCATATAAGTAGTGAGCTTGATCCTCCTATCTAGAGTTGTCTCTAGGTGCTCAAATATAAACAACATGGCCTCTAGTCATGTATTAGTAGCCTGTGGACAACCATCCCCTAAAAACATGGGTGAATGTTGCTGTTGAAACTCTCAAATCAGCTCTACCATGGTAGGGTTAGGCCACCAAGATCCCTAAATAGTCTATATAAACCATAGGAAACACTCTCAAAACTGGGCATCAATGCCCAAATTAGGATAATTGGAGGCCCCATAGGTGGCACTATTGGTGGGTAAGGTCCCACCACTTTAGAAGTATGGTCATCACCACCTTTTTGTTGACTTGAGGAAGTTGTGGTGGAATGTATCTATAAATTCCAAGAATATACGCTTATGATAATATTTGAAAATGATAGAATTTGAAAACATGTGAGTAGGACAGGTACAAGACTTCCTATATAAGAGTCACACCCCTCTAACTACCTATAAAGCTAGTTCAAGGTGTTGTATAAGGACGAGATTATTCATTAGAGATACTGCCTACTTCCCACTACTAAGGTATAGTATGGGTCAAGATATCTATTTATATTAGTGGTTTCAGTATATAGTGTGTCAATTGGAAGTTATATAGTAAAACACCCTTTAATTTACAATTAGCATAACTATTTAATGGTAACCTTTTCCATTTAAATTTATAACTAAAAAATTTCTTAAATATTTCATTACGTGAATCGATATATATATATATATATATCAAGGTATATTAAGATGAATCTACCATTCCCATGTTATAAAGTATCATTCTTTATAAATTGTAAATGGTACTACATGTAACAACAAACATGATTTTACGATGGTTCAATTAGATGGATCATCATTCCCAATTTACAGAGGAACACACACTATTTAAATTCCAATTAGAATACATGTAATTGAAACTAGCTAATGTTTTAGATCACGTGACCAATGGCCCATGGCTCAAACATGCTATAATTGGAGAATTAAGGTTCCATCATCACGTTTTATAGGAAAACACTATTTAGGTTGATGAAAACACTTTAGTTATTCCCATTATTTTATCCATGCAAGAAACGTTAGCACAATCTAAAATATAACTATCAAGGAATAAGGAATATGCAACAAAAAATGCATGCTGTAAGTAAATGTGTCATAACATAATGCATGACATATAAGACCTTATACTCTGATAATGATGCTCGATAAACTACCTCCTTACCATTCCAGGTCAAGGGTAAAATGAAATTTCATAATAATAACAAAATCCACAATCCATGCACGTCACCCAACAGTGAAAAAAATACAACTGTAATAGTTATAATCCATAAATAATTCCAATCCTAGTTAATTTGGATTTTCTTCTGTATGTGGGTCAGCTACTCCCATAAATAGGCTCATTACTAAATTTTGACACATTCTAGTCTCCTGTCTAATATCCCAAATAGTAAGACAAAATTAAAAGAAGCTATGGTACCAATTTGTAATGTCCTAGACTTGTTTTAGTCATAAGTAACTGAACCTGATTAGTCACATGGCCTCAAGGGTACCTCCCCGTATACAAAAGGTTACTGAATAGAAATGAGGGTACATGATGGTATGGTGAGGAGACTATACACTCATATTTAGAGTAGCACAACAATGATGTAATGAAGAAATAGAAAAATAATAAAAATAAAAAATAGAGCAGTGGATGTAAATCATACATGCATTAATAATACATCAAGACAATAGTGGTGTCATATACAAAATGATGAGTATTTCATGGATCTGTACAAAAAGGAAAGAATACATGGTAGTAGAAACACATACATACATGTAATCAAAAGAACAAAAGACCAAAAGTCTATATATTATGGAATAATGAGCCAAGGATTCATATCACGATCCTAATCTACCATGCTATGCAAAAATCAAATATCTATGAGTGGGCTCTTTCCCTTGTCCCTTCCTGCATCCATGAAGTCTGTTCGAGTACCAATAGGCGGATTGAACATGGTGTGAGATATACTTAGTGGCCCACCACCAACGACATATATACACATATATTATGTGAATATAAAAGTATTATTTTTAAGATATATGGATGGGAAATGGAATAACATGAATGAAATAATAATAAACAAATTAGTCTCAGACTCCTCATGGGATTCCTGACCCACCATACCTACTTCGACTCATACTGATAATGTTTGAATAAGGAACCTAAAAGTGTTTAGGGTCTATCTTGTATAACCAAAGTGTAACAATTTAAGTAATCATAGAAGATGAACCAAGGTGAAACCATATAATCCAAGTTATAATAATAGTAATGCATAATCCAAGTGGAATCAATGTTTCCTTGACTTCAGAAGGTCAATCTAACTCATAACACATAAACTATACAGCCTAGCTAAGGGGGTTCAGTGTAATATAAGGGAATAACCATGTGATTCCACTATGATAAGTATATAACCGAGTCCATGGAGCATTTCTATAGTAAATACCAGGCTAAGTATGACAGGGGCCCAAGGGGAGGATCTATGACACATATTGTTTGAGGATGTTAGTTGAATCCAAGGAATTCTAAACATCCAGAAAATATTTAGCTGAATCTTCAGTACTATACTAAGGAATTTATGTATAAATAAGACATTGAACAAATTCAAAGGCGGGTATCTCCCATGGAAATCCTCCCAATGAATCGGGGTTGTGTCCTCTGAGTGCTCAAGGCATTCCCTCAGTAATCCAAGGAAAACTCAAGTATGACCACTCCTATAATAATAAAAAGGTCCATAATAAAAACAAGTAACTTACACTTAATGAAATAACCAAGTCCATGTGATAACCATTCCAATTCATTCACTTTATATAATTCAAGCCTTTAACTTTTAATTCAATAATGAAAAAGGTCTATATAAGGTGTCATACCACTAATTATTTGATTTAAATAAATAAGATCCAAACCAAACATGATTTCCCAATCATAAGTTTCAATTAATACATTTAAATTAATCAAAACACTTGAGTAAGTTCAGTCAAACACACTAATGGGGGTTTTTGTTAATAAAATTTTAGTGGGTACATAGGTATGTGGATGGAACACCTAAAGTGGTGTCTCAAGTTGAGTTCCTTGACCTCCAATGATCATAAGTTGGTATAACATGGTGTTTTAAATTCCAATTCAAATAACTAATTTAAGGAAAATTTAATTTAATGTAAAAGTATGGGTGAAATCAGTATGTGACACAATGATGAAAATTATAAATCAGGGAGACTTGAGGGAAAATCCATAGAGAACCTACCTTATGGAATTAGATGACAACTCATTTAGTATCGACCCTTGGTTTGGTATGAATTAGAATAAAATGATAGAATAGAAAAATACTCTAAAAATAGGGTATATTATCTCACAACTAAATAGATTTGAATATGGAAATATAATGTGATAAAAAGGAAATGGATTGAATCTCTTACTAGTGGTGATCCAACATGACAGACATAACTTAATTCAGATGCTGGATGAGGAAGAAACAAAAAATAAAAGCTTAAAGTCATGGAGGAGGTTCAATGAGAGAAGGAGGAACTGGACATTAGAAAGAGGAGGGGAAAGAGGGGTTAAGTTATATGGGTGTAAGGGAAATATCAACCTTTAACCCAACTTTAAGTGGTCACATGGTTTGGCCACACATTTGGATAAAACATGCACCAACCATGTGACAGTCCCTATCTAGGGGCATCCTTCACTTGAATATCCCACATGGTTTGGAAAAACTATGCTCCAACCATGAAGAGACACTACCTAAGTGGCACTAAGGGTGTGGGGTAGGCACACAACATTGAAAACTATGCATATCCTGTGCGTGTACCCTCTAAAACATACCCACAATTTTTTTTCATGGCCATACAGACTATTTCAAATATTTTTTTAAATTGTATTACATTATATATTGGCCACACATTTGATCCTCATGGTTAATAATAACCGTCTTATGGACACTACTGAATCCATCCTTAATATCTTAAGCTAAATTGTTTGGTTCAAAATGAAGATTCAAATTGAAACTAAATAGTTCATACCTCAAAATAAAAACAAGGGTGTTATAGAAATGTTCACATTAAAGAAGGTATCCCATGGAAGGATCATAACCTAGTGTAAGATGAAACTGAGAAAAAATAATTAGTGAAGCATGCCAAAAAATGATCTAAAAAATGTCTATAAATTCTAGATAGTTCTGTAAGAACTTAAGTTCCAAAAGAACATGATATCCTTTAAGGTATAGTTTTGGATAGAGGCCGGATTCTAATGATCTGTCCAAATCTAAAAGTATTGTATGGATCAAAAATTGTGAATTCTTGGGGAGGAGTTCTTGAAGAATCTTTACTAGAAAGAGTGTAAGCTTAGGTGTTGAGGTGATTTTCTAGAGTTATAAGTCCTTTTTATAGGTTTAGATATGATTTTAATCATCTAATTATTATGAATGACAGATAATACAAAGTTTCAAATTAGGAGACAAGTCTAAGTATCTCAAAACATTGGAAGTTAGCGATTAAGTAGAAGATAAACTAATTTCATGCTTCTAGAACATGGTAGATTTCATATCTTTTTTTGGGAAAGGAGTTGTAGAGAAAATGGGTCTACCTTTTGAAGGAGGAAATAAATGTTGAAATCGCTACATTTAAAGGTTCACTTTGAAAGGCTTTTAATAAACAAGAGGATTTGATTTAAGTGAATTGTTTTCTTTAGTGGTTAAGTACACCATAATATGGATGATGCTTGGAATGGTTGTAGAAGAATGTCCTCATCTTGAAAATCTAGATGTGAAGATAGATTTCCTTCATGGATATTTTTAGAAGGAAATTTATAGGAAACAACTACAATGGTTTGTGAGAAACAGAATAGTATGACTAGTGTTCAATATCAAACCGAGATTGTATGGGATGAAGAAATTACCTAGAAAATTAAACTCAAAGTTTTATTCCTTTATAGAATAAAAAATTTTATTTGGTGCAATGTGGATCATTTATGCTACCAAAATGTGTTTGATTATGGAATATTTATCATACTTCTCTTATATGTGGATGATATGCTCTTATCAGTTTTGAATATGAATCATATTGAAGAGTTAAAGTAAAACTAATCCAAAAGGTTTGAGGTGAATGATCTTAAGGAATCCAAAGAGATTTTGTGGATGATGATCTTGAGGTAATGGAATAAAAAACATTAATGTTTTCACAGTTAGAGTACATCTGGGAGATAATGTAAATTTTTTTAATGTACATATCAAAACTCATCTATACCAAATTGTACAAAAGTTTAAAATTATCCAAAGACCTGGCACAAAAAATAGAACATGAGGATAAATACATTGAAAAGGTTCCTTATAAATCAATTCTTGGAAGTTTTATATATTCCATGATCTCTATAAGTCTAGACATTTCTCATGTAGTTATAGTTGTTAGATGGTTCATGGAAAATTTAGTAAAGGAGAATTAGGACGTGGTATAGTAGATACTCAAGTATCTCAATGGTTCTAAAGGTATTACCTTATGTTTCAAAATATATTATCTATTAAAAGGGCATGTTGACATAGAATGTAGGGGGGATGCCGACATATGGAAAAGTACCATGATCATTGTGTTTTCCTATGGAGGAACTTTTATACTTTATATGCCTATACTATGACTGATAGTTACACTATCCACCGTGTAAGTATAGTACGTTATGAAAATGATAGTTAGGAAGGATATGACATGGTTTAAGGGTATGTTAGAAGAAATTATAAGGAAGTAAGGGAATATAACATTATTCTGTGATAGTCATAGTGTGATCTATCTTATAAAAAATCTAGTGCTTCACTTAAAAATAAAATGCATTCAGATAAAGTATCACTTTATTCATAAGCTTGTGGAATATGGAATGTTGGAGCTACAGAAGATGGGCAGAAGTTTGAATTTGGATGATATGCTAACAAAGGTATTAGTTTGGGAAATCCTAAGGCAAATTTGTGCCTCAGTGGTATTGAGTGGCTCCTTGATCTACTCTATGTATTTATGTTTTAATAATTATAAATACCTCATTATTTTTATAAATATAAATTCTCATATATCTATTAAATTATTATTTTATTTATTCCCTATAACAAGTGTATTATAAAGGTATTTTTTAGTTGAATCTTGCATTATCTGAAGATGAAAATAATAATATAGAATTAATTATTAATTTATTGATTTAATTATCTTTAAACATTAAATTATTTACTCTATTATTTATCATATTTTTAATTGATTTTTTATTTTTTATTTTTATTCTGTGAATTTTTGTTCTATTCTTTATAATATAATCTACCCTTACACAAATTGAAAATTCATTTTTTATCCTTACATAGATCTATTCTTTCCCTTACATGGATATCTGATTAAGTAGTTTAACCTTAAATAGGTTTTGATTTACCCTTATGAAGCCTATTGAAACTCTATTCTAACTTAAAATAAGTTTGGATATCTTATTTTACATTAATGTAAAATTAGAGTTACTTTTATGTATCTTATAAAAACTACACAATACCTTTACATAACCTATATAAATTACCTTTATGAAACATAGAAAACTCCTACCATTACATAAATTTCATGATACCTTTTTATAACACATATACTTTTCTCTTAACTTTTACGTAGATTGTATGATAACTTTACAAAAAATATGAGTTAGATTTATGTGAAAAACCTCTATGTAGAATTAAAAACTATTGGTTCAAAAGACACTACTTTTTTATTCATTTTGATACTTCCATTTTCCATATGTTTATATTAAATGTTTTAATTTATTTTTTTTTACCTTAAAAATCCTTAACAATTATAGAGCTATTGTGCAAATATGTTTTAAAGGGAATTTATGTTTTTTTAAATCTTTGATTCAAAACATCCATAATAAAAAATGATTGTTTCAAGGTTTGATATGCCACAATAGAAGTAATTTTGAGTTAAATCAATGCATGTGTAAAATGGGAAATTAAAAAATGCTCATAATGAAAGGAATTTTTATATTTCAATTTTTTTGAACATAATTTCTAATTAACACTCAAATGACCAAGTAATGATCACCACATCATAGATAATTTCATCACAACTTACATGTGAATATCAAATGCACCATGGGGAATGTTATGGAATAGTACAATCCATGTTCAAGGAAGACGATTTCAGAAAAGAATAAACAAAATGGATTATGGTTGAGCACCATGATATAGTTTCGGTTGTGTTCTATTTAATCATGGTTAAAATAAGTTGATTATTAAAAAAATGAAGCACCTATGAGAATATTTTTATTATGAGTTCATTGTACATATTCCTGAATTCTAAATCAAGTGTTTTGAATTTAATTTCACTCTGGATATCTACACTGTATTGTTTGGTTCAAAAATTCAAATTCAAATTTATTGGAATATCAGAGGATATCATGTGCATGATTATTGAAAATCAATAGAGAGTATTTTAAATATTTTAAGACTGATAATTTAACAGAGAATTTATTAAATTTATTGTTTATTGTAGTGAGTTTTATACAAGATATTCTTTTTTTTACAGTGTATTAAAGAGTTTAAGAAGAAAAAACATGAATAATATCATTGGAATTTATGATGGAAGATTGTGGAGTTTGAAGTGGACAATATAAATATTATCATTTTCACTCTATTTAAAGCGGATAAACCATGGAGTGAAAATTTGTGTTACTCACCATTTAACTTGAAAAAGAGGAAACACGTTGCTATGATGAGCCATATTGTTCCATCTTATTAAATTATTTTCTATATGTACTTTATCATTTGAATCCATAAAGAGCTTCATCGTTTCTGAAAAAGAAAAATGTTGGCTGCCCAGTCCTCATTATATCAACATAAAAAGGGTCTACACTCTACCTGGTCCAAACACCAACACATGCATCAACATTATATCACTGGGTTTTATCATTTTTATATTTAATTGCATTTCAATGTCTTTACTATAAAGTCATACACTTAGTTCACGTTACAATAGGTTATACTACCCTTACAAAATACATGTATGGGTTTGGTTTGTCACCTTAGAAGATCGAGTTTAGTATTTTCCCATAGAATACTGGGTTATCTGGGTTTACTTTTTCCTCTTATAATACAAGGTTTGTTCCATCCCCTTAGAAAACTGGTTATCTGGGTTTATTATGTCTTCTTAGAAGAATTGTTTTGGGTTTGAGCCTCTATTTGTGAAAAAGTTGGATGTAAAGAGTTTTAACTCTTTTTCAAAAGTGGTATACCTTATTTAGTTCTATACACCAGGTTTGTGTGTAAAGAGTAGATGCAAGATAATTTTGATATGAATTACTATAAAAAATCATTGTGCTATCTTTTATTATTTTTCATTAACATTTCACACTCACTATGATTAAATATTTGTGATTGAATTGTTAATTATTATAATCCAACATACTCCAAAATTAATGTTTAAATATGATTAATTTTAAGAATAGAAAATTCACTCCCTCATTTCCATTACCATCAACCCTTCGAGACCAAAAAATTGGTATCATATCTTAGTTGTATTAGATATATATTTTTTATCTTTTTTTTTCATTGACTTAACTGTATAAGAGAAAGATCTTTTTTAGTTATGGATCACTTGGAGAATGCTAATGGAATGAATCCAATAATGTTAGGATCTTTCAATGGTTGTAGGTAATCTCAATATAAAACCCAGATGAAATTTTTTCTCCAAATTATTTACAGTTTATACTGGGATATTATGATTAACTCTTATGTTTTCTCAAATTTAGTTTAGCTAATTTAAAAGACATGGATGTTATTAAATATTATCTCAATTTTAGAGTAATGAATACTATTTTTTTCTCTATTTCTAGAAATACTTTTAACAATATTTTTACTTCTCATGATGTTTGGAAAGAGCTTGAGGTAATATTTTCGAAAGAAAGAATGGCTGAAGAGCCTGTGTGTTTTAGTTGTAGAAATATAAGACACATGAAAATTTATTTTCTATTAATGAAAAAGGAGAAGCATCAATTTACTAAAAAATAAAATTCTAAAAGTAAGTTAAATTTAAATTTAATTAATTAAAATATCATTTTTTATTATTTTAGGAAGAAAAGAAATATAAGATATGATTTTCCAAGGTTCAAAAATAAAAATAGGGCCAAAAAGAAAGAAAATAAATCTATGATTGTTGTCCCAACTTAGCTTGAATAATGGCTCAAGAGGGGGGGATGAGTTATGTTATAAAATTTTACACCCACTTCTTGAGAAATTCCTTTTTGGTATTGAAAAAAATTCTGGAACGGAATAAAAGTAACTAAAAGAAAGTAACACATGATATTTTATAGTGGTTTGGGGCACAAATATCCCCTAGTCCACTCCACTAACAATATCTCTATAAGCTTAGTGATTTTACTATAATAAATCCTTTTCCTAGGAACTTTCTTAGTTGAGTGAAAGAATGCATTAATTGATACAAAAGATAGAAGGATATTTCTATGGTATTCAATTATGGGAATAAAAAAAATCTTCACCCACACGCAGTATAAGGAGTGTGCACTTACATAAGAGATAAATGGTGTAATAAATATTATTTAGATAAGGCACATAGTTGGAACCGGTAAATGATAGTAGATAAGTCTTATAGGAGGATAAATATATTCTTTACTGTATCTAAAGGAATAACTTTTGAAATCCAAATATGTTTCTTATAAGCATAAAAGAATCAAAGATGCAACTAAATTATTCTTATTATTTTTAGGAAAATAGAGTTTGATGAAACACAAGGAAGAAGATGATGTATATTTTTTTGAGAGAAAAATTTTCATGCACACATTTATCTCTATGTATATAAGTTTTATTTTTCTTCACCTTATATATCCTTATACAAAAAAATTCCTTCAAGGTATAGAATTTGAAACTTTACACAATTTTTTTTTTCAAATGGTATTTCATTAATTTTCTTGATAAAAACATAGAAGAATAAATGAGATGGATGTTTTTCTATTCTTGGAACTAAAAACTTTTTAGAGTGGATATTTATACCTTATTTACTCATCTATTACTCCAAGGCTTCAAAAATAACACTTAATTTTCTTTAAAATACCTCAATGGTACTAAATAAGTCAAGTTGCAACATCACATATACAAAACAAACTCCACATAGCCAAAATATATGTAGATAATTTTTTTTAGGAGAAAATGTTAGGGATTAAAGTTCTGCATACAAAATTTCTCCATGTAACCAATTTTTCATAAGAAAAAATTACAAAAGATCCAAATATTCTATGTCACAATTCTTACATAGCCAAAAGAACCACATATCATATTTCTCATAACCAAATGCCTCATGTAGGTAATTTGGTACATTGAAAATTCTATATAAACAAATTTTCTACATAGGGATATTTCACATAGCTGATTTCACTCCATATCCATTTTCACATAGGTAAATTCCATCATTTATATGAATTCATGCACGGAGAATCATATGTAAGAGATTTTCACATAGCTAAAAAATTATATGTAAGGGAATCATTCTAGAATTAATAAAATTTTATTTTAGGGTAGATTGAACTTTAACAAATAAAAATTTAATTAAAACTTTCTAGCACACTTAAAAATATATTCATTATAAACAGAGGAAAGGATGTTTTTTAGAATAAAAACATATGATACCTGAGATGTTTTGAAACAACATTAGTAGTCCAACAACCCCCTTTAATGATAAAAAGCCCATTAATAAAAGAATAAAATTTCAATGGTTTTATAAAGAAAAACACATATCCATAAAAATATTAAAAAGAGTTAATATTTCTTAAAAATTTGATTTTTTTTGTTTTCCACAAGTTATCCCCCTTTTAGTGAGATTGAAAAGGAAGATAAGAGAATAATAATGCACACAAGTTAGAGAAAACTATAAGAATATGGTACCAAAGTTGAATATGAATCAAAAATAGGCTTAGAGAATAGGAAAAAAGCATAAAAATAGTAAAGAACAAAAAAAATAACATAAGAAAGATTGAAACATAAATTTCATTAAATATCAATAAATTTTAAATATATATAGTCATGAATCCACTCATTTAAAGAATGTAAAATAGGATTAAAAGAATATTTGGTATAATGTAGAGGTTTTTTGAAGGTAGGGGAAGAGGATTATATAGAATCATGTTTGATAGGAGGAGGAAACACAACTCTTCCTACTTAAACTTTTGATGAACTTTCCCCTTAAATTCTAGTCATGTCTCAACCAGAGAGCCTCACAGGGGAAGTGATGACTTTTTCATGATGCTCAGTAGACACTGAATCCATTAATTATAAATGATGTGAAAAACATAAACCTCACGGGAAAAATTGGTGAAACTAGAGAAACATATGAAACTAGAACAACAATCTTAGATAGATTCTAATTCTAATACTAATAAAGGATATTAGGATGAAAATATTTTTCTAAATTCTTTCTAGAACTGGAGTATAGATCATGGAGTGTGGGGATAATATATATTTTTTATATTATGTGGAAGATGGAATCTCCACACATATCAATTATCTTTATAATATCCTCCTTGCATAAATATAGGATAGTATTGTATCCTTGAGTATTTTGTTAAGAAACCATTGCATGAGAGCAGTTTATCACACTCTTGAAGGATTCAATTTGACTAGTTGAAAACTTATGAGAAGTGATAAGATCAGGAAACGAAGAGGTGGATTCTAAAAAACCAAATTATCCAAGAAATTTCCTTCTAACTTCCTCGACAAAATCATGAAGGTTCAACAACTTAGCATCAAAATCTTCAAATTTATGATCGATATTGGAAGGATTATCAAGTAACACTTGACCAGTTTTATATACACTATATGAGATAGTTTTTGGATTTGAGATTGATGTAGGTGTAGGAATAGTAGATAACAGAGGCATAGGTACCAATTATTTTCCTTTATAGAACATGATCTGGTTTTCTTTGTCAGATACTGATACACTCAGTGTAACTAAAGACGGTGTATAATTGGAGAGTTTCTAAAAAACCACCAAGTGGTCTTTCAGATGAGTTTGAATAATTTATTAATTATTATTGATGGGACCTATCTATCTATCCAACTAATTAATGATATTATTGGATATATCAAAGGTTACATTTACCTTGGAGTAAACATATAGAAACACTCTTCAAGATATACAATAAGACAAATTAATTATCAGTCAATTCCAAGAATTCCATTTCAATCAATGGTACTAAAATTTTGTAAGGATTTACTTCCTTAGATACTTCATAAATATTGGAGAGATCATTCTACAGTAAGTGAGACTATATGATCATTCACAAAATTCTAATGAGAAGAGATCCTTTAATAGTGAATCTGAATATGTGTATTAAGAAAAACATTAGAAGAATAAACTTTAAATTATAGTCCCTTGAGAAATTCAAATTGACTTCCCATCATGCTCTCCAATAGGTGAAACCATTATTTCATATCATACTTTACTCTTTTTATTTTTTTTATTACTAGTTTAGATAACTTGGAAGGAACTGGATATAGGTTTCTAATAATTGAATATTAAGATCCACTAAAACACTTATCTCATTGAATTCAAATTTAGTAGCATACTAACCCTTTAAATCATTCACTTATATATTAAAATATTCAATGACCTAGTTTATGGAAGTAGGAGTGACTGATTGAAGAGTGTGCGAGTTCTTAAGAATATTAGTTTGGGTGGCCATCAAATCCATCATCTTATTGAAATCAGTCTCAAAGATTGAATTCTCTTAAATAATAATCAAATCTACTTGAGTGGACCAGAACTCATCCTTGAGCTCACCAATATCATATTTTATAATTTCAAATTCATTAAATATTTCTGAAGTAAATGTTTGATCATGATTATTAAAATATGATCTTTCCATATTCTTATGCACTAAAAAAGAATCTCCACAACATTGATATAGAGGGAATCATCCATAATTTTTGGGTCCTTTTAAATACTAGATCATGAGATATTACTACACTATAATATTCAAGAGCTTCCAAGTTGAGAGATTATTTAGTAAAAGTAGAAACATCATCAATATTCTACTCAAGATTAGGGATATAATGTACAAATAAACTTTTATAAAGGTAGGTAAATCCTCTTCTTTAGGTAACCCTTGCACATTAGTAGTTTTCTCCTAATCTTCTATTTGTAAATCCATAGTTCTAACTTTAGAAACTCAAATGAAACAACAAGTTGTTGCTCTTACACCTCATTTTCTATAAATCTAACTAGTTATTGATTTATTTCCATAGTAGTTTAAACAACCTCTTCCCTTAAAGACTACCCCCATTGGGTGTTAAAACCCTAGGAAGTATGAGGCTATAATTATCCCCCTCAATAATTATAGGAGGTACTATAAGTTTTTTGACTTAGCCTTCTTTTACAACCACTAAAATATTATTATATGATGAGTACCAAGAATATCCAAAGGTTTTTTGGAGGGTGGATATGAGTTTATTACTTTGGTGACACTTAACCACTCCTATTTTACCAAAATCTACTTATTTCTTTTTAAGAAATAAAGAGATAATCCTACAAAAAGTACAATAGATAATATTAACCTTTAATTGAATATAATGATACATGGGGTGCATAATATAAATTGGAAGGATAACATTATTTTCATTAAATAAAAGGTACAACCAGTATATATGTTAGAATAGTATCTTTTCAAACTATACAGTCCTTCGAGTAATAATAGTTTGAATAAACTTTAACAATAATTTCCTTTCAGTATATAGGCCCTTAACTACTTTCTTTTCAATCATAGAAGTCCCAGATAAGGATGTGATAAGCTCAAATGGTTTAATTTCATCAGTACCCACCAAGGTTTGTCTAAAATGATATATTCTTTTAAGAGTGTAGTGAAGAATCTCTACCATTTCATTAGAAGAGAGAGATAAATCCTTTCCAATAATTTTATAGGAAATTTTATATCCACTTTTTATAATATCAAATTAGGAATTCTCATAAAAAATTGTATATTTTTTTTCAAAAATGAAATCAATTTTATTCTCATCAAAAGGAAACTCCCGACCTTTAAAAATTAAAACTTTCTTTAAAAAAATCTCTATACTATTTAACATATCAAGACTGATTTCCTTACCAATAAGAACTTGACATGGAACTATATAAGATTTAGATTTCTTCAAGGTTTCTAAATCACATTATTATATCATTTTAACCTTCCCCATGCTCTTAATTGGTATAAGATACTAAAAATAGAGTTTTGAAGGATTAAATGAAGGTTTTAAGAGATTCGACTGAGAGAGCTCACGTATAAGGGAATTCAAGCAAGAAGAAGTTTTGTATGGGTTTATGTATTTTTGGGTTTTCATGGATTTGATCCATGGATCCAAAAATAAAATAAAATAAAATAAAAATCCTTAAATATCAAAATTATAGCATAAAAAACTTTACAGGATAATAAAATGACATTATATAAATTATTATTAAGTAAAACCATTTAATACAAAATATGTAATATACAAAAGGAAATAAATAGTACCTAAAAATAAAATGTAAATATATTTTAAAAAGAACTTAATAGGCTTTTAAAAAAAATATAAATTAAAATAAATTCATTTCACTTTTAATAAAATCAAATATATCATAAGAAATAGGCTTAGTAAAGACATATCCTAACCGAATTTTAATAAAAATACATTCAAGAGAAATATCACCATTTTTAATATGATCACTAAAGAAATGACGCCTTAAATCTATATTCTTTGTAATTGAGTGGTTTATTGTATTTTTGTAAATGATGATAGAACAAATATTATAAAATTTGATAGGTTCTTGATTAAAATTAAATCCAAATTCTATCAAAATGTTTTTCATTCATACCACTTGTTCACAACTACTACCAGTATCTATGTATTATGCTTATACAGTAGATAATACAACTTAGTGTTGTTTTTTACTAGACCAAGAAACCATATATTTTATAATAAAGTTATAGGTTTGCAAGATGATTTTTTAATCAAAATTACATTCTCTAAAATCAGTATATGAACATGAGATTAAATTAAAATCACAGGTTTTTGAAAAAAATAGAGAAATATAAACTGAGCCTTTGAAATACCATAATTTTTTTGGAAGCTTTAAAATTATATTCATTGGAATTTTTTAGAAAAAGTGAAATGGAAATTTATTTATTAAAATGGTTTTATAAAAAGTAAATATCACAGGTTGAATAACAACCCCTCACATCTGACATGACCATGAGACTCAAACCCATGACTGAAGTGTAACAAGGGTGCATTACCTTCCATCATCCTACATGATTCCCTAGTTCCATATTCTATCATTTATATATATACATATATTTTATTATATATATTTTTCTTTTTAAATATATATATCTATTTGATAAATATATTCATTTTATTAATAGATTTATTTTCACATCATCTAGGTAATTAATTCATTATAATGGTTAACAAAGTATGTTTCATGTCTTCATTATCATAAAATTATATCATAAAACCATTGAATATGCTTTAATATAACATTTTATGTGTAAAATGATAAAATAAATGGTTAAATTTATATAATATGTTATTATTCATTTCTGATTTACATTATAGTTTATTTAATTTCTAAATGTTTTTCTTTTATTTTATTCGATGTATAGGTTTTATTTCTTGAAAATATTCCATTTAAGAGTTTAGGTAAGATGTTTCATAATAAAAATTCAATAATTATTTATTTAAATACATTTACTATATGATAATAGCTAATAAAATACCCACTATTATAAAATATAGATTCACAAAAATAATATAACATTTCATAAGAACATTACACATCATCTGTAAATATGGACAAGTAGAACTAGGAATAATAAAGGGATATACACATAAAAGAATAATAAATTCACTAAAATAAACAACATAGGTTTGAATTCCCCCATAAAGATACCCCATACCATAAATATTCTAAAAATAAAGATCAATGTTATAAAAATTATAGAAATTATCATCAAATGTGTAAAAACCTTTATAAGCGATGTAGGGAATGATGAATTCAGAATTACAGTGTATTTATATTGAAATATGGTTGTTTTATATTAAAAATTTCAGATAATAAGGATAATGAAGATTATTTACATTAGTAAATAATATTGTTGGTCATTATTATTGTTGGTTATGTAGAAACAATTAAGTGATTGTCCTGATTATTTTGTGATATAACTAAATTTATATTATTGGATACTATAAATATATTTCATTATGAATATGTTTTATAATAAATATAGATGTTTTAAATACAAGTTATTTTCATAAAATAATCTCATAAGATATTTTTAAATGATAATATATTTTAATGAAGTCCTAATTAAATTTTATAATGACCAAAATTATTATTATGCTATAAAAAATGTTTTTTGAAAAGCAATGCTATAAAAATTGATAATTTTTAATAAATAAGGAATTTTATTAAAAAGATAAAATTATAATATTTATAGAATTATTTTTATAATATAAATTTCTTTTTTATACTCATCACATCAAAATTATATTAGGATTACTTTTTATAAATTTTCTGGCAAAGTTTATTTTTTGGTGAAAAAGAGAAATTTACCATTTTACGAGTACCGGAATTTTATGACATCATTATTATGTGACCAAAATTAAAAAGTTTATGAGAAATTTTATTCAATAAAAGATTCATTTAATAATTATAAAAATTAGTTTTAAAATATTATTTTTAATTTAAAATTTTATACATTACATTTTAGAACCAAAAATTAGATTTTTGAGATAAAAATTGTTTTTGGATTCTGTGCATTAAATGAGTTGGTTGGAAGGTTATTTTTGAATTGGTCATTATTTTAAAGAAAAAAAAACTTAACCAATCATTATTAAGCTAGAATTTGTTTTATAATTCATTTCTCCAACAAGTGGTTGGATTATATAATAAAGTAACCAATATTTAATCTATTAAAACTACCCCTCCTAAAGTTTAAATACCCACCCCCTATTCCCATTATCCCACATAAAAATTTTAATTTCTCTTATCATATACCTATTAATTATTATATTTCTTTTCTACCTCTTAAATATTGAATATTTTCTTTGGTTTGAAGGGTTATATCTAAGTTATGAATCTCAAGAGAGGTAAGGGTCCTCAATCCTCCTATTTCATTTTCAAGTTCATTACCATTATTATATTATCTAATTAAATTTAATTTTATTATAATTCCATGTTATTAAATGGTATTATCTTCCTTTTTATTTGTTTTTAAATTATATTTTATTCATTTCCACTCATTATAGACTCTTCCTAATCTGTTACTATGCCAAAGTAAGAGTTTCTCCCAATCCTCCTCTTTAATTTTAAATTACTATTCCTTTGTTGTATTATCCTTTAATATTCTTTTTCATATAAATAAATGGTTTTAATTCCATGTTATTAAAATAAATTTAAATTATTTTTAATTATATATTAATTTCACCCTCTCATAATGGCATTTGTCTTATCTATTATAATTCTCAAACGATTCCATAACAATAAAACCATCCTAGATATTTGGTGAAGTAATGTGTGTGTAGTTTTACAAGAAAATAAATACCTTTTTGGATACTATAAGTTAAATTATTTGTTTATAAGATGCACATAAGGGTAATAACCCCAAAAATAGTTTATCGAGTATATACCAGTAATTATCTTGGTGCATAGTGAATAAACCCTTATTGCATAACTAGTTTGAAACTCATGGGGGATATTCTTGGATGATCTACATGCTATTTAAAAATCATTATAAAGGATTTATCTATCATTTAATTAATATACTACCATTTAAAATGCAAGTACTTGGCTACTTAGAAACCTTAAAACATTAGTCCTTGTGAAAACCCAAGGACTACAATATCATATCCTCCACTTGTTAAGGGTCTTTATTTGTACATTGTGAAATCCCTAATTATTATTTAAGGGATTTCACCTTGATATATTTACTGATTATTTTATTGGAAAAAAATATTTTCATACCATATAATCCTTTTCTCTATATGGTAATATAAACCTCATTGATCAATTATGATAAGCAGTTCATTCAATGAATATTATGCCATTAAATTATTTAGTTTGTGATGGATTACATTGGAATTTTATGTGATGGGTGTGGATTAGAATTATATACCCCCACAATGCATTGGTAGGTCTCATGAGACAAATACAATAAGGTTATTGGAGCTTCCTTAACTATTATGTAATATTTCTTGGTACAAGGCCTTAATGGTATGTTTAAGATGACTTGGAACAAGGACTTTAAGATATGTTTACAATGTATTGGTTTTATGAAATATATTCACTATATGTTAAGTTATTAATATCATAGAATATATTCATTATTATTTTGTACATGGATGTATTTATGCTCCCAGTATCATTTTTATGGAACAAATCATCTCATTTATTCATGAAATAATGTTTTATCCATACATTCACTACATTTTCAGTTATTGATATCCTGGCATCTATTAATTGTTATGTTGACCGTGGATTTATTTATGCCCTCGGTTTTATTTTTTAAGGAATATCCTAGTTTATTTACTCATTCCATATTATTTTAGATATACATTCACTACATGTTTAGTTATTCATATCTTTGCATCTATTCATTATTATTTTGGCCGTGGATTTATTTATTTTTTCAGTTTCATTTGTTATGGAATAACTCATTTTATTTATTCATACCATAGTGTTTTAGAAATCCCATAACTATATGATATATTATTATTATCCAAAAATTTATTCATTGAAATGTTTTCCATGTATTTATTTATGCTCTCATTTTATTTTATATTTCACAACTTAGTTTATTTATTAATGTCATAATGTTTTATTTATAATTCTTTTCACTGAATGCTACACCCTTACTGAGCATCTCAGCTAACCCTTTATATTAATTCTCATTTCCCCCAAGAAAA
Organism: Viscum album; assembly: GCA_963277665.1. Classification (NCBI taxonomy): domain Eukaryota; kingdom Viridiplantae; phylum Streptophyta; class Magnoliopsida; order Santalales; family Viscaceae; genus Viscum; species Viscum album. The sequence goes on from OY728152.1 coordinate 1,965,098,928, forward strand.
AAAGAGGATTAATACATTTGAAAAATTTATTTCAAGGAGAATAATAATGTTTTTCATGTTTCTAGATGATGAATTTCTTTCCAATGTAATGTAAAACTCTTTTATGAATCTAGTTTTCTAGACATACTAAACTATTGGATCCTCTATTTTTTTGATAAATATAATGATTTAATAAAACAACCATTGGATCCTTAATTCTTGAGTTGGATTTTTTATAGTTGTCATTAGAGAATAGTTTAATATAAACCTTAGAAGCTAAATTTATAAAAATATAGTTAGGACCTATATAGTAAAATGAACATAGATAACTTAGATTAAAACAAAGTTTTTTCAAAAATATATTTCTAATTTAAGAAATATAAATTAATTGATATGTGATTTTATAGTTAAAGGATATGTTAAATTTTAAGAGAATAAATTTTAATGTTTTATGGGTAATTTCATCATAATTTTGGGATAGTTATTTAAATAATTTGGTTAAGAGTGTGAGAAAACCAAACCAAAAGAAACCTATATTGATCCCAAGAGTGATATAGGTTGAACTAAAAGTATATTAGTCTAAAATTTAGGCACTGTATACATTCATAATATGGATTATTACAAATGTATATGCTTTTATTCTCTTTATATATTTTTTATCAGTAATGGTTAACTATTTTGGTTTTATTTGAATACTAGAAATAAGAGTTAGCTAATTAAATTATAATTTGGTGGAAGTTAGTTCACTTCATGTATTAATTATGTTTTTTCAATAAATTAAAGTTATTTTATCAAGAGATAAGTATGGAAATTTCACATGACTCTCCCATCCCCCCAAATGATTTAATTGAAATCATAATTGAAAAATATAGTTTGGGTGATCTTGCCACATTTTCTAGAATTTAACTTATATACAAGTTACTTTACCATATATCCAACTCTCATTCTATTCTTAAATATTATGATGGGTCTTCCAAAGTCATTAGTGATATTTTAAAGACCCAAATTTATAACATTACTCAATTTGAGAACTACCATATGGGACTTTATCGATAGTTCATAATTTCACAAAAAATAGTCCTGCCATCCTTTATAAATCAATAGAGGATGGTGATATCTAGGTATAATATATCTATATTATTTTATAAATTAGAGTATTTTATACATATTAGTAAAACCAACTATGTTTTCAACCTTTTTTCTTGTATCATGTTCAAAGGTTTTATGGAGGACAAGTCCAAAATGTCATTTCAAAACTATATGTTCATGATCCAAAAAACATGAAACTATTTTTTGATTCCCACAATACTTTCAACAAGGATGTCACCTATGTACTTGGGACTAAGAATTTAGATAATTAAAAAACTTATGATGCACTCTGTCTACTCATGGATGTGACTTGATGCACCATTGAGCCTCCAAAAGTGACAATGGAATTGGAGTACCAAGTGATATTCATCTTAAAAAAGGTACGCTTCTATAAATTTATATGAATTATAACCATATAAGGAATCATATTTGGAATAAATATCTAAGAATCTTAGTATATTCCTTTTATGAGGGAAAAGATATGTTAAATTTTCTTCCCTAAGATAGTAAAGCTTAGATATTGTTAAAATCTATACCTTGAGTCATGATAAACTTTTAGATGACTATATGTATTGTTATTAGTAATTAATAATTAAAATTTTGAGGATGAAATTTCTTTAAGGGGGTAGAATGAAACAACCTGGATTTACACTGAACATTTTTATAATTTTTTCTTTTATAAATATATATATAAATGTTAAATAAATTTATTTATTTTAATAAAAAAAGATTTATACAAATATTTATTACCTTAGTTATCTATTTAAATATTTTTCAAGTAAATTATAAATTTTATTTATTACAATGGGTTTAGAAAAAGGAAATCTCATTGGCTGATCGTCAACCCATCGCATTCAACATGGCCACGAGGCATGAACCCATGACTGAAGGGTAACAAGGGTACATTGCTTTCCATCAGCCTAAATTATACCCTACTCCCATCATCCATCATTTATATATATACATATATTTTATTATATACATGGTTATTTTTAAATATATAGTTCTGTTTGATAACTACATTCATTTTATTGATAGTTTCATTTTCACATCATCTTAGTATTTAAGTCATTATAATGGTTAGAAAATTATGAGGCATGTCTTTATTATCATAAAATTATAACATAAAACCATTGGAGGTATTTTAATATGAAATTTTATGTGTAACATGATAAAATAAATTGGTAAATGTAAATAATATGTTATTATGCATTTCCAATTTACATTAAACTTCATTTAATTTCTAAATGTTTTTATTTTATCTTATTCTATGAATAGATTTTATTACTTTAAAATTTTTATTTTAAAAGGTTAAGTAATACATTACATAAAATTCAAAAATATTTCATTTAAAAACATTTAATAAAAAATCATATCCAATAAAATACCCATTATTAAAATAGTAAGACACACAAAAAGACTATTACAATTCATAAGAACATTACACATCATGCATAAATATGGACAAGTACAACTTGGAAATTTAAAAGGGATATAAACATGGACGAATATCACATTAATTAAAAGAAAATCCATAGGTGTGAATTCCCCTATTAATATTTCCCTTCCATAAAGATCGTAAAAAGAAATAAAAGCATTAGAAAAATGATTGACATTATTAACAAATGTGTAAAAACATTTGTAAGTGATGTAGTAAATGATTAAGAGATAATTATGGTGAATTTATAGGTAAATATGGTTATTTTTCATTATGAATGTCATCTATTATGGACAATGGAAATTATGACTATTATTAAATAAGACTGTTGATCATTATTATTATTGGTTATATAGATGCAATTAAGTGACCTTCTGGATTGTATTATGATATAATTAAAATTGAATTATTGGAGACTCTAAATATAGTCCATTAAGAATGTGTTTTATGATAAATTTATAAGTTTTAAATAATTTTTTTCATGAAATAATTTTATAAAACACTTTTTAAAAGATAACATATTTTAACAAAGTCCTATGTATTTTTTATACTATCTAGAATGTTTATTATGCTACAAAAATTATTAATTTTTAATAAATAAATATTTTTATTTAAAAGTTAAAATTATTTTATTTTAGAAATTAGTTTGATAATATAAATTACATTTTTGGACTCATCACATCAAAATTATCTTAGGGTGAATTTTAAGTTATTCTCTAACACAATTTATTTTTTGGTGCAAAAAAGAAATTTACGATTTTTAAAGAAACACAATTTTATGACATAATAATTATGTAATAAAGATTAAAAAATTCATGGAACTCTTATTCCATAAAAATTTAATTTAATAATTATAAAAATTAATTTTAATTTATGAATCTATACTTTTCATTTTGGAACCAAAAATTAGATTTTTGAGATAATTTGTTTTGGATTCTGTGCATTAAATGTGTTGGTTGGAAGGTTATTTTCATATTGGGAATTATTTTAACATCCACCCAAACTCACCCACTCATTAATAATTTAGAAAATTGGTTTTAATTCATTATAACTCCAAGTAGTTGGATTATATAATAAAGTTTCCAATATTTAATCCCTTTAAACTACCCATCCTCAAGTATAAATACTCACCCCTTCTTCCCATTATCTCGCACAAAATTTCAAAGCTATATAATCATATATATCCCACATTTTCTCACAAATTACTCCCTATTTAACCTCAAAGAGTTTTTTGTGATGAACCTAACCCAGATACCCTCTCAAACTAGTACCCGACCTAAATTGCCACATACATGAAGGGAGTTACCGATCCCCATGGGTTGCTGACTAACACCCAGGAATTAAACAATAATCAGAGGGAATGATTTCACCCAACCTGAATCAACAACATGGTATATATATATATAATAGAGTGAAACAATAGAAGAGATAACGTATTCTATACTTAAAGAAGACAATGGAAATGATACAACTTGAAAGTAGTCAGAACATCCCAAAGTACAAGTCCAACATCAAAGGACACAAAAACAAAAAACCGACTACTCCATTTGATATAATGGGAAATCTCAGACCCTCTCACCACTAGCTACCCAGAAACAGCTAACAGAATCCACTCTACCTCACTGCGGCGCCATTCCTTTCCCTATTTAGAAAGGAATGTAAAGGTTTATGCATCACTGAAGGGATGACTAGGGTGTAAGCTAAAAGGATCAATATAACCCCATCTAGGTGTTCCATATAAAGTCTCTATATAATAATTTGAATATTACTTAACTTTAAAGAAAACATACCATGATAAATATTTCAACAATTCTTTTTTCAAAATCATGGACAACCATTTAATTTCCCCATTTTTCCCACAATTCCAAAATAATCTAGGTAAAAATGTTTCAAATAATTTCATATAAACCAGGGAATTTAAATCAAACAAAGCATGTATATAATATCATATCAAATCCATGTAAGTATAAAAACAATAAAAATCACAAGTAACATCATGCTAAGGATCACTCTAGGTTAGGATATTAGACTACTCAAACCACAATTAATGAATATTTCATAATTAAGTCCTTGGAACATAGACCTAAGTAGGAGAGAAACACCCCATGAGTAAATCCACAAATAATTCCAATATCAGTTACCTATAACAAAGGGCCTAGGGAATAGAAGAACACCCCATGAGTGAAGCCCATTGATAATAAATGGATGATGGCCCTAAGATAAACCTTCCACTAAAGTACCCAAGGACTACCATGTGCACTATTTTACAAACTATTTCATTAAAAACCATGTTTGAAAACTATTTCTGAAAACCATTTCACAATGATTTGAAAATACACTTTTATTTTTACTAAAACATGGGGGAAACCATATTTTATCAAAAACCCATTTCACACAAAAAAATCAATCATGCCAATTCATTTTATAAACAATTTATATAAACTAGAGAAATATAGTTCATACAACATAGGCTAGAGATGGAACCACCTACCTCAGAATCGTGTCACATATGCCTGCAACGAGATCCACCAAAAATAAGGAACACCACAAAAATAATGGTGTCCCTATAAGAAATACCTTAAAACTCATAATTAATCTAATTTAGTAAAATGGATAGTGGGGAGTGAAAATCACACCATACCTAAATGAATTCTCACACTGTACCATAACTGACACAAGGGATGGCCTCTAGGGGAAGATCACACAGTGGATCTAAAAGTAAATAGGAGAATTATAATCATAGATCAATGGATCCAATAACACAACATAAAGAAACTATTATAATCAAGTTAAATGAAGAAAAATAAAGGATCACTTATCTGGAGATATAAAACACAACCTCCCAAATGATCAAATGTCGAACGAAGCGATTCAGAATGCACATAGGTCACTTACATCAACTGGGAGAGATCCTAGGTTGAGATAAAAAATCCTATGGAATAATGAAAATAGAATTCATCCATGAAGTTCCCTAAAGCCAAAACTGTCATGATTTATATGGTATGTAATCCCATTACATGTAATGTAATCCACTAAACCCAAATACACTGATAAACCCCTCTATTTTTTACAAAAACCTAAATCTTACCATTTACACAATATGTAAACTTTTATTGGAGAATAACCATTCACATTGTTTATCCAGTTCACAAAATCTACCCAGCATATAATAAACAATGTGTAATCTTTTTACATATTGTGTATTTCCCATGCACACTGTAAAAAGTATAGTTTCTTATACAAAAACCCTAAACCAACTCGGGTGTTCTCCAAACTTGGGGGGAAACCCAAAAATATATTAAAAATTTTATACTCAAACTCCATTAATTAAAAAAAACATAAATCCTTTAAATTTAGGTCATTACCCCAGCAAAATATCTCCATCCATGGGAGTCCTAAGACACACCCAAATAAATCGGAAAATGAATAAAGGGAAGGGAAATACTTAAAGAATAGTAATAGGATGTTACGTTGTTTGTTCGAAGGGCCAACTCTAAGCTAAGAAGCTCAAGAGACGTAAATGTCCTCAATCCCCTCCTTCATTTTCATGTAAATTAACATTTTTATATTTTACTATTTAATTTAATGTTATTATACTTACATAATTTTTATTATATGGTATCATCTTCTATTTGATATTTTGTAAATGTGAGTTTATTTATTCCCTCTCATTATAGACTTTACTAAGCTGTTACTATGCTGAAGTAATGGTTTTCCCCAATCCTAATATTTAATTTTAAATTACAATTACTTTGTTATATTATATTTTAATATTCCTTTTCATATAAAAAAATTATTTTAATTCCATGTTATTATCATCCATTTGAAGTATTTTTGATGAGATATTACTTACTTCCTCTCATTATTTAATTTTTCTAAGCTATTATAATGCTCAAACTATCTCATAACTATAATAACATCCTAAAATTTGGGTTAATTAATGTGTGTGTGGTTTTCTAAGAAAATAGATCCCTGTATGGATATTACAAGTTAATATGGTTTTCAGAACAAATGCATCTAGGGGTTATAACACCAAAAATAGTTGGACAGGTATATCTTAATCATCATCCTGGTGCATTGTGAATGATTCCTTATTATGCACCTAGACTGAAACTCTCAAGGGACATACTTGGATGATATAAATACGACTTGAAAACCATTATAAGGTATTTATCTATCATTTCATTGGTCTCATACCATTGAAAATTCTTGTTTCTAGCTACCTATACACCTTGAAACCTTAGTCCTCGTGAACACCCAATGACTACAATATCATATAATCGACTTGATAAGGGTGTTAATTTTTATATTATGAAATACCTAGTAATTATTTAAGGGATTTAACCTAGTCATATCAATGAACATTATTAAATAAAATTATTCATTTTTTTTATGGATTACATTGGACTTTTATGTGATGGGTGACCCCTAGAATTATATACCACTCAGTGCACTGGTAGGTCTCATGATACAATTAAGATAAGGTAATGGGATAATCCATACCTTTTATATAATATTTATTAGAACATGGCTTTGATGGTATATTCAATATGTTTGTAATAAGGCTTTGAAGGTATGTTTAATATGTTTGGTATTATGAAATCCATTCACTATAGGTCTAGTTATTGATATGTCGACAACTATTCATTGTTATATTGGCCATGGATTTAGTTATTCTATTAGTTTCATTTTTTATGGCATAACCTAGTTTATTTATTCGTTCCATAATGTTTAATAAATCTATTGACTACATGTTTAGTTATTGATATCCTTGAATCTATTCATTTTTATGTTATCCATGGATTTATTTTTTATCATAGTTTCATTTGTTGAGGAATAACTCAATTTATTTACTCATCCCATAATATTTCAACAATCCATTTACTAAATGTTTAGTTATTGATATCCGAACATATATTCATTGTTATGTTGGACATGGATTTATTTATGCTCTTAGATTCATTTATTATGGAATAACTCATTTTATTTATTCATGCCATAATCTTTTAAAAATCCTATCAGTATATGACTGGTGATTATTATTCAGGAATTTATTCATTTATATGTTGGACATGGATTTATTTATTCTATCAGTTTCATTTGATATGGAATAACTTAGTTTATTTATTAATGGTATAATTTTTTTATAATTGATTCCACTAAATACTATCCTTATCGAGCATTTGAGCTCACCCTTTATATTATTTCCCATTTTCCTTGGGAAAGAAAAAGAAGTACCATGTATGAAAGATGTATTTCAGAAAATAATAATATCATTTTTCATATTTTTAGATGATGCATTTCTTTCCAATGAAATATAATACGCTTTTATGTATATAGTTTCCCGAGGCTACCCAACAGTTGGATCCTCTATTTTGTGATCTATATACCAATGTAATAAAATAAATACTGCCTCTTGGGTTCTATATTCGGGGTTATAATAACAAAAATAATATTTGGTATATTAGTAATCAAATATAGGAAGCTCCCAATTATTCATCTATACAACTTGCTATCACATGGATTATCAACTTTATCCAATTTAAGCTTTATATTGGAACTCATAGGAGTTTCTTTCACCTTAATATTTTTTAGTACAAATCGCTTAAGTAAGTCAAATATGAATTTTATTTAATTTAAAACATTCCCAAAGTATTTTTAATAAATTTTAAATCTAATAAATAAATTTATCTCACTCATCATGCTCATTTCAAACTCTTTTTTTATTAGTTTTGAGAAATCATTAAACATTTTCTGATTGGTTTATCCCAAAATTACATCATAAACATATAATTAAAAAATTAAGATATCATTTTAGGAAGTTTTATTAAAAATAATAGGATCATCCAGACCTATAGAAAATACATTTGGTAAAAAAATTAACTTAATTATTTATACAAAGATCTAGGTGTTTGTTTAAGACCATAAAGAGATTTATTATATTTGAAAACTAAATTTGGAAAAAGAGAATTTTCAAAACTAGGATGTTGTTTCACATAATCTTCGTCATTAATAAAACAATTAAAAAATGCGATTCTACATCCATTTGAAATTATTTCAAGTTCACATGAGACTAATAGACTAAGATAATTCTAATAGATTCTAATCAAGCAACCGGGGTAAAGGTTTCCCCATAGTCTATTTATTCGTATTGATTGTATCATTTTTGAAAAAGTCTATCATTATTTTTAATGATCACTCCATGATCATCCAATTTATTTCTAACAACCTACTTAGTTCCTTTAATCGGGTAATAAGAGTGTCTATTAACTAATTTCTGAATAGTGTTCTTTTTTAGCCGAATTAACCATTCCTGCATAACTGATACCCACATTTCTTTTTCTAAGGATTATTATATAGTTTTTGGTTCATGTTGAGAAAGAAAGGAATATAACTCAACAACATTTACTACCTTATTTTATTTCCCACTCCTTCATTTAAGCTTCCCATTACTATCTTTAAAGGGTGATCTTTAAGTTTATAGCCTTTCTAGATAGCATATTTTTAGGTTCACTGGATTCTATCCTTTTAGGAATTTTTCATTCAAAATAAAGTTAAAAATAATCATCCTTTTTGGATTCAAAAATTTGGTCAAGTATCATGTTTTTAATAGAATCAGTTAAATTATTATCTTAATTATTTTTCTGATCAAAAGGATCACTTTCTTAAAATTTCCCATGAGTTGACTCTCCAACAATCCTTGAATTTTTTTTGAAAACTCTATAAGTTTTAGAATTTATATAATAACTAATAAATATTACTTTATTATAATGTGGATAAAATTTACCAAGGTTATACTTAGTTTTAATAATATAAACTTTACATTGAAAAAACATTGAAGTATCCAACTTTTGGTTTTCTATTGTACTACTCATGTGGTGTCTTATTTAAAATAAGACCAATTAGAACTCTGTTAATGACATATCATGATATGATAATAGATTAAACTAAAAAATGAATTGGTATTAATATAGTCCTAGAAATTTCTTACAATGTCCTATTACTCCTTTAAATAACACCATTCTGTTGAGGTATCCTTGGAGTAGAAAAGGTGTGTTTGATACCATGTTTTGAACAAAAAATTAAACATATGATTCTAAAATTCTCATCTATATCACTTATCAAAGTAATAATTTTGGTATATATTTCTTTTTGAACTAGCTTAAAAAACAAATAAAAATGGAACAAGCTTCAATTCTAATTCTAAAAAATAAGACACATCTAAAATTTTAAATCATAAACTAGAATATAAATAAACTATTTACCTCATAGGAATGTTATTCTAGACAGTCTAAAAAACATGTGGATAAGTTCCAAGGTTCGAGAATTATAAACTTATTTAATTGGATTAAAATATGATTTGTGTTTCTTACCCATTTAATATGAATCAAAAGTTTCTTTTTATCCAATATAAGTAAAGGAAAATATAAAATCATATTTATTTTAGATAAATTTCTGATGGAATAAAAATTATAATTCCTAAGTCTTATGTGGAAAATAAATATTTATTTACTTCAATATTCAAATAGTTTAAATTTTTTCTACTCAAGGAGCTAAAATCTAATGTGAATAAATTTTTGGTTCTTGGTGCCTTAAATTTAAGGGACTTATCTTTAAAGATAAAATATGAATTTTTTGAAAATTCTATAAGATAAACTTTATCATAAAGTTGAGAAATACTTATCATGTTGTGCTTTAATTCTTCAAAATAATGAATTTTTTTTATGAAAATTGAATTTATATTTCCAATTGACCAAACTCTAATAATTTTTCCTTTATCATTCTTACCAAAAGTGACACAGCCTCCATCAATTTTGGATAATGAGTTAAAGTTGGAAAAGTATTCACTCATATGTCTTAAGAATACACTATCCATATAAAACTTCTCATTTCCATCACTGTACCTTTTTTCTTGAAAAATAAATCAAATAATAATGTGTTTTAGTGCCCATATTCTCTTGTTCCAACAATTTTAGCAACCAAGGATTTTGAAATCCAAATATGCTTGCATTGTACAGAAATCCTAGAACTAAATTTAGACATATTCCTAGAAGTTATGGAATTATTAACACAAAAAAATTAAGTATTTTTAAGACTATAATTATTTGAATAATTTCCAATCTCTCCATAGTGAAAAAATATAACTTAAGATATACATTTTTTCTTAGAACTGGGCATAAAATAATTTCTATATTTATTAGGTTTATCTCTATTATTTAATATACCAAATATTTCTCTATTTTTTTTATTTTTCCCAAAAATTTAATTGATATTAATTTATCTTTTTATAAAAACACTAGTAGCATATTTTAGAGAGTGTACCTCATTTCGTAATATTTTAATTTTATCATTATGATTAGCATAAGAGAAAATAGATTTATCGAGTCTTGTTTTTAAATATGAGATATTTTTATTCCAAGAATATTTTTTACACATAGAATCATCATAATATTTTATTATAATTTTATTATTATTATTGATGTTTTTGTATTTATCTTCCATCACAGTACAATATTAATTTAATTATTCAAAAATTATTTCCAAGTTTCAAAATCATATTTATGCTTGTAAGTATAAAAATAATTTACCACTGGTACTTTTTCCATTAATAAAATGTTATATTTTTTGATTTGAGATTATATCTCTAAATTCCGAAGTTGATTTATCACTAGAGTATTTTGAAGTACTCCAGGTAGGCTCTATAACTCTTTTTTCGTTTTTTTCATTTAAAATCAAACTTAATTTTCATTTTTTTTTCAAATTTATTCTTATCTTACAACTGAGGGAAACATCACTTGATGCGTCTAAGATTTTTGTCTCATAAAATATAACTTATTTAATTTTTAATTTTTTTTATTTATTGAATCAATTCTTGAAACCTATAATTTTATTATAAAATATATTGAAATTCCATTCTAATTGAGAAGTTTCACCATCAGAATCATAACTTTTTGAGACTTATTCAATGGATGGGTTATATGAAAATACTTTCTTTGATTTCTTTTTTATCCTTTGAAATATAAAATTTCAAAGAAACACATTCATTATTAAAAAACACTTGTTCACCAGATTCAGATTATATTTCATCTTCATACATCATAAGAGTACTAATGTGGTCCTTCATTTTTAGATCCTTTACCAAAGTGGACTATCTTATAGAAGTTAAAATACCATTCCATTTTTATGATAGTACTCAAAGTAATTTAAGAGCTTAGTCTTGTTCTTGATTAGGTGTTCCATGATAGGAATCATTATTTACTATTTATGCTATTATTCCATTCATATGGGTGATGATTTCTCCATCTATCATTATAAAATTTTCAAAATTAAAATTATCAGTATTGTATCTTAACTATAAAACATGTTTAGTTCCCTCAAAATCTGCGAATATAGTTTACAATGTCTCATAATATGCATTACATTGAGAAACTCAATTTAATTCATTTGAAAAAATGCACATATGAATACATTCACTGATTTAGAGTTTAAATTATATTCAGACTCTTGATCGACTCTCCATAACATAGGTTCTCCAGTAAGAAGCTTATATTGTTTAATCACTTTTATATATACTTTCAAGATTATATTATTGAGATAAATAAACATTCTTTCCTTATGGAAACCATATTTTTCTCCATTAAAATAGGGCTCTCTTATCATAAGCACACATTCTTTCATGTCATCTATTAGAGAGTTAGAAAGAGATCCTTATACTTAAAATAGACTAAGTTTGAGAAATCTAAGTATAACATCTGATACCAAATGTTTTCCAAGATTATCTTGAATAATTTCTAAAGAGGGGTGGTGGGGTGAATTATGTACTAAAATTTCACACCCTCTTTTTAAGAACTTCCTTTTAGCTATTAATAAATATTATGCACCAAAATAAAAGTAAATAGAAGAAAGAAACACATGATATTTTATAGTGTTTTGGGGAACAAATATCCCCTAGTCCACTCCACCAACACTCTCTTAGTGAGCTTGTTGATTTTACTAGAAGCATTCCTTTTCCTAGGGACTACCAGACTTGAGTTAATATAATCATCACTTGGTAAAAAATGTTGAATGATATTTCACTAGGTTCCTATTAAAAGACTTAAAAATATATGCTACCCATACTCATTATATGTATTTTTCACTTACACAAGATAAAAAAGATATAGAAACAAATATTTAGATTAGGAACACATTTATAATAACAACTAATAGTAGAGAAGACTTTAAGGAGGATAAATAGATTCTTTAGAGATAATCAATGAATAAATTCTTAAATACAAGGATTTTTCTTATAATAATAAGATCAATAGAGATGTATCATACTTATTCTTCTTATTTTTGAGAAAATATATCTTAATGCAGCTCAAGGAATAGAATGAAGTATATTTTTCTGGGATCTCAACTTTCATGAATAAATCTATATATATGTATATAAATATCCTTTTTCTTCACCTTATATATATTTATATGAAAAAATTTATTTGATTTCCATAATTTGAAACTTTATAGAAATAAAAAAATTTCATAATGATATTTTTTTACTTTTCTCGATGAAAATCATGAAAGAATAAATTAGATGGATATTTTTTAATTATTGGAACTAAAATTGTTTTAGAGTAGTCATCCATAACTTATTTAATCAACTATTACTCTAAGTATTAAAAAAACATAATTTTCCTTAAAATAATTCAACATTAATAAATAACTTGAGTTGTATAATCACATATGAAAAAAAAACTCTTTATAGCCAAAATATTTATATCTAATTTTTCATAGGTGAAAATGTCACAAATCCAAGTACAGTATATGAAAATTTTCCACACAATCAATTTTTCATAAGAAAAAAATTACATGGATTCAAATCTTATATGTAACTATTATTGTATAGCCAAAAACAACCACATATCATATTTTCTATAATTGAAAGCCTCATGTAACTGATTGAGCACATAAACGATGCTGCATAAAAAACTATTTTTCGCAGTGAGATTTCAAATTGTCGATATCACTATCTAGAAATTTTCACATAGGAATATTCCATAACTTATATTAATTTTCATATATAGATGCTTAAATAAGTGATTTTTATATAGCCAAATATTTCCACTTAAGGGAATTTTTCTAGACTTAAGAAAATTTTATTTTAGGGTATATTAAAATTCAGTAAATAAAAAATAATTAAAACATGTTAACACACATAAAAGTATATTTATTAGAAACATAATATTGTTTTTTTATGGGAATAAAAACATATGATACATGAGATATGTTTGAACAAAATTAGTATCCCAACAATGGCTACCTAGAGTGATTAAGAAAATTTCAACACAAATAATCAAGATAAAAGTAAAAAAAAGTAATCATGAATTTATAGGAAAATATTCTAAGGTAATATCTTCATATAAAAATTTTTGTTCTTAATTTGATTTAGGTTCATACAATTGAAAATATGAAAACATTTTTTTAATGAGGAGTTAAAGTAAAAAACTATAAATATGGTTTAGATTCTAATTAATCTCTTTCATATTATAGTAAGACTAATAATGAGCAAATAATAAAGGTACATGATCAATATAATTTTTTTTTTAAAATATGAATATCCCACACTTGAAACCCAAGGATAAATATGAAAAGTTTGTTTAATAAAAGAAGTATTTGATCCTTGAAGTTGAAAAGTTATGAAATTTAAATATTGATTTTGAAATAATGAAGCTTAAAGATGAAAATGACAGGATTAATGATTTTATTTCTTTAATAAATGAAGATAAATAATGGATATTCAATTTATTATTATATGATATTAATAAAGTTAAGTATTTATGTAAGGATACTAAAAAGGAAAATTAAAGATTAATATATTCTTCTTTATCTTCACATGAACAATTTTATAATGATTTATAATTTTTTCAAAAAGATAATGAAAGGATAAAAAGTGAATTGAATAAATTTAGAGATGAAAAATATTGTTTGGGAATGCTAATATGTAATAAATTTGCTAAAAAATTTTAGTTGTGACAAAATTGTTTATTTTAATAAGTGTGATGATAAAAATAATTGACTTCGCTATAATTATGTTTTTCATTAGTATTTATAAATAGATTTATAAAATAAAAATATAATAGAATTTATTTAGTTAACTTCTTTAAATATGGACATTATGGTTGTTATGCTTGTGATTATCCATTAAATGTCACTCAATATTTGGTTCAAAAAAGGAATTTATTGTCAAAATATGTGCTCAAGGAAAAAATTTCTAAACCTTCTACTTATTGGGTACCTAAATGTATCTATTAAAATTCATTAGAAACCAATCCTTTCTTTATACCCCAATGATATTTATTTAATCTATGAGGGTAATCATGCATGTCATTTTAGTTTTATTCTTGTCATGTTAGAATGAACTTTTTAAATTCTTTTTTGTATATCATTATGGATAAATTACATATGTTTTGTCATTTGGAATGATAACATATTGGTATCTATATTTTGTTCATTAAACATGAGTAAAACTATATTTATTTTATGGTTTAATAACATGAACTTAAATCTATCTTAATATATCTAGTGAGTATAAAATCCATTTTTAAATTATGTTTCACTTTTATGATCAATAATTTATTGTAATATCATATAATATTATTTGTGGATTCTTGTGCCTTTAGATTATGTATCTTGGAGGAGTGTTCACCATTTGAAATTCACAATGTTTCAATTGATATGCATATAGAATTTATAAATTAAGGGTTAATTTAAATTTTTTATTCATGTTCAAATCTATTAGAACTTAATATATTTTATATTTTTAACATGTGTATATTTTCAATTTTTAGTAATTTATACATGCTCATTGTACATATTTTATGTTTTAAAATTTATTTTTAAGTTTTAAGACATGGTATTTCAAATTTGAATTCTATTTTTATTAAATAATCAAAGGGAAGTTAAATTGAAATTGTAGAAGTATAGTTGTTTAATTCTAAAGAGGTTAGTTTAATTGTTTAAATCTTGGAAGATGTTTAAGGGAAGATAATTTTTTTAAGCACAAGCATGCCAAACTTTCAAACATTTCATATATATTTGGATTAATTTACTCTGATTTTAGATTTATTTTTTGGATTGAATATTTTTTATTTTAATCTTAGTTATCATGTTCCAATTTAGGGGGAGTATTTATTTAATTTATATATATATATAAATGTTTTTTGTAGATATTTGTAAGAATGTGGTTACTATTTTCAAGAGTTGTTTTAAAAAGTGGATACATTGACAACCCTACCTTGTTAAGATATAAAAGACGAAATTTCAAGGAAATTATAATTTTTGTAATAATTATTTATTTATTTTTAGAAGTATTCATAAATTTAGGGGGAGATACATATTTGAAAATGTGCTGAGATTTAAAATTTTTAAACTTTTTTAGATTGTGTAGTTTTTAAAATTTTTAATTTGTTTGCCAGAAAATAAATTTTTATTCTGAAAAACCCTATAGATCAAGGGGGAGAAAATAGTGAAGAATAAGTGTTTCACCCTTAACAATGATATTAGAACCATGATGCAATGAACCAATACAATTATACAGAATGGTAATTCATTAACACTCCCTTTATTGGACAAATTGCCAACTGTAAAGTTCCCTTCTCCCCATATATGACTCACCTCAATACCCTAACAAATGACCATCCTTAAATTCCTGATAAAGTAGGTTAGGTCTCATGGGGTTCCTATATAAGAATGAAGTAAGAAAACTAGAATCTTTTATTCTTACTCCACAATAGAAATACTAATGTTGTTGAGTTTGCATAACACGAGACCACTAAACGTAGACCATGTCTCTACCACAATTGAATTGGATGGGCTATAATAAGTTCTGAATCCAAAAACCACCAATCCCATATCATCCCACACTAGGAAACCCCCTCCAAAATATTTCTAAATATTCTTGATATTATTAAAATATTCATAAAATGGTTTGGTGTATATAAATATAGATAAATTATTCATGATGATATATTTAAATTACATAAATATAAGAGAAATTATTTTATTTCAATCATTTATTTAAATATGATCAATCATGATGAATTTTTTTAATGTTCTTAATATTATTAGTTTTTTTAAATCTAAATAAAATAGTTTAAAATAGGTTAAATATGATTCAGTTGTGTGATTTTTGATTTTATATATCCTAAGCATGACTTGTTTTAAACTAAGGGGAGTTTGGATATGATTTTTTAAATTCCATTTTTGAAAGGAAAATTATTTTAAGCTTACAAATTCATTTTTGAGTAATCATTTTTAGGAGAAAATATTTAAATATATTATATTATATTTTTAATTATTGAGTACATTTGGACTATTTTAGGGAGAAATATGTTGGTTTATCTTTTATTTTAAATTTCATATATTATTTAAAAATTTATTTCTATTTTTGATGTTAAATTTATTAGAGTTAGTTTCTTTTGTAGTAATGATTATTTAATTTTGGGGAAGTTATAACTTTTCTACATTGATATAATATTATGAAAACTTCTTTATTCATGGTACTTTTTAATTTTTTTTCTCTGTTTATTATTGTTATGTAAAGCAGATAATTTTGATATTTATGTTTTGAGGGAGAAAATTTCTTGTGACTATTTTCAAATGGGGAAGAATGATTCATTCATTTTTTTGAAGAAATATATTTTAAATGATTTAATCTTTTTATTCAATTCTATAATGGGGGAGAAATTTTGAAATCTATATCATGTTTTGTAATTATCAAAAAGGGGAGATTTTTGAGTGACTCCTTGATCCACTCTATTTTTATGTTTTGATAATTACAAATAACTAATTATGTTTATAATTATTATCTTCCAAAACTCTATTAGATACTTATTTTATTTATTCCCTCAAACATGACTATTATAAAGTTATTTCTTAGTTGAATCTTTCATTACCTCTAGAAGAAAATAATAACACTGAATTAATTTTTAATTTATCAATTTAATGTTCTTTAAAAATTTAATTATTTACTCTTTATTTTCTATCACATAAATTCATTATTTATATATTATTTTTATTCTATGAATTCTGGTTATATTTTATACAATATGTTTTACCCTTACAGATATTGAAAATCCATGTTTTTTCATTTATATAGATATATTCTTACCCTTACATGGATATTTGATTAAGTAGTTTACCCTAGTAGAGGCTTTGATATACCCTTACAAGACCCATTGAAACTCTATTATACCTTTATTTAAGTTTTTATATCTTATTTTACCTTTACAAAAAATTATACTTGTTATATGTACCCTATAAAAACTACACGATACCTTTATACAACCCATGTAAATTACATTTACATAGCATATAAAACTCTTACCTTTATGTAAAATGCAAGAAAATTTTACATAGTATATATCTTTTTCTTCTTACCTGTATGTAGATTTCATGATACCTTTACACAAAATATGAGTTACCTTTACACGAAAAATACCTTTACGTAGAATTCAAAACTACTATTTAAAATACACTCTATTTTTGTGATGTTCTTTATACTTATATTTTATTCATGTTATTATTATGTTTTTCAATGTCTCGTTTTATTTAAAAATGATTAATAATTACATATGTGCTTTACAAATTGGTTTTAATGGTAATTTGTATTTTTTTAAATCTTTGATTCAAAAAAATCAATCCAAAATTGGGAATTTTGAGGTTTGGTATGTAATAGTTGAAGGCATTTTGAATTGAAGAAACACCTATGTAAAATGGAAAAAATAACTTATCATAATGAATGGTGTTTCAATATTTCAAGGTGTTGTGAACATCAGTTTGAATAAAATTTAAAAATAGCCACATAATGATCACTATGCCATAGATCATGTCACCATGGATTATAGGAGAATCTAAAATACTAAATGGGAAATGTTATTTCATAGTACATGCTATGTTCGAAGAAGCTAGGTTCAAAGAATATTAAATAAAATAGCTTGTAGTTGAGGAAGACTTCATAGTCATGGCCTTGGTCTATTAAGGTATGGTTAAAATGACTTGATAATTGATAACACACCACAACTATTAGTGTGTTGTTCTTATTAATTCACTGTATATATTATAGAATTCTAAATTGAGTATATTGAATTTAATTTCACTTTTTAGATATACACTACATCATTTGGTTAGAAAATTAAAATTAAAATTTATTATAATATCAAAGGATCTCATAAACATTACTATTGGGAATCATTAGGTAGTATTTCAAAGATTTTATTACCGATAATTTATGGGAGTATTTATTAAATTTATTATTTATTCTAAAATGTTTTATATTTATTATTCTTTATTTGTTTATAGTGTATCAAATCATTAAATAAGAAATACACATGAAGAATATCATTGAAATTTATGATGTAATATTGTGTAGTTTTATATATAGAATATAACCATTATTTTTTTCTCTATTTAAGGCATATAAAGCATGTAGTGAAAATGTGTGTTACTCACTGTTCAATTTGAACATGAGAAAACTTTTTACTATGTTGATACATATTGTTCAATATTATTGAAGTATTTTTCCAACTGGACTTCATCATTTGAATCCTAAAATAGTTTCATTATTCTTATAAAATTAAATTGCTGGTTTCATGAGCCTCATTGTCTCAACGTCAATAAGGGGTGAAACTCCACCTAATAAAAATTCTAGCACCCCCATCAACATTCTATCACCAAGTTTAATCATTTATATCTTTCATTATATTACACCGTCTTCAATTTAATGTCATAAATTTAGTGTTTGTTTCATGGGGTTATACTAACCTTACAAAAGGAATGTATGGGCTTAGTTTATATCCTCATAATATTGGGTTTGGTCTATCCCCTTCAAAGTCTGGTTATCTGAGTTTAGTCATCCACCTTAGAGTACCGGGTTTGTTATATCCCCTTAGAATACATTTTTTTTGTTTTGATCCTCCATGTGTGAAAAATATGGATGGAAAGAGTTATAACTATCCTTCAAAAGTGATATACCTTAGTGGGCTCCATACACTGGGTTTCTGTGATAATAGTATACATAAGATCATTCGGATCCTAACTAC
The DNA here is from genome assembly GCA_963277665.1 of Viscum album. Classification (NCBI taxonomy): domain Eukaryota; kingdom Viridiplantae; phylum Streptophyta; class Magnoliopsida; order Santalales; family Viscaceae; genus Viscum; species Viscum album. The sequence continues at coordinate 1,965,118,512 of OY728152.1, forward strand.
TATAAAAATTCAATGTGCCCTATTTTAATATTTTTTATTCACTTATAACACTCAATGAAATTAAATATTTTTGATAAAAATGTTAATTATTATATGCCACCATATTCTACAATTAAATTTTAATTCTGATTAATTTTAAGAAAAGATAATTCACCGCCCTCTTTTCCATTACCATCACCCTACCAGGACCTAGCTAGTGGGACTAGAGTAATTGAGAAAAAATAAGGAAAGAAGACTCACTTATTCTTTCTATGGAAGGAATAGAGGATAGAAAAATAAAGTTTCCTAAGTGATGTAGAGGGATTGATAATGAAGTCAAGAAAATAATTCTCAAGTAAGATATTATTAGGTTTCTATGTAATATATCTTTTGGAAAAATCAATATAACTTCTTGATCAGGTGATTGAAGAAGATATGTTCTAAAAATATATGATGGCAGTATAGTGGAACTAGGGAATTCTGGAACCAGAGGTAGGTCGAATAATTAATAACAACCGAATCATGATAATTGAAGTTTGCAAGGAGAAACTGACTTATATAGGGGTAACTATATAAAATATATAAAAATAACATGTAATATTTTAAAGGGATATAAAGTATTTTTATAAGATTATGTAAGAGTAAAATAGATTTCTTATATTGTTCACTAGAAATTAGAAGTTGAGGCGGTGTAATTGTTTGTGGCTTTGACTGAGTAGAGGGATGCTCATGATGATTGGAAGGTGGTGAAAGGGGAGCAACCAACTATAATTGTCTATAAATAGAAAAATTAGATCACTTGTTTCTTAATATTATTATAATCATTTTCATTGTCTTCTATGATTATTAAATCGATAACGTTTCTCCCTTGGAGTGGGGATAAGTCTAAACTATGTAAATCCCTTTGTTATTCTATGTGGGTGTGAGTTTCTTTGTTCTTCCACTTGTGTCTGTGTTATAAAAGATATATTGAGGTAATGGTGATTTTGTGTGAGACATCAGGGAAAAGTTATATCATCTTGACATTAAAATTAGTTACTACTAGTTTCAGAATATCTAAATCTTGTTCTACTAGCAATGTTCCAAAAGGTAGTTATGAAACATGGGGTAATTAGCACAACATTGAGAATATATGTTTGGGTTGAAATTAAATTTGAATACTACTACAAGAAACATGTATTCTTTGATTCATGGATAGATTTATGTTTATAATGAAATCATCAAGTTCACACATCACACTTTTATTAGATGCATCCTATTAAAAAATACCACTCTTTTTTTAACCCTTTTTTCTAGAAAAATCAAATGATCACCCATTTTTTGGAATCTCTCAGGAGGTTATTGAGATTTTTCAAGTTGGATAAATTTATTTTTTGAATTTTTATGGTAATGTTATCTAATTAGAAACCAATTTATAATATGATAGTAAAGACTCCAACTGTGTGAATTGAGACTCAAATTGAAATTATAGATGGATTTATACTTATTTATACAATGTTTTAGAGTACCAAACCCTTGGAAGGGTTTCTATCTTGTGGGATTGAGGATAACTAGTCTCAATTAAAGGAATTATTAATCCAACCATCACTACCAAATGATAAATATCATATTTATATATATGGGATTATAGCAATGGAGATACTTTACACTATCACTAGGTTGGAGGATATTAATTAGTAATAGGTTGGATCCAAGAAAAATAAATTTAGACGTATAAAGAAATCTCATGTAGGTAAAGAACATGCCTTATTTAAGGCTGGTTTTATATTGGATCAAGCCAGTGATACTAGTGTTATTTGCTGATGTACTTAAAGAATGGTGGGAGGAGTCACCTAATTATGTTTAAGGCATGAACAGAACAACTTTTCATAAAATATTCGAGAAAATTAACAAACATTATTATATTATTTATAATTAAAATTCATATAATATTCCTGTGTATGATGGAGATCATGGAAAATTAAGCGATGCCTTTCATAAGTGATAAGATTCATCCCATATTTTAAATTGGTGATATTTTTTTATCTTTATAGGAAAATATATTTTTGAACGTGGTTATCTTTTCTTTTATAATTCTTATGTTTTATAAATATTTAAAATATTTTAATATTTTCTTATAGATACTAAAAATATGGAAACATTCACAAAGAAAAAGGGGTATCCGTTATGCGTGGGAAAAAGCTTAAATAAAGAGAAATACATTACAATAGGTGCTGGGTTTTAATGATCAATTAACACTTAATCAATGCACCTAGAGTAATTAAAATTTCCATCCTAAATACATACCAAGTATGAAACCAAAACAATTATTAAAATAAATAAATAACTCACACGTACCTTTCATCGATGATCATCAACTACTACCTTCATCATATTGGTCTGATAAAGATCCCTTATAGGCAACTGAAGGATTTCATCCTTTATGGTGTATCCAATGGTTGAATTAAACCACCCATAATATTGGGGGGACTCTATTTCAATCATTAGAATACTAGTGAATCACATAGTAAAGGAGGAGGAAGAAGATAACTATTGGGTATGGGAGTATCAGTAGCAGTAGGAGTACACTTGAATGTCCCCATCATAATGGAAGTGGATCCCTTATATAGCCCTTAGAAAATTCTTAAATATTATTGCATTTAGTCATGCATTACATACTGCATGATTTAATTCTTTTTTAATCGTGGATTCATTACATGAATGGAACAGTTCTCCTATCCATTTTATTAAATAAAACATTCATAATAATGATTGATAACATGAGATAATTTCAAAATGATAATATTTATTATTCAGCTTCCAAATATATCATAGTATGTAAAAGTGAATCATACCATATGATTATACTCATAACATAATTATGAGATTTATCTCTATCTTATAGTATGACCGATAAAGGTAGTGGAATGGAATTTATATTTCAAACCATATGATATAGGCATATTGTAACCTTTGATATGGAAAATGCATAACATTTATAATGGATTTAAGGAATATCTCCTTTAATCATCCACTTTCACTAAAGCCTAAAAATATTAGTGGAATTTAATATTACACTTTAGAATATGTAATAAATTGTGAAACCATACCCAAAACTCTTTTTAAATATCATCTAAGACACTTTTATCTAGACATCACCAAATTCATTATGTATCCAATCATATGAAATACCTTGTGAATACCCATCCGAAATGATGGGTTTTAGAGGGATATATAATATCTAAAATGCAGTGGAAGAACACTTCAAAACTTGATTAATCCTAGAATATATATATATATATATATATATATATATTGAATAAATATAAAAAATTTATAATAATAATGCACCTTATACCAGTAGATCCAACCTATCAAAGCTCTTCATAATATTTTGATCGATACCACTGAGAATCATCCAACCCCCCCCCCCCCTCTAAAGGTTTCGACAGATCTTGGGAATCACTCGATTATTGTATAAGTCCTCTCTCAATACCATGATCTACTAGAACCTTAGTTAATTATGGGAGATAATTTTAATGTCTCGGACCTGGATGCCACTAAGAGGTGCTCCAAGCCTGGTTGACCACATGGACTCAAGTGCATCTACCCAAATTCCTGAGGCTCCTGACTACAAGTGAGGGCCTAGGGCGTGTCTATGGAAAGACTATGCCCTCATCTCCAGAGTGTAACACAATAGATGTACAATAAAAGATATGTAGCGTAAGTATTAAGTCAATCAAACAATGGATAATTAAATGAGACATGAATATATAAATAAATTCTAGGCAATCTCATACACAAGTGATGATGATACATGTCATGTGTCTAAAAAACATCCAAAATAGGCATACATGGAAGGTGTACAATACATGTAGCAAAATACTGAAAATACAAAAAATTAGCCATATTGAATCATGAGCCTCAGCTCGATCTTATTCTCCCATACTCCTAATAAGCAATCAGAAACCTATAACAAGGTGCTTTCCCTGATCCATACCTATATCTATATAGTCTATTTGGGTACCCAACGACGGCCTGAATAGGGTGTGAGATACAATCCTTGTTGGTAACCACCCAAAGGTCTAATTACATCCAGTAAATTATATATAATAATGATAATGTATAGGAATAAATAGAATATGTGACATATGTACTAAATGTAAACAACCCATAAAGGTCTGTGTTCCCATGGACACCTACCCTCTGCTACCTGCTTCAGACATATCTAGAACGTCTCTGAATAAATAGTAAGTCCTATATCAGTTTATAATCAAGTCCATTTAATTAATAAATATTATTTAATAAAAAAATCACGATACATTGAATATATCCCAGAGTCCCTCGTAAGTTATGTGATCAACATATTCGTAACTGGTCCAACTAAATAGTGTAAGACGCTGACCGAATCAAGCTAGTACTTTGGCTTAGAAGACGCGTCATATAAATCATTACATTAATTATTCAATCAACAATATGAGTCCATCCTTGGAATTTATTATTTATAATCCAAATATCGCTCCAGGAATATCTTAAACCAATCATCTTACAAGCCCATCTATGGTGATCCTCATTGGAACTTGAGTATTGCTCTATGTGTGGTATAACATCAATTCCATTTAATTGAATCTTGGTAGTATACTAAGGGATCCCTAGAGTCACCCATGAAATATATAATCAACATCCCTATAAGTCATTCCTTGTTAATTTTTATAACGAGTCCAAGTTTCACTCAGGAATATGACAGTAATTCCCCATGAGTTTTTTCTAGGAAATATGTACAAGGATTACAAGTGTCACTTGGTCGTAAGCAAAGTGGTATCCAAATGAGTCCGTCCATGGAATTAGTATAAGAACCCATGTGTCACCCAAGGTATATATTAATTCAATCAATATCACTTAACTATGTCAAGGTCATCACCAAGAACATTTCATTTAAAACTAACCTCATAAGATGGCTCAAGATATAGGATAAGATTAGAAAGATTATCCTCTTAATTATCTCATGAGGGCATATCAATATAAAACAGAAACTCGTGATTAATAAATAAATTAGATGGAATGATCCTAGGGTCTTGGTAATTCCATTACCTTTCTTTAATCAATATAATTACAATTATAATTCATTATTAAATATCCCATGGAAATGGGTAAACAACACACCTAATAGGTATCCAAATTCATACACCACCCATAATGGTCTCAAAAATCAACCATGCATCCAAGGGGTGGTGCCAATTCAAGTTCCATAACCTTTAATAATTATAAAAATGTCTCATTATTTACATAGGTCATTACTATCCATTTTAAATAAGGATTAAATTCAATTTCAAGGGCATCGCTCTAATAATTAGGTGCACGACACAAAGATATATATATATATATAAACACTCTGAATTTAAGAAAAAATCATGAGACCACCTACCATAGGTCCGTAGTGGAGTGTGTTTCTAGCATCAGCTCCAAATTTGACTTAGATCAAGAGAAAAATGATGAATAGACAAAAACCCAAAAAATAGGACACATTAGCTTTCACTTAAATAACATAACCAATACTATGAAGAATGAGGAAGAAAAAAAAGGAATTGGTATCTTTCTGGTGTGGATCTAATGATATTTTTGATGCCTGAATTCGTGATCATACAAAAGAATGAGTCAAAGGATACACTTTTTATCAAAAGGGTGTTTCCTAGGTTCTATTGTCCAATAAGGGAGAAGAGTGAAAAATAAATTTGGTTATAACATTTATTGAGGTTAAAATAGAAACTTCACAAAAAATCCGTGGGTTGACAATTTGGACACATGGTTGGCTAAACCATGCACTAATTGTGTGCCCACTACTGTAAGAAGGGGTAGTTCACACAATTAGTATGGACGGTTTTTATAACCATGTGAAAACTATGTCTCATCCCACTATCAAAAACTATTGATGCACCTGCATGCGCATGATCCTCTTATACCCCCATGAACTCAAAAGGCATTCACACTAGACCATAATTAAGCATTTAAACTAAAAATTGATGGAAAGTAAAAGATTATGTACCTCAAGAAAGAACCAGGTTCTTAATAACTTCCCCCTTAAAGTAATTTTTCCTCTAATTTTCCTTCCATGTGTGGTGAAGAATAATATGAAAACAACTATAGACATTGTGCTTATACATCATGCTCCTACTCCCAGGTCTCATCCTGTACACAACCATGCTATCACAACACCCATACTAGAGGAACCTACTGACCTTAGAGAACCTTCGTGTCCATAAAAAAATCAGATTCCCCTCAATGGATGCATATAATTCTAACCCAACCTCCTCAGGATGAAAGGAATGAGACAATTCTAAATGATAATGGCTTAGATGAGATACGTGGAAGAAATCATGCATAGATCAGTACCTCTAAGGTAACTGTAACCGATAATCTACCAGACATCCTCTCTCTAGAATATCGAATGGCAAGATATATCATGATGAAATATTACCCAGTCTTCTGATCCTCCAGTGTCCTAGTCTTGGTGATATATTCAAAAGACCCAATTCCTTACCTCAAACTCTAGAGGTTGTTTATAGTGATCAGTGTAAGATTTATGTTGAGATTGTGCAGTAGTCATTTGATTCCAAATCAATTTAACATATTCTATGGTCTCCTAAATGAGAATAGGTCCAAGCATAACTGTCTCTCTTGCCCTTAACCATCACAGGGGTGATCGACATGGCCTACTATACAAATCCTCATAAGAATCTTTTTTAATAGCATCCTGAAACCTATTATTATAGGTGAATTCAACTAGGGGTATGTACCTCTCCCAAGAACCCCAAAAATCTAAGACACGTGCCTGAATTATTTCCTCAAGCACCTATATCATGTTCTATGACTATCCATTGGTCTAAGGGTGGTATGTTATGCTCAAAATCACCTATGTACCCAACACCCACTAGAACCCTTTCTAGAAATGTTAAGTAAATCGGGAATCACTATTTGAAATGATAGTATGAGGGACCCTGTGAAGTCATACTATCTCATAGATTTACAATCTCCTAAGCCCATCTATTGAAAAGGTCTCATTGATAGGTAATAAATGAGAAACCTTTGTGATCCTTCAAAAAAACCCTAACAACATCATTTCCTTATGGTGAGCTTAGTAACTCGATCATGGAATCCATCACAACATTATACCACTTCCACTCAGAAATGGGTACTGCTGTAAAAGTATGGTTGGTCACTGGTGTTCCACCTTTACCTGCTAACAGGTGAAACATCTCATGAAGAACCGAGCAACATCCCTTTTTATACCCATCAACCAGTATTGGTGGTGTAAATCCTGATACATCTTGGTGAAAATAGGGTTCATTTCTCAATATGAAGCATGAAAGTCTCACATTATCTCCTCACACATGTTTTCTAAAACCCATATGTGACCATGTACACAAAAATTTATATCCTTGCCTATAGTCCAACCAGGAGGAGGGTCCTCACCTACCATACTTTCTCATAAGAATAGGCCCTTAAATTCTGATAGCTTCCTCATCCTTACTCTATCCATAAGGGTAGAGTTGATGACTAAGGATGAAATAATATCCTTCCCCTAACATTATTGCACCTCCAAGTGCATCTCAAATAACAAATCCATAAACTTCCACTCACAACTTTCCTACTGAATAACCTGTATTTGAGTCTCCCTACTTAGTGCATCAACCACTAAATTTCCCTTCCCGAGAATGTTGGCAATCTCAAAGATGAAATACTGTAGGTATTCAACCCACCTTCGCTACCTCAAGTTTATATCACACTATAAAAAAAATTACTTGAGGATTTTGTGGTACATGAACACCATAAAATTTTCTCCAAGTAATGTCTCAAACAATGAAATTCATGAACAACTAAAACTATCTCGATATCATGCATTGGGTAATTCCTCTCGTGTTTCCTCAACTATTGAGACCCATGTACTATGACTATATCCCCCAGTGTAAGAACGTCTCTTAGCTCGATACCTAATGCATCGTAGTAAATATTATAACTCATACTTGGAGATGGAAAGAATAGTATCAATGTTGAAATAAAAATTTATTTTAGCTTCTGAAAGGCTGAATCACATGCATCAAACCATACAAATTTCATGCCCTTCTTAGTCAAGCCTGTGAGCAGCACTACTAGGTGTGATAAGTCCTGTATGAAATGCTTGTAATGTCCAGCCATCCCCAAGAAACTCCATACCTAAAATATTTTATAGGTATTTTTCTAAGAAACTACATCTATCACCTTCTCTGGGTCAACTAATACTACTTTCTCCATGATAATTTGTCCTAGGAAGTGAATTTGATCCATCTGGAAGTGGAACATTGTGATCTCATCATATAAATGACACTCTATCAGTATATATAATAAGATATCAAGATGTTTTTCATGGTTATGTAGATTATGAGAGTACACCAAGATATCATCCATGAATATCATGAAAAATGAATCCACATAAGGATGTAAAACTCAATTTATTAGTTCCATGAAGACTACTAGTGCGTTCCTGAGACCAAATGACATAACTAAATATTTATAGATCATACCTGTTACAAAAGGTCGTGTGAGGTATTTATAATGGTATAACATGAAGATGATGATATTTAGATCTCATATCAATTTTCAATAATACCCGAGATCCTCAGAGCTGATAAAAATGGTCATCTATCCACAGAAGAGGATACCAATTATTCATTGTTAGTTGGTTAAATTTTTTTCAATCAACACATAGCCTAAGGGTTCCATACACCTTTTTCACAAAAGTATCGGAAAACCCCACAAAAAAGTACTAGGTAGAATAAAACCCTTTTTATATAAATCCTCTTACTGCCTCTCGAGCTCTTTCTTCTCAGTAGTAGCCATCCTATAAAGAGGAATTTATATCAGTACAACTCTTGGAACTAGATCGATATAGAAATATACCTCCCTCACTGAAGGTAATCCTAAAAATTTATATGGGAAGACATCCCTGAAATGATAAAACACTAGAGGGAAATATTCATGATGTGTTCCCTGATCATCTAGATATAAACATGAAATATGGGTTTTCATTCCACTCAGACCATGATGCTTAGGTCCATCTTGGCTCACCTAGACACCCCATACACCCTTGTGAATATACTCTCCACCCTCTGGTGATGTGAAGTTCAACCTTCATTGATATAAATCAATGAAATCATGAAAGAGAACCAACCATTCCATCCCAATAATGATGTCAAAACCTATCATTTCAAGGAAAAATAGATCCTATATAGAGTGACACTCTCCAATCTCAAGGGGGCACTCCCTGCACTGAAATTCATACTTATTTATAATCCCCAATATAGTATCAACTATCATAACACCATCAAAAAACTGAAAGATGAGCCCAAGTTTCTCCACAATGGGCACAAATATAAAGCTAAGTGAATTCGCTATATCAAAAAGAGAAGATTCTAAAGTAGATTCCACTAGAATAGTACCTATCAAAGTATAGGGTCTGGGATTCTACTCCTAAAGTTTCAGTTACATTGTGTATATCTGGCCTAATCCTTGGCCCTATGATACAACCTAGATACCCCGAGTAGATCTTCTCTACTGTCACTACAAATCCGGGGTCTGACTATCATGACCACGAACACTGCCTATGCCTAATCATCCAACTACACTCTAGTTCCCTTCCTGATGAGAAGCCACTAACCCCACTCCTACACATGGAGTCAGTGTAGACCCTATATCATTGGATTCTAGAGTAAATGTTCTATAAAAGTGATGTAGATAACCCATATATCCTTAGGATTGGTACTCAATAGGGCCTCTCATGCACTGAGGTCTCATATGTCTTGGTCTACTGCATGGGTGGCACCTCACCTGAATACCTGAGTACATTCTCTAGCTACTAATGTCACCACATGGAAGCTCCAGACAATGTTTCCAACTACTGATTGAAGTAACACCAAATCTAGATGTTGAACCACCCGAGCTCGCACCCGTAGCCTCTCTTAGGTTACGCTATGTGATGAGTGCTCGATTCTATATTATAGAAATGTTATTAAAAAAAATACATTAAACTATGATTTGATCTTGTAACTAAGACCATCCTTGGATCACCTGACTTTAGATAACATGTCACCCATCAAAATACTTGTGAAGTGCTGGAGCACTGTAAAATAGGATGAATGAGACATAACTGATAATGCACCCTTCTCCAAGTGGATGAAATCTTAGGATCTATTGACCCTCAACATCTTGGGATAAAAGTAATCATATAAGGATGTATGCAAATCCCTCTAAGCCATATCCTGATAATGATTCATAGGAGTAATAAAATTCCACCATCTATTGGTGGAATCCCACAACATATATGTAATGAGATTTACCCTCTTATCAGAAGGCATCTTGAGATGTTTGAAGATAGATAACATGGACTCTACTATGACTTCACAACCTATGGTCCTCCATCCCCAAAAAACATGGGAAAATTATTCTGTTGGAAGTGACATGTCAACTCTGCCATTGTCGGGGTAGGTCTTGGTGCTCCCTAAATGGATTACATGAAATGCATAAAGCCTTCATGGAACTATGCCTCTAAACCTGTGTTTGGTATAACTACCAGTTCAAGATCTTGCACTACTGGAGGATCTACTAGTAGCCCATGTCCCACCGCCTCTAGAGTGTGATTATCACCACCCTCCTAGAGTGTGACCAGAGGATATCACATTTTCATACCTCTAAAAATTCCAAGTGCACACATCATATCAAGAACAATATCAAAGTTCATATCTAAAAGTGGAGATATTGAAATATGATAGGTACAATCCTTCCTATAAAAGAACACACTCCTCTTCTTGCACCTTGAGTTAGGTCTGGGTGACATACAGATCATATAAAATCAAGAGATAGTACCTACTACCCATTAGTAAGGTTGGGTCTGGGTTAAGTTCTCTGCTATAAGAAATTAAGTTTCAATTTTAATTCACCTTTATTTCCCATTTAACTTCCATTAATTTTAAATTTTTGAACCAAATGGTTCACAAAATCTCAATCTAAAAGGGCCCATACTCCTTAGTAATGAAAATATGGTTTCCACCTAATCTATACTATAATACATTCCAGTACACGTGACTCATGATCCATGACTCAGCGTGCCACAATGGGATATTTAGGGCGTCTTCTATAGTCTAATTAGACAAACATTGTGTAGGTTATAACATACACTATAAGTACCAACTATGTCTTCTCAATCCCCTGTATACAATATCTATCACACAGTAGGTATATCTATCACAAAACCTATCACAACATCGTACAAAAACTAGTACATGCTATATGGAATGTCATAATTCATGACATGTGTATCTTGTAAGGTGCCTAAAATGATGCATGAGATGGAATACCCTCATATCATCAGGTTTCAAAAAATTGAACCCACAATCATATCAAAAATAACATCATAATTAAAGAGCATCACCTAATGGTGGAATCAAATCAACTGTAATAGTCAAAATTCAGATTACTACATTTTCATTCTAGGAAACATGGATTTTTCCTATATGATGGTTAACTATTCATAGTCACAAATCAATACCAAATTCCATTTCATTCCTATCTCATTCTATTATTTCCAAATAAAAAACCAGAAAATATAGTCTCTATGATATTTCTTTATAATGTCATGGACCCTAATTCCAGTGAGAGGTGTTCCGAGCCCAGTTGACCACATAACTCAAGAACATATCCCAAAATTCTAGAGGATGACTACAAGTAGTGAGGGACTAGGGTGTGTCTGTGGAGATACTATTCCCTCATCACCAAAGTTTAGTACATCAGATATAAAATAATAGATAAGTAGAAGAAGTAGTAAATCAATCAAAAAGTGGATAAATAGACGAGACATGAATATATAAATGAAGACATAAGTAATCTCATACACAAGTGATTATGATACCTGTCACATCTCTACAAAATAACCAAAATAGGTATACATGTAAGGTGTACAATACATGTAACAAAATACCAAAAACACAAAAAAAAAGTATACAACTATCATCATGAGCCTCAGCTCAGTCCTGTGCTCCCCTGATCAACAGTAGCTATCAGAAACCTGTAGCGGTCACTCTCCCCTGTCCATACCTACGACCATATAGTCTATTCGGGTACCCAACGATGACCCAAACAAAGTGAAAGATACAATCCCATTAAGAAACCACACAAATGTCTAATTATATATTGTCAGTGAATATATAATAATGATAGTGTGCAAGAAGTAATATAATATGAAAAAGAAGTACCGAAAGTAAACAACCCATAAAGGTCTGGGTTCCCATGAACACCTATCCTTTTCTCCCTAGTTCGGCCTTATCCAGAGCATCTATAAAAAAAGTTTTTAGTCCTATATCAATTTATAATCAAGTTCATTTCATTAATCAATCTCAATTAATAAAAAAATCTCATGACCTGACACATAGACCAGTGTCCCCTATAAGTTATGCGATCAATATATGCCTAACCAAACCATATAGATGGTTTAATACACTGAACAAATCCAAAATTGTTCTTTTTCTTGGTAGATGAGTCGTATAAATCCTTCCATTAATTATTCAATTAAGAACCTGATCCCATCCTTGTCATTCCTTATTTAGAATCTATGTATCACTCTAGGTGTATCATAAACCAAGTACCATAAAAGATCTTCTATTGTGATCCTCATAGGAACCCAAGTATCACTCTTGGTGTTCTATAACATCACATCCATTCAAGTCCATCCTTAGAGGTCCACTAAGGGATCCCAAGTGTTAACCATGGCGTATATAATGAACTTTCCTTTGAGTTAGTCCTTGTAAATCTATATAAGGAGTACAAGTGTCACTCATGCGTATGATAGTAAACCCCCATAAGTCCATCCTTGGAAATTTGTATAAGGATTACAAGTGTCACTTGGTAAAAGGAAATGTGATATCAAAATGATTCCATACATGGAATTCATATTAGAACCCATGTGTCATATAAAGAATGTAATCATTCAATCAATATCACTTAACTATGTCAGGGTTATCACCAAAAAATTTCATTTAAAACTCACCTCGGAAGGTGGATCAAGACATGGGCTAAGATTAGAAGGATTATCATCTTAATTATCCCATGAGGGAATGTCAATATAAAAAGGAAACTCATGATTAACCAAGAAATTATATGAAAATATCCTAGGATCATGGTCATTCTCTTCCATTTCATTAATCAATTCAATTACAATTATAATTAATTATTAAACACCCCATGGAAAGGGGTAAACAACACACCTAAGAGTTATTCAAATTCATACACCACCCATGGTGGTCCAATTAATTAACAAGGAATCCAAGGGGTGGTTACAATTCAAGTTCCATAATCTTTCATCATTATCAAAGTGTATCATTAATTATATAGTTCATGCCTATTAATTTAAAAAGAATCCATTTCAAGGTCGTCACTCCTATAATTGGGTATGAAACAAAAAAAATTGACCAGTCATACGTTAAGGAAAAATCCAAAGACCACCTACTGTAGGTCCGTAGCGAAGTCCTCATCCAGTATCGTCTCCTGATTCAACTCAGATTGGGAGAAAAATGAAGAATGAACCCCCCCTAAAAATAGGGTATATTATCTTGCACCTAAATAGCATATATGCTACTAAGAATAATTAGGAATGACACAAAATGATTTGATATCTTACTGATGTAGATCCAACAAGACATTCAATGCTTGAATCTGAGATCAAACCAAGGAATGAGATCAAAGGCTACAATTTGGCTCAAATGGGAGCTACAGAGGAGCTGTTGTCCAAAATGGGAGAATAGTGGAAAAAGAATTAGGTTATAATATTAAGTGATGAAAAAATAGTAAATTAACCAAAAGTCCATAGGTTTTATGGTTTGGTCTCATGGTTGTCCAAACCATGCACCAACCGTGCACCCACTGCTGTAATAAGGGGCACTTCGCAGAGTTTGTTTGCACAGTTTGTATAACTGTGTGAAAACTGTGTATCTGCACACTGTAAAAGATTGCAGATGTACCTGCATGGGTGTGAACCTCGAATCAGATGGTTTTTCAAATTTTGTGAGTTATTCGAGTCCTCTATCCAGCCTCATAATATTATAAGTAACCATGCGGCCTGCTCCGCATGGTTTATACTAACCATGCTATAGGCCTATTTCTCCCCAAAAGTTGAGTTCCAGGCTCCGAACAAGCCCCAGATACCCCTAATACATCCATGACCTCAACAGGAATTCACACTAGGCTATAATTAATCATTGAAACTAACAATTGATATAAATTAAGATATTCAATACCTTAATAAGGTTTCTTACAAGAATCTAGAGTTAGAGAATGATCTCAATTTTGAAGAGTTCCACATAGAATTTCAATACAATGAAAAGTCACAAATTTCATGAGAACTAATTGATTTATATAGGCCATAAATAACTCAAAATGTTCAACCAATATTTATTATAACATTTCATAAACATTCCATATGTTTCAAGTCCCTTACATTTTAATCCATATAATGAGTGTTTAACATTTAAACATTCATGCATAACATTATAAATCCTTAGTATCATCATACCATTACGATAACAAAAAATTATAGAATTTTTATGAAGATAATGATGAATCCAATAAGATATTTAGTTAGATATAGTTATATAAATGGTGGGTATAGAGGGAGGAATCGTGGGTATAAATCCTAAAAGAATGCGGGCGACGGGTTTCAATCCTGCGACCTCTTCGCTGCAAACATCAAATATTACAACTTCCATAACATCACCTATGTGTGTGTGTGTGTATATATATATATTTAGTTAGATATAGTTATATAAATGGTGGGTATAGAGGTAAGAAACGTGGGTATAGGACTCCTGCAAAAAAAATTTCCTTCCAATGGGAAAAAATTTTCCTGCACACACACGGGAAACCTATACCCACGATTTTTTATAACCGTGGGTATACGTATTTTAGCACAGACCTATCCCCATGGTTTTGAAGAAAACTGTGGGGATAGGTACCCCTATACCAACGGTTTTTTACAACTATGGGCATATGAAACTTTTCAGGGCCTATCCCCACAGTTCTTGAAAATCGTGGGGATAGGCCCCCCTATACCCACGGTTTTCTAGAACCGTGGGTATAAGACCTAAAAAGTATCCTATACCCTTGGTTTTCCAAAACCGTGGGTATAGGGGTACCTATCCCCATGGTTTTCCCCCAAACCGTGTGGATACGTCCATTTTCCAGTAGTGGTGGGGTACCCCACCTTGGACATTCTGGACGCCCACTGGTCTCCATGAGAGTGAGATCATTCCTCTCATGGAATGAGATCCTTTCATCAGAGCGGCGTATGTCCATGGAGAAAGGGCAACCACCCAGGTGTAATCCCCCAACTTTCCTTGCAAGAGGCAACACCCCTGCTTCTCCTCTATTCCTGGGTGCCAAACCCATCTTCCGTTGGGTTTTATCACCACCTGGGCCTCCACCCTAGAGTAATTCCCAATCTTCATCTCCCTAGGCTGTGAACCATGTGTAAGCCCCTATTTCCTCTCTGGTCCATAAACCATGCATGAGCCTCACTCTACTTTCCATGGACGCATCTTTCACGATGTGATCATCAGGTCTTTGTTGTATCTTGTTTCTCACACCAAACATGACTCACGTGGGCTTATAGAAAGCATTGACCATGACATCCTCTCTGGGCTACCTTAGCGTGTAAGCCCCACAACAACCATTAACTAAGAGGTCTTTGATCCTTGCCGAGGTAGGGTACGTAAGAAGCCTCCACGAGGTTCAAGACCAACACCTGGTCATTCTATCCCCCTTCAAGTTCGTTCACCAAATATCCCATGAACTACGAGGTCTTTGATCCTTGCCAAGGAAGGGTACATAGGAAGCCTCCACGAGGTTCATGCTCAACACTTGGTCATTCCGTCCCCCTTCATGTCGGTTCACCAAACACCCCAAGAACTACGAGGTATTTGATCTTTGCTAAGGAATGGTACATAGGAAGCCTCCATGAGGTTCAATCCCACCATCCATTTGGACCCCAGGTCCTCATTCACATTGGTCTACTGACCCCCATCCCATAAGAACTACGTGGGTTTGATATCTATCTCCTAGGAAGGGTACGTAGGAATCTTCCATGAGGATCAACCATATCTAGTGATAAGCCATTGTGACCCCATTTAGTGATAAGCCATCGTGTCACTATCCAGCAGTAAGCCGTCGACATCCCCATCTAGTGGTAAGCCGTTGAAATCCCTTATCAACGGTAAGCCGTCATCAGATGAACTACATAGACTTTGATTCCCTGCCACAGGGATACGTAGGAAGTCTCCTAGAGACTCAATCCCAACATTACCATCATCCTCATGGTGGCTCCATCCCATTCACCATCCACTTCATTCAAACAATCCATCATCCATCTTGATTCATACCTAGGATGCCACATCCCGGCGGGGTCATGACAATGCACCCCCTATTCAAGTGTTCCCTTCAGGGGTTACACCCATTTGATCCACTCTAATTAGTGTTCTGATCAGTCCAATCCATCTCTGTTAGATGTTAATCTTTCGGTATACCCTGTGTTAAACATGGGAAGTTGAGGAAAACCTCATATACATTCCCATGGCATAAAATTCCCCCCGTTCGACGTGGGATGACTCGGTCTTCTACGCCCTCGAGAAACCCTATAATAAGGGGAAGAAATCCAGACGCACTAGTATCCCAGCATCCAGACACGCCAGTGATATCCAACATGACTACTCCCCTGAACGAAGGTTTCTACCCCGACCAAACCCTTTGGAATGTACTAACAGAAGCAATGTAATTAACTGGAATCCATGAAGATATGGCACTATGAAGAGTTTCATGAACAATGTCTTAAATCTATATGGGAGACGCGGACTAGGTGACAAGTTCTGAGGAGGAATCCATGGAAGGAAGAATCAACATCCTATCATCTCGTTTCGATCAAGGAGAAAACATCCCTGGACAAGCGACGGATGCCTCCTGCCTTTGGAAAGCGGGAATGTGGGGCAACGAAACCATACCATTCATACTCAAGAAGACAGACGTGCGCGCCCTGGTGAAAGTGTCAGAAACAGAAATAGTGAACCCAAAGTGAATATCTTCTCCTCAATATATAGATTAGTTGAATTCAAGACATCAGTGCATTAGCGTGTCACTGGATCTAGATATCTGGTGCTGGCTCCCACCAAGAAAATATCGGGCCTGGCGTGAAACTCACCAGAAGTTGGGATAGTATAATGTTGGGCATCCTAGTTTTTGACGTTGTCAGCATGGACCCCTCTTACTGGTTATGGAAGAAGGAATGGTGCTAGGGTACTAGCTGTCAATTCCCTTTTCATTCAACCCTGATGATTTAATCTCCCTACTTTTAGGAACTAAGCTGCTGCACCTGAAGTTCAATCACCATCTGCCCATTGATGCAAGGGCAAGGGTAGTAACAACATGACAGTCCCACGTGGTTCCATCTCTTTTGTGTTGGTCTCAATGGCCACGACCGCTGGGCGCCTCCTCCCCATCTCTCCCTCAAAGTTCATCAAATGAATGGTGATCAATGACCTTGTATGCTGGTACGAGGAGGAGGGTATTATCCTGACTTGGGATATGGCCCTCCTGGATTTAGAGGCATTTAAACCTCGTCATCAATGCTACCCCCAAGGGTTGTGCAAGGATCCACTTCTACCCACTCCAACATATAACAGTTGTGGGAGCCTCTGCCTAGAACACCTCGATGACTCCTTGCCCTACACTAATGAGGTAGGGGATATTTGGGTCAACCCAATGAAGATTTCATTCCAGGGGATCCCAGAAAACCCAGTCTTACTGGCTGAGGAGTAGGTAAGCCATGTACCTACACCATCGGCTCCAGTCCATCTAACCTGATGCCAGCGTCGAGTGTAAGCCAATGATGATGTTTTCCAAGGGGCATCAATGTTAGCGGCTACTGTGGCCCGAGCCACCGCTGGCGCATACCACCAACTACCTGTGTATGATGAATAGGTAAATTCATATGCTCGACCTCGATCGAGGCCCCAACTACCCCATGGGTAGGCTGGGTCAACTCTCTTGGTCTCTGACACAGGTTGTGGCTGCTGCGGACTAACCCGTGGCAACAAAACCCCATACGGAGGTCCTCCCTGTACAACTACCATGGAGAATGCAGGCCTTCCTAACTTCAAGGCTCGACATGGAGGTCCACCCCGTGCCACCTTCAATCCAAATGAGGGTTCTACCCGTGGTAGTGATGCTCTGTACGGAAGTCTCTCATGTGCCCACTACACCGGATATGGAGTCATTCCTCCTTCCATAGACTATTGGTATGGGGACGTTTCACATCCAGTCACTCTTCAACATGGGGACCCTCCCTGTGTCCTCATAGAAACTAGTAAAGGTCCTCCTCACCTAAGCAATCATTGGAGTGAGGGCCGGGTTCACCTCACGAACACCTAACACGAAGGTCCTATCCGTGTTCAGATCGACCAGTACAAGGCCCCTCCTCATACTGATGTCATCAGAGGGAAAAAGCATGGGGGTCCCACCCATGCTCTTATAGGCTCGAGCAGAGGTCCTACACACTCCAAAAATTCCCATAGAGGTCCTCCCCATATCCGTTTTGATATCTGCCCCGGTGCTCCTCACACCCTGGATTTCTAGGGTGGAAGTCCTCCCCACCCCAACACCATTATGGCCGAAGGACCTCCTCATGTTCGAAATCTGACCTGTCCAAAAGAGCCATCTACGGGCAGGAAGGTGGGTCATCACCATCATAAGAAGGATTTGAGGAAGGTCCATATAGAGATCAAACTAGTCTGCTTCTTAGAATCTAAAGAAGAGTACGACTCAGTATAGAAACCCTCCCCTCGCTCCTCCGAGCCAAGGGATGTGGCTAGAACAAGACGCATTAGCCTAGTACTCCCGGAATGTGAGGTCCATTGGATTCCCACCTCCCTCTACAGGTATATCTTGGAGGATGAAAATTTGGCCACCCTGAAGGTTACGGTCATTCAATCATCACCATCATCACCAGAAGCACTATCTACCTCGGATAGAGATCACAGAGAGCTATTCTAGGGACCAATGGAGGACGAGTAGCAGTGCGGCCTATTACTATTTTCCCTAGCCCCTGCAATAAGAACTACGGCCATCAACTTGTCTTATCGCAACATAGAAGCCATGTCACTACACTCTTTGGAAGATATCCCATGATTCAGTTGTTGGTCGGCTCGCTCACCATATTCTCCATCAGCAAGCCAGCCATCCCAGCGGTCTACCTCAGTACCGTTTCCAGTTCCTCAGCCGCCTCCAGTTGACGAGTGGGGTAATTAAGGTCCATACCCTGAATCTGAGCCAAGGAGATTATGTAATATCCTTGAAGTCGTCCACTTCCTCGAGATGTTCTGGCCGGTTGCAGTGCCGAATTTCAGTATGCTAGAATCCCTGACCCCATATAAAGTTGAGTGTTTCTGTAAAACACTCTGGGGGACGCACTTTTTCCTTCGTCATCAACAAGTGGTTTCTCCTAGGATCCAAGCGCATTTCGAGGACATCAGCAAGTAATACCATCTGGTTGACCTGGCTGCACTCCCTATGGCCTAGTTCCCTGAGTCACCAAGCCACTGTAAGGCCCTCCAATAGCAATGCATTAAAATTTTCAAGGTACTCTGCAAGATTAGCAAGGAGGATTCCCCCCCACGTACAAATCCATGGCTGGGGGTATTATGCTGCCCTCCTATTCAGTCTTATCTGAGGACATCCTGACTCACTAGGTGATATTGAGGACATTCCCACAGGAAGGGTCATGGTCAACATGGCCTATGTAATGGAGGAGGAGAATGAGGTGGAGCCTCTTGATGGGGAATTACCCTCCGAGGGTGTGCTAACACTACTGGATCCATTGGGAAGATTTACTCACCAGTAGAGGAATCTATTAGGTCTCCCTGTGCTCACCGAGGAATTAATCCTTAGCCGAAATCATGGTCAGGGTAAAGAGCACCTTGGAGTTTCCAAACACTCCGACCCGTTTGCCTCAGTGAAGAATACGAAGGAGTACCCTGAGAAGGCTGCATTGCACGAACAACATTCCAAACAAAAGTAGTTGGTTCATGACCTCCTTGCTGAATTTTTTGTAGAGTGAAGGCTAGACTATGACAATCGCAGTCCAGGGCAGTAGGGGCTAGAACAACTTCCCCTTGGTGAGCTGCCTCCAGGTGACCCTGACCATCTTTCCCCCGCAGATAGGGTTAATGCCGGAACTTACAGAAAGAGCGTGCAGTATGTCTCACCAAAACCTCCGGAATGACGCAAAAATCTAAGGAACCCAGCTTAGGTTCCCCCAGCTACCCCGCAGGTTTCTCTCTAGTCGCTCCATGAGCCGCTGATCCACCTTACCATGTTGAAGAATCTGCCAATGCACTTGTGGTTAGGGATACCCATCAAGACAAGGACGCCATCTAGATAATCCAATGGCGACACTGATTTCCTGCCTCGAGGTGTTGAAAATGTGATAGGTGGCACTCCCACCTGATGGAAAGTCATATCTAGCATGGGTGGATGATATGCCAACACCTCCGGGTTTCGGGAATCCCACCTTTTCCCCCTTAAATGGGATAGGGGACCCACCACAACATCTGACCCACTCCACCTTAAGGTGTGGGCCCATGTTAGGGACTCAAGCACATCAGGAGGCCCCAAAGCTCTAATTTTTTGTGCAGACATTGAAAAAGCTTTCATTTTTCTGGTACAACCAGCTCCCCATCGGATCATTGACTAGCCGGGAGGACCTTTGTAGGCAATTCCTCTACTAGTTCAGCTCCACCACGTGGAAAACGAGCATCTTAGACCTCTTCAAGTGCAAAGAGAGGCCTGATGAGCGTGTCACAGACTTCATCACCCGGTGAAAAGGACTCACATACTCCCTTGACATGCCACTAACTCAGGAGTAATTACAGATGATGTGTGTTGAAATTTTAAGACGGAACTGATTCCCTATCTGATCACCCAGAAATACCATGGAAGATTCCGAGACTTCTCTGATAAGGCCCAGTGCCTGGAAGAATCCCTATAATAGGCCAACCAGGCACGTCCATTTCCCCCCAGTAATTCTCACAAGGAGGGCTGCTAGAGCCGAGCCCACTGCAGTAGCCCAAATAGAGGCCCCCAGACAGCTAGAATTATTACTAATAGAGATTCATCCACAACCTCGTAGAGGCCCGCCACCACAGTCACTACCTCCAGTCTAGAAGCGGCCGCCTCAATATCAGTAGGTACCCCCGTGTAACGCACCACCACCACCTAGGTGGGACAATCAAGCCATGCCTCCTCGAAAGGCTCTTCCAGCCCCCCCCCCCCCGTCAGGGTCAGGCTCCATGGGCCCCATTTCGGGACAAAAGAAACCATACCTACTCATTCAACAAGAATCAGGTCCTTAACTATTTCTGAAGTGCCTTGGAATAGGGTATTGTGCGTTTTCTTGAGTGCAGAAGGCCAGAAGAGGCGAACCTCACTGATCGCCCCAACTACTGCCCCAATCACCAGATCCTGAGGCACACTCTCAAGCAGTTATATGTGTTCAAATACTGGATCCAAGACCAGGTCGATAACAACATAGTCAGGCTGGGCCCAGCCCCGATGTAGGTAGTATGCATCTTTGTGAGGCCAGACAACAACAATGGCAGTGAGGGCGATTGTCATCGGGTTTCCAGTCACAGATCCCAGAAGTATGATGACTAGATGGCTCACAAAATGGTCGCCCATGCCCATGGCATCATCCGTGCATGCCTAAATTGTTCAGAGCCTTCAGAAGCTATGGCCACCACTTATGCATTGTCATCTCAGTCGTCCTCTTCCCAAAAGATCAAACACTGGCAGCGCAAGGGAAATTAATGCGCCATGCCAATGCCGTCGTTGCCCCGTACTCTCGACGACTTCATGCCCCCAGAGATGGGGATTCTCCTAGGAACCGCCCAATAGTGGATGGATCTTCGAGTGTCAGTCAAGTGTACGCTTCAGTTAACACCATGGAGTTGGTAAACCTCTACATGACTCCCGATGATGGGGAGCGCTATGAGGATCTCTCCAACGCCCCTAGCCGATGCCAACGTCAGCGAAGCTGTGACCATATGGGTCATCATGGAACATTAGATGGCACTTCCATCCAGGTCGTGCATGCCACTGAGACCAGAGAGCAGGCCCAGCGTAGAGCTCAGCATGCGCAACCTCCTCAGCTGGTGTCATTAGGACCGCCTTCACCGCCGTTTGTGCTACTGGACCATGAGGAGGCACCTAGGACTTGCCGTGATCAGCCATAATCCACCCCAGAATGGTTATAGTTAGCTATCCCTAGTATGGAAGGTACACCACATGCTTCGAATAGTGAGAAGCGGGACATTCCCAACACCATTCAGCCGCAGGTCTAGCCGGCAGAGGCCACCATACCTTCTGCAAGAATAAGTTCATGCTTGGTGTGGACGTACGATATTATCAAGCACCTTGCCATCATCCCAATAAGGATTTCTATCCTCTAGGACCTTCTCCTATCAACATATATGCGTGAGGCTTTCACTGAGGCTTTAAGAATCCCCCTCTAGTTTGAGACGAAGGTAGCAGCTACAAAGGCCTTTTATGCAGAAGCAATAGAGAATGATGAATGTCAGGACATTATCTCATTATATGGTGAAGATGATGGTTCTACCATATAGGGGAACATTCTCCCACTATACATCACTGACCAATTCAATGGTGTGGAGGTTATCCGTTATCTTGTTGACACCGGCTCCGGGATTAACCTTATCCCGACATGGACACTACGGAATCTAGGGTTATCCAAAGATGACTTGACTCCCTCTGACCTAAAAATCTAGGGATATGACAGGACATAGCAGACCCTGGTTAGCAAGACCCATTTGAAGAACCAGTTTAGTGGCCTAGTTTCCATTACCGAGTTTATGGTTGTCTCCCAAGACACTACGTACAATGCATTTATGGAAAGACCATGGCTCCACCTACACGCGATAGTTCCCTCATCGTATCATCAGTGCCTCAAGTACTCCCTCAATGGTAGAGTGGGCACGATCCAAGGTGACACGTATCCTTTGGACTCTTGTGAATCCTACTACCTGGATGCCGACTATTACTCAAGCAAGGACAAGAAGATTCAGGCCAATGAGTTTGAGCATGCCACAGTGGCAATCGACCTGTGGGCAGGTCTAGATGACACCTACATCTTCCCAATCCATCGATTGGAAGCCATGACACTCGATATGGATAAATGTTTTATTGTATCTGGTACAAGGGGGAATCATATTCTTAGTTGAAAGTGACATCAGGAGATCACTTAATATTCTTATACGAATCAAGCCTCAGTGATCCCTGAGCTCCCTACTCCCATAAGGTATCAAGATGTCTGCCCCATGGTAATGGTGATACGTCATACTTTCCTGTTTCACCTAGATGTAATCAACCGGCTCAAGCCGACATTCCAATATTACTTTGATATCATCAAGCGTGGCCCCTTGGGCTGAAGACCAGATGGGATCGGGTCAACGACCTTCAATGCTATGGTTTCGGTAGCACCAGAATCTCCCGATGCAGTGACTACTGTCGATCAGGCTGGTATCGGCCTCTCCTTGAGATCTATCAACCCAGAGGAAGCTCCTCCCACCGGGGATCCTTCCTATGTAAGCGAAGAAGAGGATTTGGAGGACGCTCCCCCTAATTTTGAAGAGGGTGTTTCTGCCACAATCGATGAGTTGGTATAGGTAAACCTCGGTAGCGAGGCAGATCCGAGACCTACATTAATCAGTGCCTCCATATCCCTCAAGGAGCAGCAGTGGTACATAGACTTCCTAAAACAACGTCATGATGTATTTTCCTGTAGTTATGATGATATTCCAAGACTAGAACCTCAGGTATCCATCCATTGCCTCGGTCTCCCTGCAAATCATCGCGGGTTCAAACAACCTCCTAGGAAGATGCACCCTTCTCACGATGCCATGGTGGAGGCGGATGTTGATAATATCATAAAATACAATTTTGTTAAGGAGGTCCATTACCCCAAATGGATAGCCAACATTGTGCCAGTTAGTAAAAAAGAACAGATAGATCAGAGTCTGCATTGACTTCTGGGATCTCAACGTTCACTTTCTGAAGGATGATTTTCCCCTTCCTGTGATGGAGTTGCTGATTGATGCTACAACTGGATTCCAAGCCCTCTCCTTCATGGATGGGTACTCCGGGTACAACCAGATTCAAATGGACCTAGAGGACATGGATCCCATAGCTTTCAGGGCACCACAAGGTACATTTTGTTACCAGGTCATGCCCTTCATCTTAAAGAATATAGGTGTCACCTATCAACGGGCCATGCATCGCATATTCAATCCAATCCTCAAGACATTGGTGGAATGCTATGTGGACGGTCTGGTGGTCAAATCTCGCTAGATCCAGGAACATCTCAAGGACCTTGAAGAAGTGTTAGGCTTCCTCAATTCCCACCACATAAAGATGAACCCATTGAAATGTGCCTTCAAGATTACCTTTGGGAAGTTCCTTGGATTTGTTTTCAGATACCGGGGTATCAAGATTGACCCTGATAAGATCAAGGCCATCAGCCAGATGTCTCCCCAGAGCAATATTCGGGATCATTGATGTTTTCAAAGCCCCTTATCCTACATATGCCGATTCATTGCGGATATGGCCGGTAAGTGTAAGCCCTTTTCTCGGCTCATGAAGAAAGGAACCGCCTATGAGTGGGATGAAGAGTGCCAGACCGTGTTCGATGAAATCAAGAAGTATCTGCTCCAACCTCCGGTCTTAATGCCACCCATCTCCGGAAATCCATTTTTCCTTTATGTGAATACCTTAGAATGATCTCTATACACCCTTCTCACCCAGAATAATAATGAGGTGACATAAATTGGCCTCTAATACCTCAGTCGTATGCTCATTGATACAGAGACTAGATACTCCCCCATCAAAAAGAACTACTTTGCACTGGTATTGGCAGTATAGAAATTGTAACATTACTTGCAGCACCCTGAGGTACAGCCGGTGTCTCGGGAAGACCCACTGAAGTACATTCTAAACTGTCCCATATTGATAGGTCGTCTAGCTCAGTGAGAAGTGTTTATTCAGTAGTTCGATATCAGGTTTGTCCCTCAGAAAGCTATTAAGGGGAAACCATTGGCAGACTTCCTTACTGCCCATCTGGCTCCTGCTGACCAGTCCTTGGATATCAATTTCCCTGATGATGTGATCCTCTCAATAGACCAAGACATGTCATGCGGGCATATGCACTTCGATGGTGCTTCCCGAAGCCCCATCAGAATGAGGACCAATGATCACAGAATCAACATGGTAGGCTTGGGTATCGTCTTTATTACCCCAACACAAGCCATTATTCCGTACACATTCCTATTTTCAGAAGGCTACACCAATAATTAGGTAGAGTATCAGGCTCTTATCACTAGCCTTGAGACGGCCCTCATGTTTGTTGTGCCCCTTTTTCATGTGAAAGAAGATTCCAAACTAGTCATCAAGAAGATCAATGGTGACTACGTCATTAGAAATCCAGAGCTCGTGCCATTGTTGGAGCACACTCTCCAGCTAATGGCCCAGTTCCCATCTCACCCGAAAGTCTCTCATGTCCCTCGATCTCGAAACGAATGAGATGATGCCCTGGCTGGCCTGGCTGCATCACTTGTAGAACCCAAGCAGGATGATCTGATTATCCACGTGGCACATCAGAGATTCATTGATCCTATCACCCCAGATGATGACGACAGCCTGCAGGTGATCCATCTTACTATCGGAGCCTCCATGTTAAGACCCCTATATGCAGTGGGTGAAGTGACTCCTAACTAGAGAGCCCCCTTTGTCAAGTATCTCCAAAATGGTTACCTCCTGGCTGATCGGGCCAAGCGCTAGTGAATCTGACACCGCACGCTGCATTTTACCATCCAGAGTGGTCCCAGTCTTGAGCAGATCCTCTACAAGCATGGATTTGATGGTGTTATCTTTTGTTTCATCCAAGGAGTTGAGATTTCTTAGTTCATATAGGAGGTTCCCACCGGTTCCTGCGGGGCTCATCAGACCAGGCCGAAGCTATCTCACCAGATCCAAAGACTGGGGTACTTTTGGCCCTCCATGATCCATGATTTCATCGAGTTCGCCAATAGATTTCATGCGTTCCCAATTCATGCTAACTTTATGCATCGACCACCAGATCCTCTCCACAATACCAAGTACTCTTGACCCTTCGTAGTCTGGGGACTGGATGTCATAGGATCATATTTTCTAGCTACAACACGCTAATGTTAGTTAATATTGACCGCTACAAATTTCTTTTCCAAGTGGGTAGAGGTAGTTCCGCTCAAGGAGGTCAACTCCCATTCTATCATTGACTTCTTGGGCTCCAATATCATCTACCAGTTTGAAGTCCCTCATGCCATCCTCACTAATAACGGCACAAACTTCCAAGCAGCTGAGCTGAAAAAATTGTACGCTAAGTAAAACATCCTCTCTAAATATACCTCCCACTATCATGCACAAGTATATAAGAAGATCGAGGCATTAAACAAGACTCTCTCTAATATTTTGTAGAAAATGGTTGGTCAGAACAAGAAGAGTTGGTCAAACAAGCTCCCCAATGCCCTATGGGATTATCGGACGACGACTCATAATTCCACATAGGTGACTCCATATTCCTTGGTATATGGAATAGAAGTTTTCCTGCCTATCGAGATTCAGTTTCCTTCATTACGCACAACGGTCTATGATCAGCAGGCACTAGATAAAGTAGCTGAAATTTTTCTGGCTAAGTTAGAATCACTTGATGAAAACAGGCTTCGTGCCCTACACAACATGGAAAGACACAAGAACAAGATGTCTAGAGTCTTCAACAGGAAGGTCCGCCTTTGCTCTTTCCTGCAAGGTGATTTGGTATTGGCCCTCTGGACACCAATGATACCAAGAAGGAAACCACCCAAGTTGGAGCCCAAATGGGAAGTACCTTTCGTTATTCACAAGGTTTACCCCAATGGTGTGTGCTCACTAGTGACCATGGATGGTGAGAGTATAACTCCTCCCACCAATGCCAAATTTCTCAAGAAATACTTTTCCTCAGCCAACTGGTCCTGCATGACCCTAAACTGTCAGGTCCTGCATGACCCTAAACTGCTTCGTCCCACACGAGGTTAAATTGTTCATCATCCTGCAAGACGTTAAACTATATGGGTCCTCCAGAACTACATAAGGCTTGATTCCCATCCTTATGGGGTACGTAGGAATGCTTAGACGTGCAATCCTGAGTCCAACCCCCAAACTCTTCTCTTCCACTATACCCCCTGGGTATAGTTCTCCCAGAGGGTCCTTGCATGGTATAGTGTAGGCTTCTTTAGCCCCACTCATTTCAAGATTATGTCGATCACACCATGTGCCCCTTCCCCGTTCTTTTATCCTCCCACGTCCTCACCACACGATGTTAAACTGTATGGCCTTTAAGAACTATGTTCGGCTTGATTCCCATCCTCATGGGATACATAGGAATGACCAAAAAATTTATCTATTGGCCCAACCTAAGCTTTATAATTACTCTGAGGGTCAGGAAATATGGTGGTACATGCTTTTTCCCCCATTCACGTCGAGCTCATCTTGATCCCACTTTACATCTCACTCCCCGGAGATGTCCATCACTCTCACCGCCCTGCTTGACATTAAAATGCATGGGCACATCTATGCTTCACCCACTCCTTTGATTGGGACTCCATAATCTTTCATGTCTAAAAGGACCCCCAACTGGCATGGATTCTTTGCCCAAGGGCTCTCCTACCACTTTGGTCCAATGCCCTCGAGGATGTTGAGCAACAAATTGATACAAGTCATGCATTGTGAATATAGTCAGTGGTTGATACTCATTTGTTGTTACCATTTCAGGTCACACTATAAGGAAGTTGTGTTTCGAACATGGTCAATGGATATCCTTTGCTGTTGTCACCACCACCATATATCCCAAACATTGAGTGTGGTGGTTCATCCGGCTCGCTGCATTTTCAAGTTGAAACACCCTTCAGGTGATGCCATCTATAATACCCTTATATGATAGGGAAAGATGAATCTTCCACCTTATTTCCCACAACAAGCACTGTTCACATGGGCTTAGGAGTTGTGATGAGGAGGTAACTGCACAAGAGGTCATATGGTTACAGTTGGCCAGGACGCCCAGCCTCAGGTCCTTCGACCCCTTCGGGCCCCTCGCCTAAGTTCTCATTTATGATTTTGTGGTGCGGTATGGGATTATGTCCTCATTATTTCATCTTCACCATTTCTGTTTCCGACGCTTTAGTCAGGGTGCGTTCATCCTTCTTCTTGAGTACGAAAGGTGTAGTTTCGTTGCCCCACATTCCCGCTTTCCAAAGGCGGGTGGCATCCATCGCTTGTTCGGGGACGTTTAATCCTTGATCGAAATAGGATGATGTGATCTCGATTCTTCCTTCCAGGGATTCCTCCTCGGAACTCGTCACCAAGTCCAGGTATCCATTATAGATTTAAGACATTTATCATGAAACTCTTTCTAGTGCCATATCTTCATGGAAGCCGGTTAATTACACTACTTCTGTCGGGACATTCCAAAGGGTCTGGTCAGGGCAACAACCTTTAGTCAGGGGAGTATTCACGGTGGATATCGCTGGCGTGTCTAGATGCTGGGACTCTAGCACGTTTGGATTTCTTTCCCTTATTATAGGACTTCTTGAGGACGCGGATGCCTGAGGCATCCCATGTCGAACACAATGAATTTTATGCCATGAGCATGTATATACGTTTTTCCTTAGATTCCCATGTTTAACACAGGGTATGTCACGAGTTTAACGTCTAGCGGAGACAAATAAGACTAATCATAACACTGGTTATATTGGATCAAATGGGTGAAACCCCTAGAGGGAACACTAATATGGGGGGGGGTGAGTTGTACTGACCTCACCGGGATGTGGTGGCCCATGTAAGAATCAAGATGGATGATGCAGTGTTTTAATGAAGTGGATGGTGAATGGGATGGAACCACTGTGAGGACGACGGTAATGTTTGGTTGGAGTCTTGAGGAGACTTCCTATGTATCCCTATGGTAGGGAATCAAAGTCCGTGTAGTTCATCTGATGATGGGTTACAACCGATTAGGGATTTCAACGGCTTTCCACTGGATGGGGATGTTGACGACTTACCGCTGGACAGGGTTGCGATGGTTTACCGCTGAATGGGGTCACAATAGCTTACCGCTGGATGGGGTTGATCCTCATGGAAGATTCCTACGTACCCTATCTAGGAGATAGAGATCAAACCCACATTGTTCGTAACGGATGGGGGTCGGTAGACCGACATGAATGAGGACCTGGGTCTAAATGGATGGTGGGCTTGAACCACATGGAGGCTTCCTACGTACCATGCCTTGGAAAGGATCAAAGACCTCATAGATCATGGTGGAGTTTGGAGAACCGATGTGAAAGGGGTTGGAACAAATGGGTACTAGTCTTGAACCTCAGAAAGGCTTCCTACATACCTCACCTTGGTAAGGATAAAAGTCCACATAGTTCTGGTGGGTGAAATGACTTACCGCTGACTGGGGGAACAATGACATACCACTAACTAAGGTCCACAGTTTAACGTCACACATGACGGGGGTGAACCGATGTGAAGGAGGACCTGTGGCCTAGATAAATGGTGAGCTTAAACATCATGGAGGCTTACTACATACCTTTACTTGGAAAGGATCAAATACCTCATAGTTCATGGGTTGTTTGGTGAACCGACGTGAAGGGGGGCGGAACGACTGGGTGTTGGGCTTGAATCTTGTGGAGGCTTCCTACATACCCTGCCTTGGAAAGGATCAAAGACCTCGTAGTTCATGGGGGGTTTGGTGAACCAATGTGAAGGGGGCCGAAACGACTAGGTGTTGGGATTGAACCACATGGAGGCTTCCTACATACCCTACCTTGGAAAGGATCAAAGACCTTGTAGTTCATGGTTGGTGTGGGGCTTACATGCTAAGGCAGCCCAGAGAGGATGTCATGGTCGATGCTTTCTCTAAGCCCACATGGGTCATGCTCAGTGTGAGAAACAAGAGACAACAAAGACCTGATGATCACATCGCGAAAGGCGCATCCGTGGGAAGTGAAGTGGGGCTCATGTGTGGTTAGCGGCCCAAAGAGGAAAGAGGGTCTTACACACAGATCGCTGCCCATGGAGATGGATAATGGAACTTACTCCATGGTGGAAGTCCAAGTGGTGATAAAGCCCAGCGGGAGAGGGTTTTGGAACCCTGGAAGAGTGGAGGGTCATGGGTTCTACCTCCTGCAAGGAAAGATAGGGGCTTACACCAGGGTGGTTTCCCTTTCTCCACGGATAGGCACCACTCCGATAAAGAGGATCTCATTCCATGTGAGGAATGATCTCACTCTTGTGGAGACTAGTGGGCATGAAGAATGTCCAATGTGGGGTACCCTAGAGATGATGCATGGGGTGAGGGCACAGTTTAACATCTTGTGCTGAGGATGAAAGTGTTTGGCAGTTTAACGTATTGTTGCTCGGACGAGGGTGGGTTCACTCCGCACCCCTAGGTCTTACATAACCGGAACCCTCTACAACTTGGTGAAGAAAAGGTATTGGCAACGCCGTGGTTGTGGGGTGTTATGGAGTGAACCATTGGGGGCTCCACATTAGCATGGATATGCAAAGAAGCAATAGATGTTAGGGTGACTATGCGAAGAATCATGAGGTGAAGCAACGCAATGTGAAACACCACCCAAAGAACTTTGAAGTTACTTCGTACAAGCCTAGAAGGTCGTATGGGAAAATGATGTGTGCCATAGATGCTTTGGGCGTGGGAGGTGCCTGAAAATGATGTACAAAAGAGAGACATTAAACACATGCACACCAGGAGGGAGGATTATGCTCAAAATGCCTCCAATTGTGTGCCAACCTAGTATTTTCCATGCAAGTGTCCCAATTGCGCACCGACCTAGTATTTTCCATGCAAGTGTCCAAACTGCGTGCCGACCTGGTGTTTTCCATGCAAGTTTATCAATTGCATTCCAACCCAGTGTTTTCCTCACAACTGTTCAATTTTGTGCACAATCCTCCCTCCTGGGGCATACATGTTTGATGTATTTCTTCTGGAAATCATTTTCGGGTGCCTCCCATGCCCAAAACATGTACGCCACACACCATTTTCTCAAAAGACCTTCTAGGCTCGTACGAAGTAACTTCAAAGTCCCTTGGGCAGTATTTCACATTGTGTTGCTTCGCCTCATGCTTCTTCACATAGGCACACTAATGACTATTGTTTCTTTGCATAGCCATGCTAATGTGGACCCTCCAATGGTACTCTCCATAACACCCCCTACCACGGCATTGCCTATCCCTTTGCTTCACCAAGGTGTAGAGGGTGCCAGTTATGTAAGACCTAGGGGTGCAGAGTGAACCCACCATCGTACGAGCTGTAGGACGTTAAACTCCTAAGAACCTTCATCCTCAGCACATGAAGTTCAACTGTGGCCTCGCCCCATGCATCATACACATGGTACCCCAACTTGGACATCCTATATGCCCACTGGTCTCCATGAGAGTGAGATCATTCCTCACATGGAATGAGATCCTCTTCATCAGAGAGGCATCTGTCCGCGGAGAAAGGGAAACTACCCTGGTGTAAGCCCCTATATTTCCTTGTAGGAGGCCGCACCTCTAATCATCCTCTATTCCTAGGTGCGAAACCCCTCTCTCGTTGGGCTTTATCACCACCCACGCCTCCACCCTAGAGTAAGTCCCAATATCTATCTCCCCGGGCAGCGAACCATGTTTAAGCCCTTGTTTCCTCTTTAGGCTGCTAACCACGCATGAGCCCCACTTCACTTCCCACAGAAACACCTTTCGTGACATGATCGTCATGTCTTTGCTGTCACTACTGGAAATACTGTTTTTCCCAATGGGTGTTTACCAATGGTTTGCTAAAACCGTTGTGCTTGAAGGATTAAGGGAGTCTTTACCAACGGTTTTATAAAACCGTTGGTAAAGAAAAGGCCAGGGAAGCCTTTCCCAATGGTTCACTGAAACCGTTGGGAAAAGCCACCCCTTTACCAACGGTTCTATTGAACCATTGGGAAAGGGTCAACCCTTTGCCAACGGTTTCCTCAAACCGTTGGTAAAGGGGTCCTTAGCATCTCTTTCCCAACGATTTTTAAAAACCGTTGGGAATTATTTCCCCCAAATCCAGCCGCGGGGCTGCTCTCCCCCATTCGCACAGAAACCTAATTTCATCCGCTCCACCGCTCTCCTCTCGCAAACTCCCCTATCCGAAGAGGTGAAAGCCATCGGAAATCAGGTATTTTTTCATTTATACACATATAATTCCTTATTTTTATAGTTATTGCTTTAGTATTTTAGTTTTAAGTTATCAATCCACCTCCAGCTCTCTGCTACTCTCCAAATACCCCATCCGAATAGGTGAAAACCCATTTGAATCATCTCAAATCAGGTAATTTTTTGTTTATACACATATGGTACCTTGTTTTTATTATTTTTATTTTTATTGCTCTAGTATTTTAGTTTTAAGTTATCAATCCAGCTGCAGCTCTCTGTTACTCTCGAACTCCCCCATTGGAATAGGTGAAAACCCATCTGAATCATCTCAAATCAGGTAATTTTTTCTTTATACACATATGGTACCTTGTTTTTATTGTTATTGATCTAATATTTTAGTTTTAAGTTTGGATTTTGATGTGATTTCACCGTGTAAAATAGGTAAATGAATGAATATTTTGTTAGTTAATTAGTTTCCCCTGGAATATCAGTTGTGTTATAATGTCCATGCTAAATAAAGGGGTAATGTAATAAAAGACCTTGAATAAATAAATTGTGGAAGTTGGGGTATGTTGCCTCTATGAGAGGTTTTTTGTTGTGTTTCATTGTATGTTGTAGGCTGTTTTATGGGGATTGAGGTGACCAGTTGCGCTTTGTGATATGTGGGGTTGTAATGTGATGGTTAGTGGGCATGGATGTGTCATGTGAAGTTGTATGATAATGATGATGTGTGGTGGTGTTGTGTCGTGTGGAGGTGTTGTGTGATGAAGATGTGGTGTATAATGTGGTGAGGTGGTTTTGGTTGTGAGGTGGTTTATGATGTTCAATATTTTTATTGTGATATGTGGTTGTTTTGGTGAGATGGTTGGTCGATGTAACATGGTGTCGATGGTTATTGTGAGATGGTGAGTTGTTGTGTGGTGGTTTTATTAGTTTCCTGGTTATCTATGGTATAAATTATGTTGTTAAAACAAAAAAACAAGATATTAAATAAATGAGATGGAATAGAAATGGATGTGTGGTAAATGGATTTAATTAATTTAACATTAAATAAATGGACAATGTATGTGTGAATGAAGTGGCTTATAAATGAAAGTGAGAAATGCTATGTGTCTTGTGTGGTGGTGGTGTGGTTTATGTGTTTTATGGTAGTTGTGAAGTGTGTGATTATGTAGTTAATTTGAACCCATAGGTTGAGTATTTTGTGCTATCTATATATCATGTATTTTTATGTTATTTCTACACATTCCCAACTAGAGTTGGATAAACTTACCAACGATCAGAGGTTTTGAGTTATGGGTATTTTTTCTAATATCTAGGATGGTGGTTATATGGTTGTATAGCTACCATGTCTTCCCTACTCTTCCTTGAAAAGTGATTGACCATGTGTTTTTAGGCATGATGCGATGTGATTGTCCATGTGTCTTCAGGTGAGATGTACTATGATTTCCCTAGTGTTTTCCGGTGAGGTGTGATGTGATAAGGCTATAATAAGATGTGGCATGTGGTTGGGGTCATGTAGGGTAGGAGGATGGCACAAGGTTGATGTTATTCATCTTTATGATACCCTACTAATATGGTTATGGGATGAGGCATGCTGTTATGTGATATAACACATTAAGTTCTTGTTGGTTTTACATTTTTTCAATAACACATTTGTATTTTTTTTCACATGTGTAGTTGATACCTTGATTATTTTCTTCCTTTATCGTTTACTTAAATGTATTTTATATTAAGGTTAATGCCTATTGAATTGTTTATGACAAAATGACTTATATAAATTCTTTTTATAGAATGGACAGAAGTTGGATGTATGAAACAGATCGGATCTCAAACGATTTTCAAAACAATTTGGAGACCTTTATAGATTTTGCATTTCACAATGCTTTAGATAGTGGTCGCATACACTGCCCATGTTCCAATTGTGTTGGTAGACCTTGGTTGATCCATGAAGAAGTCAGCTACCACATAACCAAAAATGGGTTTCAAGCAAACTACTTTGTGTGGTATCACAATGGGGAGAAAACGAAATCTCAAATTGGTGATGATCGAAATGAAAGGACTGGAATGGATAATTTGTTAGATGACCGGTTTCCGTTTATTCGTCATCATGAAAAATAAAGGTTTTCGACTCATGAAGACTTCGATATGAGGACAGTTGATGCATCTAGTGAAAATGATGATATTGATAGGGTGAAAAAATTGAATGATGCTACCACGACTCCAGTATATCGACAATGCAATAAAATGAAAAAGATGGAATTTTTAATCTGTTTATTTCATGGGAAAACTATGTATGGGATTTCTAATATAGCGATCGATTACATTCTTACCCTCTTGAAGGATTTACTTCCAGATGATGCAGATATTCCCTCAAACCACTATATGGAATGGAAGTTAGTTGAGGAACTTGTATTTTCAAGAAACAAAATTCATGCTTGCCCGAAAGATTGCAGTTTATTCTGGGAGGAAACCGCTGAATGAAATGATTGTATAAAATCTGGCACATCCCGCTGGAAGTCAAAATCTGATGGAACACCATCCCGCGTTCCACAGAAAGTAATGTGGCACTTTCCATTGATCCCCAGACTCCAGAATCTTTTTATGTTTGATGACATATCAATAAAAATGAGATGGCATGATACCGAGAGAAAGAAGACTGATGATGAGTTTGTTCATCCTGTAGATGGATTTTCATGGAAGAGATTTGATGCTCGACATCCTGATTTTGCAGCTGATGTGCGTAATGTGAGGCTGGGTCTTTCATGCGACGGTTTTAATCCGTCTGGGAAGATGCTTACTTCGCACAGCACATGGCCAGTTTTTATACACATTTATAATCTTACCCCATGGTTGTGTATGAAAAAACCTTTCACTTTCATGAGTATACTCATATCTGGTCCTTCTGATCCCGGCAATGATATTGATGTATACATGCAACCTTTAATAAAAGAATTGAAACTTCTTTGGGATGTGGGTGTGCGCACATATGATGCATGTTCGAAAGATATATTTCAGATGCGTGTTGAGCTTATGTGGACGATCAATGATTTTCCAGCTTATGCAATGATGTCTGGATGGAGCACGAAGGGAAAACTGTCATGTCCAGTTTGTATGAAGAATACACAATCCAGAAGACTGAAACATCGTTGTAGTTTCAGTTTTATGGGACATCGACGATTCTTACCAAAGGATCATCCATATAGATTGAATCGTCGAAGATTTGATAATACCATAGAGACCGATGATCCACCTCAGTGTATGTCTGGAACTGATGTGCTTAATGAATAGAAAGATTGCAGTTTTTCATTCGGGAAGGGTCAAATGAAATCTGGAAAGAGAAAGAATGTTTCCATTGAAACCTGTTACAATTGGAGGAATAGGAGTATCTTTTTTGATTTTCCTTATTGGTCAACCAATTTGTTACGTTATTGCTTAGACGTAATGCATATTGAAAAGAATATATGCAAAATATTTCTTTCAGTTCTTCTAAATGTCAAGGGGAAAACAAAAGATGATTTACGATCTCGGCGTGACTTGGTGGATTGGGGAATCGGACCAGAATTGTATCCTGTGCGTATCAGTGAAAATAAATGGCAACTTCCATGTGATTCTTATGTGATGACACCTATGAAAAAAACAATTTCTGGAAGTATTAGAGACTATTAGAGTTCCTGATGGCTATTCAAGCAACATATCAAAACGGGTCAACAGAAAAGAGTTGAAGCTAAAATATTTGAAGACTCATGATTATCACATTCTACTGCATGAGTTGCTTCTAATAGCAATCCGTCATCTTTTGTCCAATAATGTAAGGGTGGATGTTATTTGGTTGTGCCATTTGTTTATAGATCTTTGTGCTAAGAAGTTGTCCAAGTCTTTCTTGCAAAAAATTTTGACAGATGCCCCATTAATTTTGTGTGAGTTGGAGAGAATATTTCCTCCATCATTTTTCACAGGCATGTTGCATATGACTGTCCATATTCCCACTGAAATACTTCTTGGAGGACCTGTTTCTTTTTGTTGGATGTATCCAACTGAAAGAAATATGTTCACATTAAAGTCTTATGTCCGAAACAGAAATCACTCTGAAGGTTCTATCGTGAATGGTTACCTGGCCCAAGAATGTATGGATTTCTACTCGATGTATTTGTCTGATCTTACTACAAGATTGAACAGACCAATGAGAAATGAAGAAGAACAGTACGAGAAAATTGAACCCAGTTTTCCATCACTTCCTCAAACTGGAGGAATTCCTGGATCATATACATTGAAGACATTAAGCCATGAAGAGCAGGAGATGGCACATCGCATAGTTTTGTTCAACTGTGATTTTTTCGATGACTATATCCGGTAACTAAATTGATTATGTATATCTTACATATATATCTGTTAAACTATTCATATTTTTTATCTACAGGGAACATAACACAATGATAAATAGAAAGCATCGTTCTTTATCTTTGAGAAGGAGGGAGGCTTTGCATAGCAAAGAGTTTGCTGCTTGGTTAAAATTGAAGGTAAAAATATTACTATTTAAAATAATTAAATCAATATTTAATTAAGTTTAACAATCATTTATATTGCAGGTATTGAGTTTGTCTGCTGACTCTGTCTCTGAGGAAATAAGAGCTTTGGATTTTGGTCCTAATACCATGGTTCGTGACTGTAAATCAATTGTTATCAATGGGTACAAATTTATTGTCACTGAACGAGCAAAGAATATGAGAACACAACATGATGGTGTTATGGTTACTACCACAACAGATTGTTATGCCAGTGCATCAGATAGTAGACCGCGATTTGAAAATGTGGGTTATTATGGAGTCGTTGAGAAAATAATAATATTGGATTATTACTCTCATGGACGAGTCACAATGTTGAAATGCCATTGGTTTGATTCGATGACGAGACAAGGCACATTTATTGATGATTTTGGATTTCAAGTAATTAATATGACTCACACTCTTTCTACTGAAGAGCCATATGTGTTGGCATCAATGGCTAAACAAGTTTTTTATGTCAAAGACCAACTTCGACCTGAATTTTGTGTCATAGTTGAAGTAATTACAAGACAACTTTTTGATGATGGTGATGATGAAATTGACACTTTCCCTACTATCATTGGAACCAATGCATTTATTTCTTTTGATGACTCCAATAGCTCAATTGTCAGAGTTGATTGTGAACCTGAAGTTGTGGTTGAAAATATATAGAATCATTCATCCATGTTCTCAATTCTTTTGGTTTACCTCGAGTTGGGTTGTTAAGGTTGGTACTATTAAAATTGATTTAGTACTGATAACAAATATATTTTGGCTGACTTGACCGTTATGTGAATTTTCAATGTTTATTCATTGCAGTTTTATTTGAATTGCATTTTCCAATTTTGAACTGAACTGTATTCAAACCTAGTCAAACAATATTTTTAACTTGGTAAACATCACAACTTGTATGATTTATTAAATCCATTAAATCTCTTATAAAACAATTGATAGATAAATTACCAATGAATCCCCCTATTCCCTCATATATTTATTTTTTTGGGTTACACTTTAGTTTCCTTTTTCTAATTAATTACATATTTGTTTTCAAAAGCAAGAAATGCAGCCTATTGAAGAGAGACGAAAGAAAAAAATGATGGACAACAATCGTCGAATGACGGAGTTGGGAGTTCCACCATTAGTACCTGTTGTGAGTACTTTATTTAAAATATATATATTTAAAGAATATATAATGTCATGTGATTAATTTTTTTGTAAACATTTTTGTAGGATCCACCTTTACATCGATAGTTATTCGACGAGGAGCCTAGTACTGGTCCTAGTACTCAGGCCGGTGGTACGAGGGGGGTTCGTACCAGAGGTCGACGATCAACTGCGTGTGCCCGACTAGACCCTGCCCCTCCCACTCATGACATGTCATCCTTACCACATTCTGATCCTGGTGTTCTGTTAGGGACACATGGGATATTTAGGCCTCCCATGTTTTCGCTACCGTCTGCATCTTCTGCCCCATCACTTTCACATCCCAAGATGATTCCCACTCCCCAGTCAGAATCTGGTCATACTACTGTCCCATCTTCTTTTCCTTCTATTTCTATCTCTCCGAGCTTTCATATTCCTTCGTCCTCGACTCCTGTTCCAGCACAGGGTGTTCCATCAGTTTCTGTGGATCCGGCAGCGCTCAGCGATCAGACTGGCGTAGGTATATTTATAAAACCCTAACAAAATTGTATAAAAATATTTATTTTCATTATAACATGTTTTGATAAAATATTTGTTTTTTCTTTAATGACAGAAACAACTACTGACAGGAGGCGGGGGTGGGGGCGTACATGCATGCGTTCGGTGTGGAATCGCCGCACACATGTTATGGTTGATTATAATGAACACAACCAAATGGTTGAGAAATCTGGGCAGCAATGTCGGAGTTTTTTTGCCACACTTGCCAAATACTCCGACATCATTCCCGTCAGCCCGCTGTCGTGGAGACATTTGCCACATGAAGTCAAGGATAGAGCTTGGGCAGAGATATGGGTAAAAAATCTATTTTATTTAATGAAATGAATTATTTTTGTATTTATATGAATTAATATTTTGATGTCAGCTTCGATTTAATTTTCCCGATGGTGAGGGTGCTCGAGCAGAACGTCTAAAGGATTTAGGAAAGATTTGGAGAGCCTACAAGCATGAGTTGTATCTTGGATGGCGTGCTAGAGTTGGCACTGAGTTAGAGGTGGTACCCGTCATGGATGACTATCCTATAGAGAATTATCGTCAGAAGATTACTCATTGGACGAGTACCCAGTTTAAGGTATGAATTACATTTGAGGTACTTAAATAATAATTTTCATGTTTCACATTAATATTATACTTTGCATTATTGAATTTTATTTAGGAATCATTTGGAAAAAATAAAAAAAACATTGATGCAAAAAAATATCTCCACACACTAGGATGTACGACGATGCCGGATCATGAGAGGAAGCAGGTATGAAATTTTTTTATAAGTTTTCTTTACGACTTAAATTTTCTTTTGTTTTCTCAATTATTTAATCGTTTGTTAATGTTTTCATATAACATTAGTTTTCAATATCATTTTAGAGGAAAATACAGAATATTGAAGGACGTGTGCCTCGAGCAAAACTGTTTTGCTTGAGTAGACGGAAAAAGGATGGAAGTGTCGTCAACGAAGCGACTCATCAGCAGATTATAAGTTTTAATCTATTGATTTTATATTTTAATATCTATTTTGTTACTTAATAATATATTTATAATTGTAATAGGTTTCTTTAGAGGCCCTCGATGCCCATGAATCGGACAATTTTGGGCCTAGAGATCACTTACATCAGGTGTTAGGAGAGGAGCATCCTGGCAGAGTACGTTGCCGACCTAGGATAGCCCCGACGAGGTATTGGCCCTCCTCAGGTACGAGCTATAGTGCCACCGAGCTGCAACAAGTTAGGGAACATGTAGAACAGGCTGAGAAAAGGGCCACAGAGACGGTAGAACAGTCTGCTAGGGAAAATAATGCGTTTATGAAATTTATTGAAGTTCTACATCCAACACTTCCAGTAGAGGCCATCCCTGCTTTTGATGAGTATATATCGTCAATACATTCTATATATGGTGCACCAGGTGACAGTTCTAGTGC
Source organism: Viscum album (assembly GCA_963277665.1). NCBI lineage: Eukaryota > Viridiplantae > Streptophyta > Magnoliopsida > Santalales > Viscaceae > Viscum > Viscum album. Next base: position 1,965,158,514 of record OY728152.1, read on the forward strand.
GGATCAGGACGATGTTCAGCTTGACGATGATGATGGCGAGGAGGAGGGCGAGGGTGAGGAGGAGGGCGAGGGCGAGGAGGAGGGCACTGAGGAGGGCGAGGACGATGATGGGGACGAGGACGATGATGGGGATGAGGATGAGGGTGATGATGATGGTGATGATGATGGTGATGATGATGATGATGGTGATGGTGATGGTGATGATAGTGATGATGGTGAGGGTGATGTGGGACAAATCGATCCATTGCATTTTTGACTAATATTACTGAGATTTGATATTTAATCTATTCTAGTTGTTGGTTTTATCTAGACTCGTAGTATAGTATTGGAGTTGAGTTATTTTTATATATTATCTGCTTTTATGGACGTTGATGTCTTTTAGTTTTTGTGTGTTTGGGAACCCCCTCCTTCTTGGACCCCAGACAGCCCCCCAGACAGCCCCCACCCTCCTCCCTGGACCCCAGACAACCCCCCGAACACCCCCCGAACAGCCCCCCGCACAGCCCCCCGCACAGCCCCCCGCACAGCCCCCTGAACAGCCCCCCCTCCTCCTTGGACCCCGGACAACCCCCCGAAAACCCCCCGGACAGCCCCCGGACAGCCCCCAGACAGCCCCCCCACCCTCCTCCCTGGACCCCTGACAACCGCCCTGACAGCCCCTCAGACAGCCCCCCGGACAGCCCCCCCCCCCACCCAGCTCCTTGGACCCCAGACAACCCCCCGAACACCCCCCGGATAGCCCCCCGAACAGCCCCCCCCCCACGAACAGCCCCCCCACCCACCTCCGTGGACCCCGGACACCCCCTGAACACCCCCCGAACAGCCCCCCCCCCCCCTCGAACAGCCCCCCCCCCTCCTTGGACCCCGGACATCCCCCAGACAGACCCCAGACAACCCCCCGAGCAGCCCCCCCCCCCCCCTCCTCCTTGGACCCCAGACAACCCCCCAAACACCCCCCGGACACTCCCTAGACAGCCCCCTAAACAGCCCCCCCACCCTCCTCCCTGGACCCCTGACAACCCTCCGGACAGCCCCTTAGACAACCCCCACCCAGCTCCTTGGACCACGGACAACCCCCCAAACACCCCCCGGACAGCCCCCTGAACAGCCCACCAGACACCATTTTAAGTACATACGGAAAACCGACCAAACGCATTCGGAATAAGTACATACGGAAAACCAACCAAACCAATTTTAAGTATGCGACATGTACGAGTCAACCCCGCCTCAATCCGAGGAGCGGTGTGGCCGACACCACTCTAACTGTGTCTCTTTTGTTTAAAATGGACAGGATTAGAAGTGAAAAGAACAACTGGCATACACAAAACCGACCAAACGCACTCGGAATCTGTTGATCATTTATCCCAATGATGCATGGGTCATATGTGACCTGTACGAGCCAACCCGGGATGAATCTGAGTCGCGGTGTGGCCGGGATCAGTCTAAGTGGCTCTCTTTTGTTTAAAACAGACACCATTTTAAGTACATACGGAAAACCAACCAAACCAATTTGGTTTCCGTTGAAACTTTAGGAGAACGATACATGGGTCATATGTGACGTTTACGAATCAACCCCGCCTCAATCGGAGATGCGGTGTGGCCAGCACCACTCAAAGTGTCTGTCTTTTATTTCAAAAGGATGTCATTTTAAGTGAAAAGCATCAATTGACATACGGAAAACTGAGAAAACGCATTCAGACTATGTCGATACTTTTGGAAAAGGATCCATGGGTCGTATGTGACATGTACGAGTCAATCCCGGCTCAATCCAAGGAGTGGTGTGGCCGACACTGCTCTAACTGTTTCTCTTTTGTTTAAAATGGAGAGGATTATAAGTGAAAAGAACAACTGGCATACGGAAAACCGACCAAACACATTCTGAATCTGTTGATAATTTATCCCAACAATCCATGGGTCATATGTGACGTGTACGAGCCAACCCAAGATGAATCCGAGTTGCGTTGTGGTCGGGATCAGTCTAAGTGTCTCTCTTTTGTTTAAAACGGACACCATTTTAAGTACATATAGAAAACCGACCAAACCGATTCGGTTTCCGTTGAAACATTAGGATAACGGTCCATGGGTCATATGTGACGTGTACGAATCAACATCGCCTCAATTGGAGACGCGGTGTGGCTGGAACCACTCAAAGTGTCCATCTTTTGTTTCAAAAGGACGTCATTTTAAGTGAAAAGCATCAACTGACATGCGGAAAACCGACTAAAGGCTTTCGGACTGTGTCGATACTTTAGCACAAAGATCCATGGGTCGTAGGTGACGTGTAAGAGTAAATCCCGCATCAATCCGAGGAGCGGTGTGACCGACACCGCTCTAACTATGTCTGTTTTGTTTAAAATGGATAGGATCAGAAGTGAAATGAACAACTGGCATACGCAAAACCGACCAAACGCATTCAGAATCTGTTGATAATTTATCCCAACGATCCATGGGTCATATGTGACGTTTACGAGCCAACCCAGGATGAATCCGAGTCGCGGTGTGGCCGGGATCAGTCTAAGTGACTCTCTTTTGTTTAAAATGGACACCATTTTAAGTACATACGGAAACCCGACCAAACGGATTCGGTTTCCATTGAAACTTTAGAAGAACGATCCATGGGTCATATGTGACGTGTACGAATCAACCCCGCCTCAATCGGAGACGCGGTGTGGCCGGCACCACTCAAAGTGTCAGTCTTTTGTTTCGAAAGGACATCATTTTAAGTGAAAAGCATCAACTGACATACGGAAAACCGACCAAAGGCATTCGGACTATGTCGATACTTTATCACAAAGATCCATGGGTCATATGTGACATGTACGAGTCAATCCCGCATCAATCCGAGGAGCGGTGTGGCCGAAACCTCTCTAATTGTGTCTCTTTTTTTTAAAATGGACATGATTATAAGTGAAAAGAACAATTGGCATACGGAAAACCGACCAAACGGATTCCGAATATGTTGATAATTTATCCCAATGATCCATGGGTCATATGTGACCTGTACGAGCCAACCCGGGATGAATCCGAGTTGCGGTGTGGCCGAGATCAGTCTAACTGGCTCTCTTTTGTTTAAAACGGACACCATTTTAAGTACATACGGAAAACCAACCAAACGGATTCGGTTTCCCTTGAAACTTTAGGAGAACGATCCATGGGTCATCTGTGACGTTTAAGAATCAACCCCGGCTCAATCGGAGATGCGGTGTGGCCGACACCACTCAAAGTGTCCGTCTTTTGTTTCAAAAGGACACCATTTTAAGTGAAAAGCATCAACTGACATACGGAAAACCGACCAAAGGAATTCGGACTGTGTCGATACTTTAGCACAAAGATCCATGGGTCGTATGTGACGTGTCTGAGTCAATCCCGCATCACTACGAGGATCGGTGTGGCTGACACCGCTCTAACTGTGTCTCTTTTGTTTAAAATGGACAGGATTATAAGTGAAAAGAACAACTGGCATACGGAAAACCGACCAAACGCATTCCGAATCTGTTAATAATTTATCCCAACGATCCATGGGTCATATGTGAGGTGTAAGAGCCAACCCGGGATGAATCCGAGTCACGGTGTGGCCGGGATCAGTCTAAGTGACTCTCTTTTGTTTAAAACAGACACCATTTTAAGTACATATGGAAACCCGACCAAACGGATTTGGTTTCCATTGAAACTTTAGGAGAACGATCCATGGGTCATATGTGACGTGTACGAATCAACCCCGCCTCAATCGGAGACGCGGTGTGGCCGGAACCACTCAAAGTGTCCGTCTTCTGTTTCAAAAGGACGTCATTTTAAGTGAAAAGAATCAACTGACATACGGAAAACCGACCAAAGGCATTCAGACTGTGTCGATACTTTAGCACAAAGATTCATGGGTCATATGTGACGTGTACGAGTCAATACCGCATCAATCCAAGGAGCGGTGTGGCCGACACCGCTCTAACTGTGTCTCTTTTGTTTAAAATGGACAGGATTATAAGTGAAAAGAACAACTGGCATACGAAAAACTAACCAAACGCATTCCGAATCTGTTTATAATTTATCCCAACGATCCATGGGTCATATGTGACGTGTACGAGCCAACCCGGGATGAATCCGAGTCGCGGTGTGGCCGGGATCCGTCTAAGTGGCTCTCTTTTGTTTAAAACGGACACCATTTTAAGTACATATAGAAAACCGACCAAACAGATTCGGTTTCCATTGAAACTTTAGGATAACGATCCATGGGTCATATGTGACGTGTACGAATCAACCCTGCCTCAATCGGAGACACGGTGTGGCCGACACCACTCAAAGTGTCCGTCTTTTGTTTCAAAAGGATTCCATTTTAAGTGAAAAGCATCAATCGACATACGGAAAACCGACCAAAGGAATTCGGACTATGTCGATACTTTAGAACAAAGATCCATGGGTCTTATGTGACGTGTACGAGTCAATACCGCATCAATCCGAGGAGCGGTGTGGCTGACACCGCTCTAATTGTGTCTCTTTTGTTTAAAATGGAGAGGATTGTAAGTGAAAAGAACAAATGGCATACGGAAAACCGACCAAACGCATTCCGAATCTGTTGATAATTTATCCCAACGATCCATGGGTAATATGTGATGTGTACGAGCCAACCCGGGATGAATCCGAGTCACGGTGTGGCCGGGATCAGTCTAAGTGGATCTCTTTTGTTTAAAACGGACACCATTTCAAGTACATACGGAAAACCAACCAAACGGATTCAGTTTCCGTTGAAACTTTAGGAGAACGATCCATGGGCCATATGTGACGTGTACAAATCAACCCCGCCTCAATCGGAGACGTGGTGTGGCCGGCACCACTCAAAGTGTCCGTCTTTTGTTTCAAAAGGACGCCATTTTAAGTGAAAAGCATCAACTGACATACGGAAAACCAACCAAAGACATTCAGACTGTGTCGATACTTTAGCAAAAAGATCCATTGGTCGTATGTGATGTGTACGAGTCAATCCCACATCAATCTGAGGAGAAGTGTGGCTGACACTGCTCTATCTGTGTCTCTTTTGTTTAAAATGGACATGATTATAAGTGAAAAGAACAACTGACATAAGTAAAACCGACCAAACGCATTCCGAATCTGTTGATAATTTATCCCAACGATCCATGGGTCATATGTGATGTGTACGAGCCAACCCGGGATGAATCCGAGTCATGGTGTGGCCGGGATCAGTCTAAGTGGCTCTCTTTTGTTTAAAACAGACACCATTTTAAGTACATATGGAAAAACGACCAAACGGATTCAGTTTCCGTTGAAACTTTAGGAGAGCAATCCATGGGTCATATGTGACGTGTACGAATCAACCCCGCCTCAATCGGTGACGCGGTGTGGCCGGCACCACTCAAAGTGTCCGTCTTTTGTTTCAAAAGAACGCCATTTTAAGTGAAAAGCATCAACTGACATACAGAAAACCAACCAAAGGCATTCGGACTATGTCGATACTTTAGAACAAAGATCCATGGGTCGTATGTGACGTGTACGAGTCAATACCGCATCAATCCGAGGAGCGGTGTGGCCGACACCGCTATAACTGTGTCTCTTTTGTTTAAAACGGACATGATTATAAGTGAAAAGAACAACTGGCATATGGAAAACTGACCAAACGCATTCCGAATCTGTTGATAATTTATCCCAGCGATCCATGGGTCATATGTGACATGTACGAGCCAACCCGGGATGAATCTGAGTCGCGGTGTGGCCGGGATTAGTCTAAGTGGCTCTCTTTTGTTTAAAACGGACACCATTTTAAGTACATACGGAAAACCGACCAAACGGATTCGGTTTCTGTTGAAACTTTAGGAGAACGATCCATGGGTCATATGTGACGTGTACGAATCAACCCCACCTCAATCGGAGACGCATTGTGGCCAGAACCACTCAAAGTGTCCATATTTTGTTTCAAAAGGATGCCATTTTAAGTGAAAAGCATGAACTGACATACGGAAAACCGACCAAAGGCATTCGGACTATGTCGATACTTTAGAAAAAAGATCCATGGGTCGTATGTGACGTGTACGAGTCAATCCTGCATCATTACGAGGAGCGGTGTGGCCGACACCGCTCTAACTGTGTCTCTTTTGTTTAAAATTGACAGGATTATAAGTGAAAAGGACAACTGGCATAAGGAAAACCAACCAAACGAATTCCAAATCTATTGATAATTTATCCCAACAATGCATGGGTAATATGTGATGTGTACAAGCCAACCCGGGATGAATCTGAGTCGCGGTGTGGCCGGGATCAGTCTAAGTGACTCTCTTTTGTTTAAAACGGACACCATTTTAAGTACATACGAAAAACTGACCAAACGGATTCGGTTTCCATTGAAACTTTAGGAGAACGATCCATGGGTCATATGTGACGTGTACGAATCAACCCATCCTCAATAAGAGACACGGTGTGGCTGACACCACTCAAAGTGTCTATCTTTTGTTTCAAAAGGATGTCATTTTAAGTGAAAAGCATCAACTGACATACGGAAAACCGGCCAAAGGCATTCGGACTGTGTCGATACTTTATCAAAAAGATCCATGGGTCGTATGTGACATGTACAAGTCAATCCTGCATCAATCCGAGGAGCGGTGTGGCCGACACCGCTCTAACTGTGTCTCTTTTCTTTAAAATGGACAGGATTATAAGTGAAAAGAACAACTGGCATACAGAAAACTGACCAAACGCATTCCGAATCTGTTGATAATTTATCCCAACGATCCATTGGTCATATGTGACATGTACGAGCCAACCTGGGATGAATCTGAGTCGCGGTGTGGCCGGGATCAGTCTAAGTGTCTCTCTTTTTTTAAAACGGACACCATTTTAAGTACATATGGAAAACCGACCAAACGGATTCGGTTTCCGTTGAAACCTTAGGAGAACGATCCATGGGTCATATGTGACGTGTTCGAATCAACCCCGCCTCAATCGGAGACGTGGTGTGGCCGACACCACTCAAAGTGTCCGTCTTTTGTTTCGAAAGGACGTCATTTTAAGTTAAAAGCATCAACTGACATACGGAAAACCGACCAAAGGCATTTAGACTGTGTCGATACTTTAGCACAACGATTCATGGGTCGTATGTGTCATGTACGAGTCAACCCGGCCTCAATCCGATGAGCGGTGTGGCCGGCATCACTCCAGGTGTATGTATTTTGTTTAAAATGGAATCATTTGAGGTAAAAATATTTGGTATAGAAAAAACCAATCAAATTATGAATTGAATTCCGCATTCGACATATAATTGTCATCTAAATTTGAAATTGAATTCTAAATGAATTATGTATGTTTATAATTACGTTATGAATTCTAATTTAATTATGAATGTGTATAGTTTTAGGATGTATTATATATTAAATGTGTATGAATTTGTTCTTAATTGAATATGTTGTGTATGAATTTCTTCTTAATTGTATATGTTGTATATGTATGTATTATTTTATTGCAGGTACAATTATTGGATTGAAAATGAGCTCAAAATGAGCCTCAATGAGGCCCCTGGTTTAAATTGCAGGAATTGCAGGCAGTCTGCCAGGCTGCCTACTGGGAGGCTGCTGTGCAGGGTATGCCAATGGTTTTAAACCGTTGGAATAGCCTAGAGCTCCTCTATTTACCAACGGTTTAGAACCCTTGGGAAAATTATCCATGGAGAAACACTATCCCAACGGTTTTCCAGAACTGTTGGGATAGTTGTCGAATATTGGGATTTCCCAACGGTTCTGGCCAAACCGTTGGGATAGTTTTTTCCAACGGTTTTCCAGAACCGTTGGGGTATATTTGATTTTCCCAGCATATGCCAACGGTTTCCTGTAAACCGTTGGGAAAACCTTTCCCAACGGCTTACTTCCCTATGGTTCTCAGAACCATTGGTATATGATATACCAATGGTTAGAAGGCCTTTCCCAACGGTTCTGAACCGCTAGGAAACATTGTATTTCCAGTAGTGTGTCTCTTGTTTCTCACACTGAGCGTGGCTCACATGGGCTTAGAGAAAGCGTCAACCATGACATCCTCTCTGGGCCGCCTTAGCGGGTAATCCCCACACCAACCATGAACTACGAGGTCTTTGATCCTTGCCAAGGTAGGGTACGTAGGAAGCCTTCACAAGGTTCAAGCCCAACACCTAGTCATTCTGGGTCCCTTCACGTTGGTTCATCAAACACCCCATGAACTACGAGGTCTTTGATCCTTGACAAGGAAAGGTATGTAGGAAGCCTCCATGAGGTTTAAGCCCAACACCCGATCGTTCCAACCCCCTTCACGTCGGTTCTCCAAACACCTCATGGACTATGAGGTCTTTGATCCTTGCCAAGGAATGATACATAGGAAGCCTCCATGAGGTTTAAGCCCACCATTTATCTGGGCCCTAGGTCCTCCTTCACATCGGTTCACCCCCGTCCTACGTGAAGTTAAACTTTGGACCTCAATCAGTGGTAAGTCGTTGTTCCCCCAGTCAGCAGTAAGCCGGTGCACCCAATTGAACTATGTGGACTTTGATCCTTTCTAAGGAGAGGTATGTAGGAATCCTCCCTGAGGTTCAATCCCACCACCCATTGGTTCCAACCCCCTTCACGTTGGTTCACCAGACTCCGCCATGAACTATGAGGTCTTTGATTCTTGACAAGGCACGGTACATAGGAAGCCTCCATGAGGTTCTAGACCACCATCCATTTGGACCCCAGGTCCTCATTCACATCGGTCTACCAACCCCATCCCATACAAACTATGTGGGTTTGATCCCTATATCCTAGGCAGGGTATGTAGGAATATTCCATGAGGATCAACCCCATCCAGCAGTAAGTCGTCGACATCCACTTCTAGCAATAAGCCATTGAAATCCCTAATTGGCGGTAAGTCGTCATTAGATGAACTACACGAACTTTGATTCCCTACCACAGGGACATGTAGGAAGTCTCCTTGAGACTCAAGCCCAACATTACCATCGTCCTCACGACGGTTCCATCCAATCCACCATCCACTTCATTCAAACACTCCATCATCCATATTGATTATTACTTAAGTTGCCACATCCTGGTGAGGTCATGAAAACTCACCCCCCTATATCAGTGTTTCCTTCAGGGGTTTCACCCATCTGATCCACTCTAATCAGTGTTCTGATCAGTTTGATCCATCTCCACTAGATGTTAAAATCGCGGTATACCCTGTGTTAAACATGGGAAGTGGAGGAAAACCTCAGATACATGCCCATGGCATAAAATACCCCGTGTTCGATGTAAGATTCCTTAGGATTCTGTGCCCTCGATAAGCCCTATAATAAGGGGAACAAATCCAGACGTGCTAGTGTCCCAACGTCCAGATATGCCGGTGATGTCCAACGTGACTACTCCCCTGACCGAAGGTTTCTTCCCTGACCAGACCCTTTAGAATGTCCCAATAGAAGCAGTGTTATTAACTGGTGTCCATGAAGATATGGCATTAGGAAGAGTTTCACGAACAACGTCTTAAATCTACAAGGGAGACCCGGACTAGGTGACGAGTTCCGACGAGGAATCCACGAAAGGAAGAACTGATATCCCATCATCCCGTTTCGATCAAGGAGAAAATGTCCCTGAAAAAGGGACAGATGCCACCCACCTTTGGAAAGAGGGAATGTAGGTCAATTAAACCATGCCTTTCGTACTCAAGAATATGGACACACGCGCCCTAAAAAAAGTGTCAGAAATAAACATTAATGTCAATTTTAAAAATATTCATTAAAATTGAATTAAAAAAATATCAATACATTGATGTAATTAAAATATATTATGTTATAACTTCTGTAAAATTTTATAATCATATAAATAAATAAATAAATATAATAGTTCATTCTATTTACTTCACTTTTAATATTTTTAGTATCAATTATTTTATTTTTTATTACATAAATAATTATAGTGTTGGCATTACTTAAGCATTTTAGGTAACTAATTTATCTCTAAAAATTGAAAATAAAATATTATGATAAAAAATAATTTATATTTTAAAATAATATATATAATTGAACTAATGTTTTTTCCCCTATCCAAAATAATTATTGATATTAAAATGAAGAAAGATGTATTTTTTTGTATTTTTCTTTACTTAACTTAATATATGAGTCATATTAAAAGGGAAGTGGACATGAGTTTCCATATTTCAAGGACTTTTATTTAAAGGTCTAAAATAAAATAATTTAATAAAATTAAGATAAAATTTTATGTCATTTTAATTCTTATCATTATATTTTAACCCCCGATAAATCAATTTTTACCTGAACCATGATAATTAATTTTTATGGAATTCACTATTCATTTTGGTAAAAAATTAATTTGAACTTATTATAAATTATAAATTATCCTGATCCAAAATATAGAATAAATTTTTACAAATTAAATTTACATAAGTGTAAAATTTTAATTTAAAATTAATCCTGATAGGCATGATGGTAAAGCTGGTTTTTAAATTGAAAATGTTAAAAAATTTACAATGTTTTTATATATAAATTTAATATGAAGATAATTAAAATGATATAAATTGGATTAATAGATATAAAATTTTTCTAATTACACATAAAACCCAATTGAAAATATAATTTAACATTATGAATAATTTATATGGAAATACAATTTTCAATTAAAAATAAATATTTTTCAGTATTCATTGAAAAATGAAATATTTCCGAAAAATCCCAAAAATCCACTCTAAATTTTTTTGGAATTATGAATTCAAAAATAAATTTTATTTTTTAAAATAAATTTTCAAAAAGTGTTAAAAATTAATTTTAATTCATGTGCGCAAAGCATGATGAAACTGTCTTTTGGAGAAAATACTGATTCTTAATAAAATATTTTCTTTTCCTTTAAATGATTATTATTTTATTCCTAATCACTTGATAAAAAATTAACATGTATAAAATATCTATTTTTACAAGTTATTTAATCCTATTAATACCCATCATTCTAATGGATAAGTGATGTCTATCATATTAAATAATAATATTAATAGTGTATTGTTGTTATATAAAAATCGGTCTTGTGTATAACACAAGCTGTCGAAGAAACTCGTTGTTATACGTAATGAAAGATAAGATAATTGTTAAGTGAATTTCAAGATATATAATATATTGAATTTATTTAAAATGTTAAATATATCATAATGTCTGATGATTTTATATTCCCTTCTATGCTTGGTGTTGAGTGTCATATACACTATTGAGTACATTGTCATTATTTTAGAATTTTGGGGTGTTACATTATCCCCACCTTAAATAAATTTCATCCTCTCAATTTAAGCTTGATCATGTAAACAAAAGGCTTGAAATTTGGAAATTATTTTATTGGAAAAATCCATAGCAAATATGGGTTAATAAAATATCCTCTTAATAATAGATAAAGAGAAGTACGAAGGTCATGTAAATAGGTTCCCAAGCAGAAGAACATATAGAAAATTAAAGTTATGGACAGAGAGTAAAAAATTAAATTATTATAGAGAGTGATTGAGGTTATTTATCACAAAAAATTGAAAGATCAATGGAATGTTAAGGTCCTCAAAACCATAAATATGCAATGATTTAAAAGATCATCTGATTCGTTAGATATGAAGGTAATAAGATAACATTTTTGTTTCAAGATTATTTTACTAAAGTTTATCAATTATATTAATATATAAGAATATAAGGAAATATGATTAATTGATACGTTTATATTTCATAAGTAAAATTTCATCTCTTGGTTGTGAGTGGATCAATTTATAATTCATCGCTTACTCTAAGAAATTAATATCCAAAAAATGAATTTTTATGCCCGAAACACTAAAATTAACTTGTAATATATCATAAGATCCATAAAGTGTGAAGATTATTTCTATATGTCTCCAAATATTTTCAAAAACCAATATGGTTAGCACAAGTTGTAGTAAATTAATCCCCAAACCTCATAAGTATTACTCTTGGTTCAACACTAATATTTTATTTCAAATAATTTACCTAAAAACAAGGATATATTATCCAGGACATCGTGTTAGCCAGTGGTAGGCATGGAAACCTTATAATTATTCAGTCACAGGTTCAAGACTCACCACATTTCTAGATGTGACAGGTTATCACCCAATAGATAGGTTATCCTTTTTATAATCTATATTAATATTATTCCTATAAAGTTCCCAAAAATATGATGGACATCCTTGAAATAAAATAAATCATTAAATAACCTTTTTACTAGGGATTTCAATACAATATTTTTTTACAAAGTCTAATAATCTTATTTGAATATTATTACAATATCATTAATGATCATATTAACCCTAAAGGTTATCAATACCTTTAAACTTTTGTCTATAAAACATAAAGGCATTATTCCTCAAATAACTTTTTCACTAAAACATATACTAAAACCATATTTTATATTTCGAAATTTTCTCCCAATATATCATTAATATTGGTATAATCCCATCACATAAAATCCAATAGGAGGTGTTTAAGACTTTTAATATATGTTCAATACTAAACACATAAACCCATGATGGTATCTGTAACACTTAAGTTAATGAAAACACTTGTGATTCTAAATTTTTAATAAAATCCTTAGATATTTCATGATTCTTATAACTAATATACCATTGGTAAATTTCTTATATAATTAAATTATACAATCCAAACACACAAATACATCATTAGTTTTATTTTAAAATATTTCCTTCCTTAGTCTATTGTTTAACCTAGGTCATTAATTATTATTATCTATTTGAATCCTTCATAATGGTTTGTAAAGAAAATGTGAATTATCATAAGCATATCTCATAGGAGTATCAAACCAGGTGTGAATTAAGGCTCATTTTTGTGTACCAGGTAACATTTGAGTTAAGACATATGTTCCTTTTTTGGAGTTATTACTCCTAGGTACATATGTGCGAGAACCACAACCACTTGTAGTATCTAAAATGGGATGTATTTCGTAAAAGGACCACATAACCTATTCCTTAACAAAACTTTATAATGTTATTCTATACTTATCCTCAAAGTCTATAATAGGGTTATGTTCCCAAATCTCTGTTTTCATAAATATAGTTTCAAAGGTTTCTATTAAACTTTCTATGATACCATCTATAATGACCCTGACCCGAAAGGCCCAGAGTTGGTGCCCTACTTTATTACGTTGAAATATTTTACAAAGAATCACATCCTGAAAGACTGATTAGTTTATTAGTCTTGGTAGAATATATACATCCATGATTTTTACATTACATTTGAATACAAAAATTACAACATTTTTTTTGAGAATTTCATTATTCCCTCTAGCATATTATTGCATATATGTCATAGTAAAATTCATGGAGCCTAAGGAAAGGAAAAAAATAAGGGTGAGATCAAATGCTCAGTAAGGGTTAAATATATTGGATGTTACCTTGAATCAATAAGCATAATCAATATATAAATGTAAATAATTGAACACATGATAATTAATCAATAACATGAGCATAATATGGAAGGAATAAAAGATGATAAAGTAATTCCATATAAATAATCACATGATCTTGAAATTTGACCTAAATAATATAATAATCACGTGGAATATCAATAATTATGGAATGCATAATGTAATAAATCTGAACTTCCAGGATATATCCTCAAGACATTTTCAATCAATATCTATCCACAAGACATTTTATGTCTGGGGATAGAAACTTGTTTGATTTTCCCAACTGATTCATCTCATGAGACTACTGATGCATCGAGGGGATTTCTATAAATGGACCATAACCCATTTCATACCATTATAAATAATTCATCATATATATAATAATCAATTTAATTCATAAACAATTTTCCTTATCATAAAATATCAATAATGAGTAAAGGTTATAAATTTATCAATATTTCCCCAGTTAATCAAATAACTGTCAAAGTGAACACCATATGTAAAAATGATATAATATTTAGGAAATAATCATATTAATTAAAAAATAATATGGATATATAATATAAATTTAATTTCCAATGAAAAATTATTTCAATAAAGTGATTGTTTCAAGATAAAGTTAAAAATCACCAATGAAAGTGATATTCCACACTAACATTTACTACTTGGTAATTTTTAATTAAAATAACCTTAGATGAAATAATTAAAATTTTAATTTAAAATAACATGAATGATGAATGAATCATGATATTATATATCAAAGGGTAAGTATATAAACCATATAAAAGTGAATTGGTTCATAATAACAAATAATTCTCAATAGAATGTAAATTAAGACGAAATCCCTTACCTTACACTTCCTTTTGGTTAAAATTTTTTTAACCTAATGTATAGTTGTTTTAAACATGTTATAAAATTAACTAAACCATATTCATATTAATAATATAATATATTATCCTATTATAATATTTACCAACCATTTGTTAATAATATTTCATTATTTTCATTATTTTGAATTTTAATCGTCTTGTTTTCTCATTCGTGCTTTGTTATAAAATTTATGGTTCTTGTGTATATTATATAGTTTTTCATATATGGAATAATAATCATGGCATAATTATCATATTTTTATGAAAATTTTAATTTTAAAACAAATAATTACTGATGGTTATGAAAAAAGAAGTACGTTATGATCATGGAGATGGTAGGCTATACATACGCAAGAGTACCTTTTTCAATTTTTCAAAATTCATTATGGAAAGGGTGTAAGTAATATTTTATATTTACATAGTGATAATAGTATAATATATACCATATTATTTATTTAATTACACACACACAAATATATATATATATATATATCATCTATGTGGTGTGGTGATGAAAAGAGAGTCACATCGCTTCATGAAGGTGGTAGTCTACATGTACACGAATGACATTATTGTCTTTCATCGAGTGAAAATTAAGAAATTAAAATGATATATTATATATCCAAAATGGTATATATGACATTAATATCATTATTATTTCATTTATATCACATGTAATCATTAAATTTATTCCTTTTCACCTTCCATATAACATGTTAGTGAAAGATGAATCACATCGCTTCGCGAGGCAGTAATCCGTCGTACATAAGAGCGATGATATCATGTATCATAAAAAATTTAAATTAATAAGGTATATGTAATATGATGAATAAATAGGTATAATTATGTTATATATATATATATATATATATCATATTTATACTTTATTTTCTTCGTAATACCCAACCTTGGGAGGTGTAAATGGAAAAACAAACGACATCGGTTCGCTAGGCGGTAGTCCGCTGTACACACAAACAATGATTTCATAACCTATTTGATGTAAGTAGAGATGGTTGTAGTTCCTGAAATTATTATAACATTATACTAGTAAATGTAATATATTGACACTATTATATCAACATGTTTTAATAAAAATTCAAGTAGGTGGATAAATAAGTATAATAAAGATGCTCGTTGAAGAAAATTACCTCTTCTTCATGTATCTTTATTTTGTTTGCACTAAACACTTCCTTGGTTGAATTTATGCACAAAATAAGGATTATAGTAAGATTTTAGTGAATTTTGGGAGTTATTTAGGTAAGATTTTTAAGATATAAAATTCTTGAGAGGTGTGAATAAGTGAGAGGAGTGAGTGAACTTTTATAGTTAAAGAGTGTCATTCTTATAAATACCCAAACACATTCACTATTGGGTGGTCAATATTAGCTCAAGTGGATCTAAAATTGATAATTAAATTGGATTATGTATGATATGGTTGATCAAAACCTCCACCAAAAAATGGAATAAAGTTTTTAAACATTTTTTTCCTTAACTTCTAAGATTCCTTATTTTTACAATTTTGGGTTTTCACCACGGTAACTAGTTTTCTACCTTAGGTAATTTATCCATTAAGATTAAATTAAAGTGATAATTATTTGATAGTTTATAAATTATGATTTTTCATATGAAATATAATTTATAAAATATAAATAATATGTGTATTGGAAATTAACATTAACACAATTGCATGTAACGTGAAAAAACACCGATCTAACCTTAACCGTGCAGACAAAATTTTCACTACATAGGGGTCAATATAGTATTTATAAAAAAATTGTTCCATTAATGGAAAATATTAAACATTTATTTTCATTTAAAAATAAATGATCAAAATATAATATTTTTAGTAATTTTAAACCATTTATTAAAATATAATTTTTTCATAAAATAACATTAATGCCAATTATGACATTATTCATTTAAATTGAATTTAAAAATATCAAGTTAATGATGGAATTAGAATATATTATGTTCAAGCCCATGTAACTTGATTTATTAATCTAAATAATTAATTTAATATAATAATTAATTTAATATAATAATTCATTCAATTTAATTCATTTTTAATATTTTTAGTATGAGTTAGTTTATTTTTTATTAACTAATTAATTACGGTGTTGAAGTTTCTTAAGAATTTTATGTAACTAATTCATCTCTAAAAATTAAAGATAAATTATTATGATAAAAAAATAATTAATATTTAAAAATAATATATATATATATATAACTGAAATAATTTTTTTGTTCCTATCCAAAATAATCATAGATATTAAAAGGAAGAAAGGTTTTTTTTATCTTTTTCTTTACTTGCCTTATTATATGGGTCATATTCAAAGGAAAGTGGAAATGAATTATTTTATTTCATATAATTTTATCTAAAAGGTAAAAATAATCTTATTAAATAAAATTTAGATAATATTTTAAGTTATTTACACACTTATCATTCTAGTTTAACCCCTCGTAAATCAATTTTTACCTTAACCACGGTAATTAATTTTTACTGCATTCACTATTCATTTAGGTAAAAATTAATTTGAACTTATTATAAATTATAAATTTTGATGATTTAAAATATGGAATCCAAATTTTCAAGTAAAATTCATTGAATTATATAATTTAATTTAAATTAATCTCAATAGACTTGATGATAAAGTGGGGTTTTAAAGTGAAAATATTCAAAAGTTTACAAGTTTTTGTATCTAAATTCAGTATAAAAATAATTAAATTTAACTAAATTGGATTAATTGATATAAAAATTATATAATATCACTTTAAAACAAATTTAAAATATAATTTAAAATTATAAATAATTTTAACAAAAAGGCAGTTCTCAATTAAAATTCAGTATTTTTCACTATTCATCGAAAAATATTTTTTTTTAGAAAAATCCCATAAAATTACCCTAAGATAATTTTATTATTATTATTTCAAAAAATAAGTTTATTTATTTAGATAAATTCCCTAAAATGTTTAAAAAATAATTTTAATTCATGTGCGCAAAGAATGATTAAACCATCTTTTAGAAAAAATACAAATTTTTCAGAAAACATTTCTTTTTCTTTTAAATGATTATTATTTTATTACTACTAAATAGATAACAAATGAACATGTATAAACTATATATTTTAATAATTTTTTTAATCATATTAATACCCTCTATTTCAATGGTTAAGCGATGATTATATTATTAAATAATAATATTAATAATATATTGTTGTTTGGTAAAGCTCAATCTTGCATATAATTTGAGTTGTCGAAGAAACTTGTTGATGTGTGTAACACAAGATAAAATAAGTTTTGCATTCATTGAAAGATACTTAATATATTTATTTTATTTAAAATAGTGAATATATCATAAAGTTTCGGGGTGTTATATTCCCTTCTATACTTGGTGATGCGTGTCATATATGCTATCAAATACAATGTCCTTATTTTATAATTTCACGGTGTTATATATTTCTTTGCATTCAAATATTTTATGGACAAAATATTTACTTCTGTATACATAAAAAAAATTATGTACACAATTTTTATCATATACCTTTTATGGTTTAATAATTGATTCCTATAACACTGATACTTGACAAGAACTCTCTATGGTGTATCAAAAACCCCTTCAGGAAACCCAAAAAATTTCCATCCTATGAAAAAATTTACACACCTTCATAATATCTATTTAGGTTTCAATGATAATGTAAAACTATTAAAAATGTCTAATATTATTTTCTGGATTAAGATTGTACTCATCGGTGCTAAAAACACCTAATAAGATTCTGGAAATCCCATGAGATACTCATCAATCCAAAAAACATTAAAGAAACCGGGTAAAATTTTTATTGAACACATTAAAATTATCGAAACACTTGAAAAAATGATTCCAAAATAAATTCAACAAGTGTATAAAGACTTAAAGGAATACTGTAGTTTCACCAAGTCATCAGCACTCAATTATATTAATCATATGAGAAAAGGATAAATTTCCTTAGTTTGTTTTTAAATTAATACCTTTGAAACCATGAGTGAATCCTTCTATGATTCTTATAATAATCTATATTTATTTATTGAAGAATTTTAATAGTTGGTTGCCTCAGATTGTGTTACTCTAACACATATAATTTTCCTCCTTAAGGAAAACCCTTATTTTTTTTACATGTATAAAAAGTTTCTTACATTAATTTTTTTCCTACTCAAATATTGATATCAAAGTTAAGTCAAATGGTAGTGATTTTATTTTGTCTACAAAAAATTATTTTAATATATTAATATAATATTTTTTAATCATTTAATGAGGAATTTTATTAAAGGTTCTCCCACTAAAATGATCACCACTTTTGAATTCCATCATATCTATTAGTGATCAATGATCCATATTTCATTTATATTTGTCCCACTTTATAATTTTTACCATCACTTAGATATATGGGTAGGCATTTATATCAATCATATCATATATGAGTCTTGGATATTTGAGTTGATAGCTCTCTATCCTAATCGATTATATGGATTTATTCAACATTACTTCTATGGTAACCTAATCTTATTAGGACATAATAGAAAATTATAACCCAAATAAAACACCAAAAATTAGTACCAAGTACAATTAGGGTTACCCATTACTTTCTTCCAATACACAAGAAAATCTTAGTATACTCATCTTTATTATGCCCCCTGGCTGGATAATCGTGGTATTTAAAAGTGTTTACTTTGGAAGGAATCTAAAACTTATTATTTTTAAAGGGGATTTAATCTCACTATATTATCTCCTGAATTCGCTTAACATGCATTAATTCTTATAAATATTTAGTTTTGAATCATATTCATTCCACCAAAAAAAAAATTCTCCATATTTATGTGTAACTATTTACACAACTCATAGCTTTTATTATTAACCCAAATTAAAATCCAAATATATTAATACATATCTAAATGAATCCCATGAAAATGGTATATGAAACTCTTTCATGTAAAATTTTAGAATCGTATTAAATCAATAATCCCCATAAGATCAATCATAAAGTGACATGAAACCAACCCTTCTCTTTTAAACGTAGTATAAGCCTCCAGTCCAGTGAGCAGTTCGAACCAAATTCCCTCCATCCAGGGATAATTTTTTCTCAAGAAAGGTTTATATTTCATAAAAATTATAACATCAAATATGTGTATATTGAAATAAAATTCTTGATCTAGGTTCATAACATAATAAAAATCTAATTAAAAATATAAAAAAACTAAATCATTTATTATACAAATTATATGACTTCTTAAATGCATGTATGATAATTTAAAATAAGTTAACACTTTATATTGAATAATAAATCATAATTCATAATATGAAAATTTTTATCTCTGAAAAAATAATGGAATAAATAAATAAATTAAAAATTCATAGTTTTAATCATGAAAAAAATATTTCATAAAAAATTCATAAATAATAGACACTTTATATTCTATACGTAGATAAACTTGAACAATTTCATTTTTATACAATATAAACATTTAATATTATCATTTACATGGATTTAATATTAATTCCTTCATATTCCAAATATGAGATATTTTATGATCACTTTTATTTTTAAATAATAAACATTTCATATTCATGTAAATAATTTACAATAATTACATATATCAGATATTTTATTTTATTTAAACCATCAATTGTATCGACATCCATAACTCTTTTTGGAATGAATTAAATAAATCTTTGAAATAAGGCCTTAATATAATCATTGTATATTATTATTTATGATCTATTCATACAATAATATAAACGCTTCTATTTTTTCTTTATTTTAAATTTGTAAACACTTTTAAAATTATTTACCATTTAAATCCACTTTTAAACCTTGATCAAATATACTAAAAAATTTCTGGAATTATTTAAATCGCCCTCCATAAATTCATCATAGGACCTCTAGTCTAGTTCTAGTGAAGGTTTTTGATAATTTTAACAAAAATAAAATTTATTTAAAATTCTATCCAAAATGACTTGAAATACTATGTAGTGCATGACATCTTGGTCTCTTGGAAATTTCATACACTGTGGCTATTTTTCCTTCCATTATAGGGATAATTCTATTTTGGATAAGAATTCATAATTATAAAATGGAAGGTTTTATATCACACCCATGCCTCCTGGTAGAGTTCAACTGTGACATAGAATCCCCTAGACCATGGTAGAGAGTATATTCCTATAATGATCTATTTTATATGACATTCTATCGGTGCGTACAATTTTTGTTTCATAAGAACTATTCTATGGTTAGTTCACTACAAGAACTCAAACACTCATTTTAAATAATTTTTATACCCCTTTGATTTGAAGAACCTAAATGGGTGTTTTTTGTATAGAAATTTCATTGTAACTAAAAACTCATCTTCTTAGTTTCTTTATCCATATGGATTTAAAACTAAACATTGATATATTGAATTTGATACCATTGAAGAGTTTCATAGGGATGTATAACATCTAAAACACAGGGGAAGAACGCTCGAAAAACTGATTAAACAATGGATCTATCTATATGTTTGGAATGAATATAAATAAATAACAAGAACCTTACACTAGTCAATATGGACTATAAAATATCTTCATAAGCAATTGATTGAGATCCCTGAGGTGGATTTGAAAAACAATTTCCTCCATAGGTATCCATAGACCTTGGGAATCACCCAATTCTTGGATGATACATATCTCAAAACCATGGTTTTCTAGAACCCTAGTTAAATATGGGATATAATTGAGATATATATAATTAAATCTATTTCAAGGTGTTCTAAATATCATCTGAATATAATGAAAAGTTATATCTTTCATGGGAATCAACTACTATATATAGGCCATTAAGAACTTAAAATGCTTTTCCAATATTGATTATAACATTTTATTAATGTTCTATATATTTAAAATCCCATGAAATATTAGGTTTAATCATAATAATGAATGTTTAACATTTAAAAATTTATAAATAATGTTCAAAATCCTTAATATCATCATCACTTGATGAATAACTGAGCATGATTACATTTGCAGCTAGATAATTGGGAATATGGAACAATATCATATACCATGTTAATTTCATGTAAGTCCACTATGTAATGGTGGAACTCACCATGTTGTGGTGTAACATAAGTCAGAATATGATGTGGTCTAAGCCACCACATAATTGTGGTTTCTTTAGTCTACAATTCCAACACAAAACTCCTTTTAGATAAACTCTAAAATAATTTTAGAGCACCTCTCCGAGTAAAACTGAATCCACATCTATTCAACCATAAAGTGTGACCCCATAAGTCTTTGTAGATTTGAAAAGATAAAAATTCCTATATTTATAAATGTAAAAAAGAGTTTCCACTAGTAAAGAATCAGTGCTACTCAAGATATAAATGGATCTAGGATGATCTCCATTAAACACATGTATTTATATACTGATTTCCACCAGCTGATTCATTAATAAGAATGAATTTTCATGTGATTAACATCATGTAACCATATGTAATTATTTATGTCAACACCATATATCCAATCATGATTCTTTGAATATGTAATAACCCTGTTGATAAATATATCACATGTCATTTACCTTTATGGATGAGGACATCACATTCCCCTCACTGGATAGATAGGTACATAATATGTATTGTCTAGGGATAACCTTAAAATTTCTAAGTCTATATAAATCAGTGAAGAATATGTTATACAAATCACATGAGAGGAAAAATCCCATACTTGTTAAGATTCAACTCATGACCTGAGATACACCATACCCAAATATCTCCTGATTAGCTAAAACTCAAGGATTGTGTAAAAAATTTATCAATGTATAAAGTTTCTCAGTCTAGGTATCTTTACAACCTCAGGTGTTGTGGAAATCTAAATATTACCAGCTCACCCCTAGTGTACCAAAGACATAGTGTATGGCACACCATGTAGAATAATTCATGGGTAATCCAGTGCACAAAACCAATTTTTTTACTTCATGAACATATTCTGTATCCTGATACTAGAATCGTACTTGCACTAACCATAATATTTTATCACAAACTATGATAATACATGAAAAATTTTTGGTTATGGGTAACTCAAAGTAATTACTTGAGAGGTAAATTATCATTTCACATCATGATATATATATATATATGTGTGTGTGTGTGTGTATAACATCAATGAATGACAAAGAGAAGTTTACCTTTTGTAAAACATGTAAATTTATAAACATTTTAATAATTTTATCAAAATTAAAAATAATTTCATGTAATATAATATCAGATAATATAGACTTCTAGATTAGTCTTATAATCGTTAAACTATTTTCATTTTATTAAACTCATTACATCTCTATGTAATTACTACCACATCTTTATATGGCTATATGATAAAATCCTCTAACTAAAATCTTTATAGAGTAACATATATAAATTAATAAAACTTTAATAATGGTGAGACTTAATAATCATATTTCTAATTTTAAACTATTCATACATAGTATTCAAACTCCTTGACTTCACAACATCAAATGTTATGATGTTAATAACTTTTATTGTATACTTAAAATTAATTCTAAGTTCACCACCACCATCATCATCATTCTTAGAACACTTCCTATAAATATTTTTCCTTGTAATTTATTATTAATTGATGTAAATATTTACATTAATATTTTACCAATATAACAAAAAACTATTAGTTTATTAAGTGAAATTAACTATGTATCATGACAAGTATAATACTTTATTTATTAACTTTTAATTCCCAAACTTTCAAAAATACCCCCACTAGCCTCTAAGACACTATATCCTCTTCAAAATGTTATTCTAAGATATAAAACCTCCTTTGTATAAGTAAATAAAGTTTATTTCCTTTAGATAGAATATTTAACAACTCAAATTATTATATATATATATTCCATACATGGTATTCTCTGTGTTTAGAGATTTATTATAAAAATAAGAATTTATTATTAAAATTATGCCACTAATAGTGGGATCAAATCCATCATATTTTAAAAAACATCTAGGATAAATGCTTTTATCGTAGATAAAACATTTTTAACCTTATATTCTTCTCAAAACATGATATAGAATCCAATTAATCATAAACATTGTGTATTGAATCCACCATACCATATTTATTATAGTAACTCTTTGTTAAGAATACATTTGGTATCATATACCCTTTAAAATTAATGAATTGATTTCTATAACATCGATATCTGACATAAAATTTCCATGGAGTTTCTTAAACCCCTTATGATATCTTGGAAAATCCCATCACAAATTGAAACATTTCCCTTTTTCCTGAATCTTACTTTAGGTTTCAATAAACATGACAGGATAATCGAAAAACATTCTTGGACTTTCCAACTAACTTTTATTCTTTTGGGATGAAATTTTACCCACTTGTACTATCAATACAGGACCAGAACTAGGATGTCACATATCATAGATCATATCTCCTAAAAACAATGAGAAAATAGGGTAAATATTTATTTAATACATTATTTTTTTTGACAATTTTCCAATGATTACTCCATAATGAATTATATAGTTAGATTAAGCCTTACAAGATACCTCCAGTCTTTCTAAGTCATTGGAACACTCAATCACATTGAGTGAATGAGTAGAATCTAAATTTACTTAGGTCATTTTTCATCTAATTCATTTTTAAAACTCATTTTAATATGTATATATATATTATTATTATAATTATATAGATTATTGTGTTGAATAATTTCAATATTTGGTTACTCAGGTATGGTTTCTCTAAAACATAGAATTTTCTTCCTGTTTAAAAAAATTATAAATTATTTCATTAATCTAATAATTTAATTATATTAAGATTCTCATTTTCAATAATTATTTTAAGGCTATATTTAATGATGAATATTTAATTTATCTAAAAAATAAGTGTAACACCACTATAATTTTTGAAATATTTTTTTCTAAATAAATTTAATATTTTTGGTATTTTTCATTACACATAATACCAAATTTATATTTCATTACATGAAACATAGAGTTTAGCTTGCATTACATGCAACACTGGGTGTATCTTTCATTACATGCAACATTTAGTTTAAAAAAAACAATAGATACTATTAAAATATTATTATTTAATATGATAGTTATCACCTAGCCATTGGAATAGAGAGTATGAATAAGATTAACTATATTATAAAAACATATGGTTAATAAATGTATATATAATTAATTATTTGTTGAAAAATTAATTCAAAATGAAAATAAAAACTATTTGAAAAAAAATGAAATCTTTTTTTGAAAAAAGATTTTTATAGATACCCAGGATATTCTTAAAACTTATCTGGGAAAATGTTTTAGGCAGGCCGAACCACTCCCAGTTGGGAGGAATATCTTTATTTTTCTTGAAAATATATATAGATCTAGTGCCATCGAATAATTTCTTGAGGAATGTTTTAAGATTAACAGAGTGAAAACCTTAATTTTAGGTGGCATTCATCAAAAGGGTAAGCATACTGAGGCTTTTAAGAAGGAACCATCTGTGGATACTACCTCATTGTAGGATGGAGAAGTTCTTGGAAGCGATGAAACCAAGGAGATATTAAGAAATAATATCCTAGGGAAGGAGGAAACTGAGGAGTGTAAAACTTTCCTACCGAAATCTAGTACCGATATTAATAGATTTACTTTTCTTGACATTTTAGGAAAATATAATAGAAGGGAAGCTCTTTTGAGGAATTTGGAAGCTTTCTTGGACCTTATTGACTTGATGCACAATTATCAAACATTGAGAATTCCAAGGAAATGATAATTTCTCATATGAAGGATAATTCCACAAATCATGATGGATATATTTTAAAAAATAATTTAACT
This sequence comes from Viscum album, assembly GCA_963277665.1. NCBI lineage: Eukaryota > Viridiplantae > Streptophyta > Magnoliopsida > Santalales > Viscaceae > Viscum > Viscum album. Next base: position 1,965,183,643 of record OY728152.1, read on the forward strand.
TCAGGAATTGAGCCTAATGATGAGGTATTTGAATCATCATCCATAGATGATCTAGATGACACTTAGCAGGCTCCCAATAGTGGAAGAGGGGAATGCACCTGAGAGGTCAGGGTGTCTCCCAAAGAAGGGGTGAAAAACATAAAATAAGGTGACTATTGTTTTATCCTTTATTTTTATAGAAATGTTTTGTGCCACTTTTTACCATTTCTACCCTCCACTTTCTTTTCTTGTGTACTTACTTGTTCAATAATAAATTTTATGGGACCATGAATTTTAATCCATGGTTCATGACATTTAAAGTAAAAAAATAACTTTGGGTAAATTATTTTAATTAAATTTATATTTTATATATTCAATAAAATGTTTAACATTCATATTATGTGTTTTCTATACAGGATATAAGAATAAATCCAATTTTACACTTAACAACTTCATTTTTCTAAAAAACAGTTTTGTCGCCTTTTGCACACTTATTTTAAAAATAATTATTTACAAATTTATGAAATGTTTTTTAAAAAATGAATTTTAATTTTTAAATCATAATTTCAAATTTACATTAGATTTAATTATTTATAATTATCTAAGAAGATAAATTTTTTCGATGAACAGTGAAAAAATACCGGTTTTTATTAAGAATTGTCATTTATTTTAAGGTTTTTAAAAAAATCCAATTTTTTTTAATATTGTTTTAAAAGAAAAATTAGTTAAATTATAAATCTATTTAAAACAATTAAGTTTATTTTAATCATTTTCATATTGAATCGTTATATAAAAACTTTTTAAACATTTCAACATTTTCTCTTTGAAAATTCGCTTTCTTATTACGTCTGTAAGATTAATTTTAGATTAAATATTTCCACTTCTGTGAATAGAGTTTTGAAAAATAGATTAAATATTTTGAATAAAAATAATTTATATTATATAATAAGTTTAACTTAATTTTTTCTTTTCAACAATTATAAGTGTGGCACTCACCTCACTTGTAAAAGTCCACCCATCTCCTCTCTTCTTCACACTTCAAAGACCATTTGGTTTAGAAAATACCTAAAAAATACCCTTTGTTAATTCACTAAAATCATCCTATAATCATAAAATTGGTCAGAAATCCAACTTAAGAAGCCTTTTGGTTCAAACCAAAATAAGTTGTCCGAGGAATAGGTAACGTCCCTAATCAAGCGTTTTATTTTATTTCCTCATAAAACTCATTAAATTATTATTAAACCATTATGATATAAAAACCAAATAATATAAAATATAATAATATTTTATTATGATAATTTGATAACCTAAATCCTTCTCCTATTCCATAAAATTTATTACAAAATCATTATTCATGCGTACGAAGGACTATTGCCTCGCGAATCGATGTTATTCATTTTCCATCACCACCTCTCATGGATAGATATAATGATAAATTTATTGTTTATAAATTATATTTATGATATTATTATTATTATTTAATCATTTTATCATATATTCCTTTTTTACTTTCCATTCAATGGCAATATGATAACGTCATTCGTATGTACGAAGAACTACCTCCTCACAAAGCATTGTGATTCGTTCATGCTTTACATGGAAGGTAATAAGGACAATTTTAATGAAAATATGTGATATATGTGACACAAAAATTATTATATAATGGTAATATATTATTTACCTTTTTCTTTCATTTCATCTGGAAAAAGGAAACAATATTCATGCATAGGTACGACCCATTGTCTCCATAAACAATGTATTTAATTTTCTATCTCTAACTTTCATGGATCATTATAAATACATGTTCAATGAATATATATGATATTTATATCATGGTTAACATTTTGTATATTTTTTAACAATGATTAAATTAATAGGGGAAAAAATAAAAAGTCAAAACATACACAAAAAACAAAGTAGTTATTGCCCAAAACATGATTTTAACCAAGAATTATTAATAAATATGTAATAAAATGTCATAAGTAAATAATATCTGGAATTATATATATATATTTGTGTTTATTTAATATATTTATAATACACTTATATTTATTATAAAGGAGTTTCTAACATGTATAAAGCAAGTCGAGACTTATGGTAAGGGATTACTAGCTTCTCTTTTATTTCTGAGAGACAAATGAAAATTCATCACTCATTAATTTTGTGTGGTGTATATAATATCCATTTTACATTTTATATCATGAATATAATTATTTTAATTATATTTAATGTTTCATTTTAATTTTTTATTTATTGGGGCTTATGAATCAAAATATTATTAAAGCGGTAAGGGATTTGAGTCTCACTTTTATATCCATGAGAAACATTTCATATTCACTACCTATTTATTTTATGTGGTGCATATAATACCCATGAATTTTATGATTATTCTTATGAAAATTATGGTGAGTTACATGTCCATTTTAGGGTTTTTATTTTATGGGGTTTATGGTTCAAAAGTTATGAAAGAGGTAAGATATTTTCATCTCAATTTGACTTCTTTGAGATATATGTTGTGTTATAAACCTATATTATTTTACAAGGTGTATATACTACCCTTATGACATGTTATATCATTAATATACTTATATTAATGATATATAATAATTTTAATTTAATTTTATTCCTTCATGGGGATTATAATTCAAATTTACTAAAGTGGTAATGATTTTATGTTACAATCTCATCATTTATTAGTATTGTTTATAATTATGTTTTTGATGATAAAATATTATGATATATCTCTCAAGAAAATAGTTACTTTTATTATCCCCTGGTCATGTGATTAAAATACATGTATTTCATTCATCTTTCTCTCTTTATGTACTCAAGAGTTCAAAATTATATTTTCAAGAAAAATCATATTTATTTCTCTCTTCGGACGAAAACCCTTTTTCTCCATAAACCATGTTTTATAATTTTTTTTAATTTTTTTAACATTATAAAAATGATTTATTATAGAAATTTATTCACATATTTTACTTTGTATGAATTTTTTTGAAATGAATATTCTTTTCATTTTCCAAAAAAGGCCAATTTTGATTTTATCAAATATGTGAAAGGAACATTTATATCAAAGTTTACAATATGAAATGAATTGTCCACCACCATGGCCATTATTTTATTTGAATCCTCCTTTTTAAATTTTCTTGGTTATTTTCAATGAAAAGTTTTTTCAAAATGTTTTATGATTTAATTTTTTTTCAAAGTGGAAGGAATATTTTCCTCAAGAAAAGTTTTGAAGGATTTTTAAACCTTTATTTATAAGTTCTTAAAGTTTATTTTAAAATAAAAGGATTTTCAAAATGTTTTATTTTTTAAAAAGTCTTTTTCAAAGGGGAAAGTATATTTTCTTCAAAAAATGTTCAAAATTATTTTAAAATATTCCTTTATAAGTTTTCAAGGTTATTTTTTAAAGAAAATGATATTCAAAATGCATGATGTTTTAAACAGCTTTTTTTCAAAGTGGAAAGAATATTTTATTAAAGAAATATTTTAAATGATATTTTAAAGATTTATTTATAAATTTTCAAGGTTATTTTTAAATAAAAGGATTTCCAAAATTTTTTATGAGTATTAATTTTTAAAAATTGATTTTTAGATACAAATTATTTTCCTAAATAAATGTTCCAAGGGTCTCTTCCAAATAATTTTCCATATAAGATGAAATCTATTGATGTTACCTATGTATTACTGGGGATATAATCCAAGGAAACCATTCTTATTAATTCATTTAATGGTTCATGTTTTTGATGTCATGATGTTTATGGAAACTTTTTCTCTTCCACAGGTTATACAAAGAGTAAATACTTATGAAACCCACTTATTTTCATGGGTTATACTATGATGAATGCTGGAATGATTACAAAACATGTCCAATTTACATAGGTTATGATATTATAAAATATTTATGAAACCCATTCATTTCATGGGTTATAATATGATGATTGTTTTATGATGTTTTTCCACACATACATATGATTTTCATTATGTCATGGTTGGGGCCTATATCTTCCTACAATGCATTGGGTAAAAATTTATATCTCTTGATATAGAAAAGACCGGAAGATAGAGTGAACCTCGTTGAGTAAGGGACTATTTTTACTATGTGAGTCTTGGGAGTGAACCTTGACTACTATAATGTTTTTGGGAGTAAACCCATCCCACTATGATAGCCTTGGAAGTGATATTTTACTATAATGTAAATGGTTTTCTATAATTATGTTTATTCCAAAAATATCTGTCATATACCAATGTTATGCACTTATAGATAATGTTATTTAATTCCATTATGATTCAGGTCTTATGGACTACCAATATTTATTCTATGACTAAATATTATGATCTTTGATATGTAGGGTATGATTTTCCCATATTATGATCATGTTATTATATCCTTATGTTCATGTTATGCTTACATATCTCCCTTGTTTATCCATACTAAGCATCTAATCTCACTATTTATTATGTTTTATTTTCCCAAGTTATGAAGAAATGTATTATGTATAATATGACTAAGAAGAGTTCTAGTTATAAAGAACATAGTGGGAGATGATGTAGCTCACTTATGAATGAGTTTTATATTTTTCCATGTTTCCAAAGGCACTATAACTTTCTGATACTCAGGCGCGTGTTTTTATAATATAATTAATACTAATATAAATGATATAATATCTAAGTATTAAAATATCGGGTCACTATAGTTGGTAGTATAGGATAAGTTTTGTTAACAATTGGAAACTAGGATGAGAAAACTTTTGTATGATCCCCAGGGGATATTTATAAATTTATGTCAAGGGATGTCTCTAAGGATTAGTCTAAGGATGAGTCAATGTATAGTAAACGATTTGAAAATGGGTATATCTGCATGGATATATACTAGCGGTCTATAGAAATCATGGGTATAGATTGAATGGAATTTTCCTATAACTATGATTTATGTAAACTCTAGGTATAGGTAGACTATCATAATGGGTTTTAAAAAACTATTGGTATAGGTTCCCCATATTTCAATTGGATTCTCCATTTCCCCTATTCACTTGATCCCATTCTCCTCCCCTTCAGTCAATCTCCCCTCACCTGAGTGACCACAAAGACATCCGCCTCCAGCATTCTCCCATAATCCATCAATTTTTTAATTTCAATCTTCTTCGACATCAGATTAGTGAGTTCCAAATCATTCCTCTATTCTGTTAACTATTTTTTTTCATTTTTATCTATTTATGAAAACATAACCAAGACATAGTTAGGTCACGATTTTGTAGATTATTTGAAATAAAGTTCTTTGTGGGTGATGTTTTATTTTTGGGATTTTGGTTTAATGATTTTAATTTGGATGAGCCCTTAGTGTTATATTGTTATATAATTGGGATATATTTTATGGTTATATTATGGGAAGTTATGAGTCTTGGTTTGGATTTCCCTCATTGGTTGTAATTATGGTTTAATGATTGTAATTTTTCCTCTATTTCTGGAATTTTTTTCTATATATGTTATTATACTGGAGCATGCTGGAAACACTTTTATCAACATATTTTTAAATATATAGTTTAATAGAGATCAAATATATTATATTAAATTCCTATAAGTAATTTTTTTTATTATATTTTATTCTTTTTGAAAACTATCCTAGGGATTCTTAAGAATTTAACTTAAATTTGAGATTATTTTGGTGGAATATTTTAGGGATATAGATATTTTTAGTGTTAGGAATCATATTTTAGCTAAATTTAGGGGTTAATTTTGGTTATTACTGTCTTTGATCTATGTCATTTAATTATTGAAATTTAATTTTTTATATAATGAACCATGGTTAAATTATTTATTAGATTGTTTTAATCTAAAAATAAATAATTGTATGATGATGTAAATGATTATAATATCATAAGTTAATCTTGAATATTGCTTTATCTATGAAGGTTGGTTATTTATAAATTCACGATTGTATTTATATTACCTGTTATCAATGTTTCTTAGAATTATTTATTATGATTTAGACATTAATAATGATAAAATATTTTTTCAAATAAATAAATATTCCGATTTCAAATGTTTAAGAGTTTTAAAACCTTTATTATATATAAATATTTTTATAGAATACTTGGGTAAATGTCATGAAATAATTATATATTTTATAATGTAAATCTTATTGGATCATATTAATTTTATAAAACATGGTTTCCATTGATAAATTTTTACATAAGAATTTACTTCTTTAAGAAAAAATTTATGGTATAAACCTTAGTTTCACCTATTTTGATTAACTGTTGGGTATAAATTAGTTCTTTGTTAAGAATGATTCCTTAGTTCATTTATCATGTATTGAGTAGTTATCCATTTATTTACACTTCACATTAAATGAACTAAAAACCATCTAACCACACTTTATATAATTTAAGAGGTTTCATCAATGGTGAAGTAATGGATGGGATTCATATAGTGGGATATAATGGGTTAATTATTTAGTCTTAATAGATCTTCCCAAAATTAAATAATTCTTAAATTGAAATAGAACATCATGTAAAATCTATTTTCCTTATGTTTGAATAATATAAATAATTATAACCTTAAAAAAATCCTTTCATGACTAAATGTTATCCTCAATTATGTTTTCAAATGAGAAGGCCCATCTGGATAGAAAATACACATTTTTCTTTTAGTATTCCTTAGTTGTTATTTATTCCAATACATTCACCTTGTTTGGATTTATATGAGTATGTCTTGGTTTTTTTTCATGATATTCCTTGTTCTTTTTTTTGGATAGATAATAGTATTATATAATGATCACTTTCATCATTAATTGTATTCAATTTGGTTTCCTATTAGTTTTCATTAATTTACTCTATGCTATATGTTTAATTTGTCTTTGAAATTGGATATCTTTCTAGTTTTTTATTTGTAGGTATCACTTATAGTATATGTTTTCTCTCTTATTATTTGTTTTTCTAGCTACTATAATTATTTAATGAATTTCATAATAAAATTCGCTGTAATGAATTATTTAATTAGGGTTTACATTGTTTATTAGAACATATCTTTTATATCCCTGTAATATAATGGATAGAAGTTGTATGTATCATACCGATTAGATTTCAACCAAGTTTCAAAAGAATTTGGATATTATTTTAGATTTTTCATTCAAAAAATGATTCATATGGATGTCATATATAGTTTTAATGTTATAATTGTGTTTGAAGAACATGGTCAATCCAAGAAGAAGTTAACTAGTATATAAAAAAATCTGGATTTCAAACAAACTGTTATGTTTGGTATCACATTGGAGAGATGTGAAAATATTATACTATTCATGAATGGAAAGATATAAGTGGTATGGATAATTTAATATTTGATCAATTTCCATTTGTGGATCTTTACAAGAGATTTAGTATTCTAGTGAAGAAGACAATGATATCAACACACATGAGGAAAATAATGAAGATGATGATGTTGAGAGAGTGAAAAAATTAATAGTTAATCCCATAACTACTGTATATAAGGAATGTACTAAAATGAAAAATATCTAATTTCTAATGTTGTTATATCATGGAAAAACTGTGTATTAAATTTATAATACCACAATTGATTATATTCTTACCTTTTTTAAGGACTTTATTCATGATGGTGCAGATATTCCCTCAAATCATTATAAGGCATGGAAGTTAATTAAGCATATCATATTTTATACTAATAAAACTCATGATTTTATAAAATATTATAGTTTATTTTGGGAGGAAATAACAACACTTAATGACTATAAAGAATTTGGTAAATCTTGATTGAAGGAAAATTTATATGGAACACTATCTTGTGTTCCACAGAAAGTCATATAAAACTTTCCATTAATTACAAGAATTCAAAATAAATTCATGTCTGTAGAAATATTAACCAAAATGTGATGAAATGATGCTATGAGAATTATAGGTAATGATGAGTTGGTTAATTTTGTATATGGATTTTCATGACTTACATTTTATTCAAAACATATTTATTTCATAGTTGAGTTGTATAATTTCAGGATGGGTCTATCCTGTGATAGTTTTAATCTGTTTGGTCAGATTCTTACTGCTCACAACATGTGGCCAGTGTTTATTCACAAGTATAAAATTTTTCCGTGGATGTTTATGAGAAAAACATTCACTTTATTGATTATACAAATATCTTTACAATCTGATAGTGTAAATGATATAGAGATCTACTTATAACCTTCAATAATATAGTTGAAGAAGCTTTGGTGTATGGGTGTGTTCATATTCAATGCATCCTCAAAATATATATTTTTTAATGCATGTACCTTTCTATCGACTATAAATGATTTACCTACTTATATGATGATGTTTGGATCAATTATGATTGGAAAACTATCATGTACTATTTTTATGAAGAACACATGATCGAGAAGGCTTAAATATCACCATAGTTTCAATTTTATAGGGCATCGATGATTTTTTATGATAGTTCATCAATACAGGAAGAATCAATTGAGGTTTCACAATAATTATCACACTAAATAGTCACCTAAACAAATATTAGGAACTGTTGTGATTACTGAATTGAAAGATTTTAGTTTTTTATTAGGGAAAGGATAGATGAAATCAAAAAAGAAGAAGAATGTTGACACTAAAACCACTTACAATTGGAAAAAGAAAATTATCCTTTTGGAGTTTTCATATTGGTCTACCAATTTTTTACAAAATTATTTAGATATAATACACATTGAGAAAAATATGTGTGAAATATTTCCTTAAATTCTTCTAAATATCAAGGGGAATACCAACGATGACTTATGATCTCGTCGGGACTTGTTGGATTGGGATATTCAACCGGTACTAAATCCTGTGTGTATCAATGAAAATAAATGGAAATTTACTTGTGTTTCATATGTGATGATGAATTTTGAGAAAAATAAATTTTTGTAAGTATGAAGAAATATCAAGGTTCCTGATGGATATTCCAATAACATATCTAAATGACTACACATAAGGTATTTAAAACTAAAATCCCTGAAAAATCTTGATTATCACATCCTTCTTCATGAATTTATTCCAATAGCAATTCAGAATTTACTATCCAATAATGTAAGGGTGATAATGATTCACTTGTACCAATTATTAGAGTTATTTTTTCTAAAATGTTATCCAATCTTTTCTTGATAAAAATGTTGTAGGTGTCGCCATTAATTTGGTGTTAGTTGGAAAAAATATTCCTCCATCATTTTCACTTTCATGCTATATTTAAAAGTTCATATTACAATTGAAAAACTTAATGGGGGGCCTGTTTATTTTTGGTTGATGTATCCTATTGAAAAAAATTTGTTCACAATGTAATATTATGTTTGAAACAAGAATCATCCCAAATGTTCCATTATGAGAGGTTATCTGGATCAAGAATGTATGGATTTTTTTCAATGTATTTGTCTGATGTGAGCATAAGACATAACCATCCAATGAAAAATTAAGATGACAATTATGGGGAAATTGAGCCCTCATTTCCATCTCTTCTCTAAATATGAGGGATTCTTGGGTCATATACATTGGCTACATTGAGCCTTGAAGACTGGGAAATGGCACATAACACAGTTTTGTTTAAATTTGGTTTATTCAATGACTATATCAAGTAAGTAATTTGAATATTTATATGTTATCTCATACTAAGTCATTTCATATATGCCTTAAAATTTTATTATCATTTTATATAGGGAACATAAAAAAAATTATACGTAGAGTTCATCGATCTTTGCCTTTGAGAAGGATAGTGACCTTACATGTCAAATATTTTTCTACTTGGTTGAAATCAATGGTATGAACATTACTTTAATTAAATTAAAATCTTGATATTCATTTAATTTTATTATTCATATATATTTTAGGTAATGATTTTACTTATTGAATTCGACTCTCAAGAATTGAGTGCATTGGATTTTGGTCCCAATTCCTTGGTTTGTGAATGAAAATATTTAATAATCAATGTGTATAAATTTTTTATAATTGATAGAGAGGTAAAAATGAGAACACAACATGATGGTATTATGTTAGATACTATAGAAGACTATTATGATAGTGCATCTGATAGTAGGCATCAATATGAAAATATATCTTATTATGGACTTTTTGAGAAAATATTGTTATTGTATTACTTCTCTCATGGTCGTGTCACTGTGATGAAATATAAATGGTTTGATTAAATGACATGACATGGTATATTTATTAATTATTGTGGATTAAGAGTTATTTACCTGACTTGATTACTAAAATATGATGAACCATATATTTTGGAATTAATGGAAAACACGTGTTTTATGTGAAAGATCAGTTAAGACCTAATTATAGTGCCATTGTTAAAGTAATTCCAAGGCATATTTTTCATGATGGTGGGGATGAATTTGACACCATTTATGTTCCCATTGGTGTTGATCAAAATATTTCATTTAATAACTCAAATTTTCCCATTGAGATAGTTGATGTTGAATCTAATGTTGTGGTGGGTAATATATAGAAGCAATCATATATGTTCATAGTTCATTCAGTTTACCTTGATGTGATTTTTTCAGGTTGGTACAACTGTAATTAATTTAATTTGGTTTTAGTTTCGAGTGATATATTTGTTTTAGTATTTTATTTTTCATTTCATTTATTTAGATTTCTTTCAATTTATAAAATTGGGTTTAAAATTGGTTTTAAAAAAATGTATAACATGATTTTAAATTATAGTTTATAAAACATGTTATGACATTTTTTATGAATTCTTTAACTTCTACGTTGTATGTATTATTTTTAAAAATATTTTAAAAAAAATTACATTAAATTCTTATGTAGATTATGAAAAATATTGAATAATTTAGAAGGAATGGATTATTTTATAATGATTGATAGGTGCACGAGCTCAAGTTTCCTCCTATAGTTCCCTTAGTGAGTATAATAATTCTAATATTTTTCTTCTGTATTACATTTAATGTCATGGTCTTATTCTTTATCAATTTTTTTAAGGACATACATTTTAACTACAGTTGTCTTCTATTCATCTTAATAGTATGGGTTCGAGCAGAGGTTCTCCTAGAGCTAGATGGATCGCCCGTCCTACCCATTGTCACCCTAACCCACCAATAGACACCGCATCTACCACACCTTTCTAGCCTCCACTTGATCCTCTAAGGATTTTCCCACCCATGCCTCCATTTTCATCTCATTTATCATCTTCTTACCATACCATGTCTATGTCACCTAAATGGATGTTCCCACCTTTACCATATCCATATCTCTTGATGTATCCCAAACCCTACTACCCATATCCTATCCAGTATTTTCCGCCTCCATTTTCTTATATCCATCCAAGATCTAATGGTTCTATTCCTTCAACTTCTACTCCAGGGCATGCATATCACCCAGTGCATGCATTGGAGAAGTAAAATCCTTCAAAAGATCTTAATTTAGGATAACCGACAGATCCATCGGATCCTAATGATAAGCCTACATTAGGTTTTTTTATTATATGTGTGTGTGATTATATCACATCATTTTTTCCTGTTGTAATGTGATTTAATTATTTTTTCCTTTAGTATTATTCATTGGGATATTATAGTAGGTGATGTGGGTTCACCCGTAGTCATGAATCTTGGAATCATCAAAAAAATAATTGTATATTATAATGAAGGTAATTTGATGATAGGTAAAAATTCCTAATAGTGTAGTAGTTTCATGGGAACTTTATTCGAGTATACCAGTATCATTTCGATGCAACCATTCTCACAGAGGAATATCATTAATTAAATCAAGGAAAAATCATGGTCATGGATATGGGTAACAAACTTTGTTAAATATATATCTATATTATTTTGGTATTTATATGAATTAACATGTTTATTGTACTGTTAGTTTAACTTTCCTGATGGTGAAGCTGATAATTTTGCAAGGTTGATGGATCTTGGGGAGTTATAGATATCATATAAGTATGAGTTATATGTTGGTTATAAGGGTAGAGTTAGTTTTGATTTAGAGGGTGTACCAGTATTCCTTGATTGTCTAATAACACAATATCAATATATGACCACATATTGGAAGAGTGATGTGTTTAAGGTATTCCTAATATTTAATTGCTTTCATAGAAAACTTAATTCTTATTAATTTAATTGTTTTTTTTTGTTTTTAGGATGTGTTAGTAAAAAACAAAAATTAAAAATATTCAATGATGTATTTTCACACCTTGGGGAACACTAAAACTCCTGATCATGATAGGTGTTAGGTAATTTAATAAGAATAGAAATAATAACTATATTTATATTGTTACTTAGTTCTATTTGTATACTAAAATTCAAGTTTTAGTGTTGTCTATCCCTTTAATATAAGGCTGTAAATAGCCATTACAAATGGCCAAATGGCTAAATGGTCAAATGACTAATTGGTTAAATGTCTTAATGGATAAATGGTAAAATGTCCAAATGGCCAAATGATCAAATAGAAAAAATGTACAAATGGCCTAATGGACTAATGGATAGACTAATGAACTAATGGACCAATGTCTTAATTTCCTAATGATCAAATAGAAAAATGGCCAAATGGAAAAATGACCAAATGGTCAAATGGACAATGTCCAAATAGCCAAATGAAATAAAATGGGAAAATGGGAAAATGGGAAAATGGGAAACTAGTCAAATGACCTAATTTCCTAATGAAAAAATGTCCAAATGTACAAATCCTTAAATGAAAAAATGTCCAAATGTCCAAATGGACAAATTTCCAAGTGTCCAAATGCCCAAATGGCCAAATGGGCCACACTAGCCTAAATTGACCAAATTGGCCTATTTTGTCTAATTATCCTAATTAGAATAATTTTTCATAATTGTAATAATTGGCCTAAATGGCCTAAATTGGTATAAATTCCATAATTGGACTAAATTTGGTAAATTGGCCAAAATTGGCCTATTTGGAATAATTGGCCTAAATTGTCAAAAAAATCCCAATTAGCCTAAATCAGCCTAAATCAGCCTAAATATTGAATTATCCTAACTATAATAACTAGCCTAATTGGCCTAAGTTGTCCTAAATTATGCTAAATGGCCTAATTTAACTAAATGACCAAAATGGCATAATGGCCTAATGGCCAAATTGGGCAAATGGCCTAATAGCTTAATAACCTAAATAATCTAAATGACCCAAGTGGCCTAAATGATATAAATGAAATTAATTTCCTAAATGGGCTAATGGGATAATGGCTTAATGTATAAATTTTCCAAATGGAAAAATGGTCAAATAACCAAATGACTAAATGGACACATAGCCAAATGGCCAAATGGCCAAATGGCCAAATGGCCTAAGGGCCTAATGGCCTAATGGAATAATGGATGAATGGACTAATGAACTAAATGGTCTAAATGACCTAAATCTCCCTAAATGAAAAAAAATTCTAATGGAATAATGACCTAATGACCTAATGTACTAAATGTACTAAATGGACTAAATGACCCAAATGGACTAAATGGAAAAAATGGACCAAATATCCCAAATGGATCAAATGGGAAAAATGGGCCAAATGGCCTAAATGGACTAATGGAATAGATGGAAGAATTCCCCAATAGACTAATTCCCTAATGGACTAATAACCAAATGCTCAAATAGACTAATGTCTTAATGGTCGAATGGCCAAACGACCAAATGGCCATAAGGCCGAATGACCAGATGGTAGGCCAATTGGCCTGATGGCCTAATGACATAATGACCTAATGGCCTGATGGACAAATGACCTAGTGACAAATGTCCATGTGACCAAATGATAAAACAAAAAAATGTCCTAATGACCAAATAGCCTAATGGCCAAATGACCAAATGGCTTAATGGCCAAATGGCCAAATGGACAAATGGCCAAATGGCCAAATGGCCAAATTTCCAAAAGGACTAATGGCCTAATGGCCTAATGGACTAATGGCCTAATGGCCTAATGGAATAATGGACTAATGGCCTAATGTCCTAATGGCCTAATGGCCTAATGGCATAATGGCCTAATGGCCTAATGGCCTAATGGACTAATGGCCAAATGGCCTAATGAAAAAAATGATCAAATTTACCAAGAGACCAAATAACCAAATGGACAAATAGCCAAATGGCCAAATAGCCAAATGACCAATTGGCCCTAATTCTCTAAATGGCCTAATTTGCCTAAATGGCCTAATTAGACTAATTGTACTAAATAGACTAAATGTTCAAATTATCCTAATTGTCCAAAATATACTAATTAGACTAAACGGTCAAATTAGCCTAAATGGCCTAAATGGACTATATGGAGTAGAAGACATAAATGGCCTAAATGGAATAATTGGTTTAAATGGATTAATTAGTCTAAATTAGCATAAATTTCATAATTTCGGAATTAACCTAAATTGGACTAATTGGCCTAATTTGACTAAATTGGCCAAAATTGGCCTAATTGATCTAAATTGGCATAAATGGAAAATTGTCCTAAATTGGCCTAAATGGTCTAATTGGCCTAAATGGCCTAATTAGACTAAATTATCCTAATTGGCTTAATCGGCATAAATAGCCTAATTAGACTAAATGGTCTAATGGGTCTAAATGGACTAAGTGGACTAAATGGAATAAATGACTTAAATGACCTAATTGGCCTAAAATTCCTAAATAGCCTAATTGACCTAATATTCATAAATAGCCTAATTGACCTAAATAAATGGAATAATTGGCCCAATTATTCTAAATGGCCTAATTGGAATAATGTTTCCTAAAATGGCCTAGTTAGCCTAAATAAATGGCCTAATTGCCCTAAATTTTCCTAAATTAGAACAAATGGCCTAATTGGCCTAAATTGGCCAAATAAATGGCCTTATTGGCTTATGTAACAACTCATGTTTTGAGCTAAGGAAAAATTTCAAGGGAATTTATAATTTGAAATTTAGTGGATGGGTCGTTCTTTGAACCGAGCTTTAGAACATAATTATGAGAGTTGTAACACTTAAAGGTGGTTTTTTAGACTTGGGTAAAGATTTTAGGGGTCCCTTAGGTGCTCCATTGAGTTTCGAGAGTGTTGGGCTCTAAAATATCATGTTTTGGTGGTCTGAACAGGGCACATGATTTTTCTAAAACCTTGCAAACCCCTAACAACTAACCGTACGAACTGAACCAAGGGTACAATAGGTGACGCACGGGCTGCACATGGTTTACCAAAATCATGCACCTAGTTTGTACTCTTAGTGCCACTTATATAGTAACCTTGTACTATTCATCACATGTTAGGCACATGGTTAGAGAAAACTGGGCAGGATAGCCATGTGAGGTGGGGTTCCTAAGTAGTAGGAGTTGTATGATTGGTGCACGGTTTTTCCAAATCATAGCTCCAAACCGTGCAAACCAGTTTTGAGTGGGAAATGACCAAAATTTCCTTAATGAGTTTAAGTTTCTTTTTCCTCCCTTTTATTCTTCCTCCAGCCATGTGAGCTCTCCTCCTTGATGTTGTGGGTTTCTCCTCCTCTCAACCAGTGCATGGATAGAACCCCTCCATCTTATGTCTAAATAGAATGTCATCGATCTCTATGGATCTGCATAAGTACTCTCTCAATTCCACTTTCCTTTTTTCTAAGTTTCTCTTCTAATT
The DNA here is from genome assembly GCA_963277665.1 of Viscum album. Taxonomy (NCBI): domain Eukaryota; kingdom Viridiplantae; phylum Streptophyta; class Magnoliopsida; order Santalales; family Viscaceae; genus Viscum; species Viscum album. Next base: position 1,965,199,213 of record OY728152.1, read on the forward strand.
GGTTATGCTATTTTAGAGCGAGCTTATTTGCCCTATTTTTAGGGAAAATTTTCATTTCATTGATTTCTTCTAAACCAGACCGAATCAAACCTTAGTATTGGATGATTAAACCATCATAAGCATAAGGTAGGTGGTCTATGGATTTTTTCTCAAGTTTCCATTGTTTTATAAATAGCATAGTTTTTCGTATATTGACCTTTTTCATGCATTGCATTAAAAATGTTTCCTTTAATCTAAATCATATTAAACACCTTGTATTACTCCCATTGATCCTTGATTAATAGTTTTGGGTTGTCCAACTTGACTGTGGACACCCCTTGGGTGTGCTATATTTTCCCCCTTATGAAATTAGTTGTTCAAATGCCCTGAATTATTTCTAAGCTTTCAACTGGGATTATAAATAGAATTCCACATAGAATATTTTTCCCAATTGATCGTGGAACCTCCCAAATTTCATGTTGAACCTTTATAAATTGAATTACCATGTTGGGTAGTTTTTATAAAATGATTCATAATTGTGTTTTGAGTTTATATTCCTTAATTTTATGTTTAATTGTGCTAAATTAATTGTTTGACAACTAATGAATTTTTTTTATAAAACCCCTTGGATGAGGTGCACTATCTTCTAAACTGAAAAGTATTGATTATTTATTTAAATCATGCTTGGTCCTATGGATTTGTTGTTTCTATATTCTTGAATTTCAATTATTGATAAGTTTCATTCTAGTATATAGTCTTCTTATTGTTCTTAAATGGGGTTGTCCGCCTTCTATTTAAATTCTTAGTGAACCAAGCACATCCTAAGTGCCTGGCCTGCTTCATAATAGGATTTTCCCAAGTTAGTAAATTCCCAATTTCACTATGGTACCTTTAAGTACCTCTTGATCATTATAATTGGTTGAGTTTTTTTTAATATATCAAATGAAATGTTTTAAATGTTATTGAAATGGGTGGTGTGAACATGACCCTTAATAAATCTAAATAAAAATGTATTAAGAGAATTGTATTAAATGGAATGGAATGTTCAGGATGGTTTTCTTTCCTTGAATGTGTTGAATAATTTAAATGAAATAAATGGTAAAGGGTGTAAATCCCATTTTGATCTTCTCATGCTTGGTATATGATATAATCAAAAGGTTATGACCTTAATGTTAATTGGGACTAATAAATGTAAATCATGAGAGTTAATGCCTCATGGATATTATTATAAACATTATTTTTCATTTAAATAGGTTGTGGAAGATGGTAAGGGTTCTGTTGAGCCTTGAGGTATCATTCTCCCTAACATCAAGTGTTAAGCATGATGTCTCACACCAGTGATACTATGTGGATGGTGGGAATGGCACAACACGTCACTTGTGAGCATTGGAATGATGGAACACTCACCACTATTCGAGTGTTGACATGATAACATAGTCACTATCTCAAGTGATGAGCATGGTGGTTCCCACTCTTTATGAGATATCAGGCCTGAACCCTATTGCTTAATCTTATAGGATTTTTAGATTGGTTATGGATGACTAAGTTATGCCCCAGGCCATCCAACACCTAGTATTCCAGGTATATGGATACTTATGTTCTCACATACCTAATTAATATAGGTGGATGTGATATATAACTATACTATATATATTATTACTATATAAATTGTTACCGATCAAACACTTATTCCGGCCATGAGCTGAAGCAAGTAGGGTCGACCAGGTTTCCTATTAGAACCTGAGTTGACCAATGTTTTTTTATTGATCACTATTTATTTATTCATATTACCTACACACTACCTTAATTTATATTAACGGACTGATTATATCTATAAATACCATGGGTGGTAACCTATGGGGATTTATATATCACTCCATGCTCAGTCCGCCATTGCACTAGGGTACCCGAGTATACCTCATGTTCATAGGACCATTGATCCTTGCTCATGTTGTTCTTCTTGTACCTAAGAGTTAAGAGAAAAAGACTAAGATGGAGCTCAGGATGATCATGGAGATCTCCTTCGGGGATTTTTATTTGTTTTCTTATTCTTGTACTATAATGTTACTTATTTCCTATTGTATGTCTTCCATTTTAGATTATGTGTCATCATCTGGACATGCATGCATTATTGTATATTAGTGTTAGCCATATTTTATATTAAATTTATACTATTCTCCTGCTACTCTATATTTATTTTATTACTAATTACATTGTTTCCTTTTATTTATTTTATGATATACTGTTGTGCAGATCTGATCATGAGGGTATATTATCCCTACTATCATCTCCTAAGACCCTCGTTGCAAGTTGGTAGCCTATGTTATATGGGGAAGCACACTTGAAGCCATGTAACCCCTCAGTCCTACTACTGGTTTAGTGGTTAGTTGGGCCCAGATGTTATACTCTAAATGTTCTAACTAGCATAAATTGTCATAAATTGGAAATTTTTTCCAAATAAATGTATAATTGGATGAAATGGCCTAAATTGACCTAAATGGAATAATTGACCCAAATGAACTAATTAACCAAAATGGACTAATTGGCCCAATTGGCATAGTTACCCTAAATTTCCTAATTGTACTAACTGTCCTAATTAGCTAATTAGATAAATGGACAAATGGCTAAATTTCCAAATGGCCAAATGGTTAAATGTCAAAATGGCCAAATGACCAATCGACCTAACCAAAAAATGAACCTAATGACCAAATGATCAAAATTACCTAGTAACCAAATAATCAAATATAATTAACAAAAATAGAATTGGACTAAAATGATCATATAATAGGAATCCATATCATACCCATGTTTAGCATGCTAATTAGTATATATTTTTTATGTTATTCAAATAGTATTAAATTTCTAGGTAAATGAATATTTATATATTTATTCATTTTATGGATTTCTTTTAAAATTATAATTTTAATCCCTTATAGGTTTATCAATTTTATATTATTCAATAATGAAGTATTATACTAATAAATTTCATTTTCATCAAGTGAAATTGATCATCAAAGCTTGTGCGCCTGGAGAAAAATTATTTTTCTTGAGTAGGAATAAAATGGATGGAAGTGCTATAAATGAACAATCACAATTTTTTTAATTTTTTTATTGATATTTTAAATTTTTATATGTAATTAATAATTAAATACCTTATTTATATTTTAAAAAATGTTCCCTAGAGTCCCTTTATGAGAAATAAGAGGACAACATCATTCCAAATGATCACTTGAGACATGTATTAGGTGAGAAGAACTAGGGGAGAGTCTGATGTATATCTGGGAAAAGAATCATCCCCAATTGTTATTAGCCCTCATTGAGTGCCTATAAAACCTCTCATACCACCAAGCTGAAAAACGATCATGAAGAAGCAGTTAATGTAAAAAATATCTATACAAGAGCATGAAATAAGTAAACTGGTCACTGAAAACTTCCCAAAATCTCTGTCAGTTATAATTCCATCACTTCCATTAGAGGATGATATATATTTTGATTCATGTTTAGTATAAATGAACTCTTCATTTGAGGCCCCAAATTATGTCAATGAGGGTCGTAGTGGAGATCGAGTTGATGGTGGCAGTAGCAATGGTGGTGATGATGATGATGATGGCGTTCTAGTAAATAATAATGGTGATGATTATGATGTAACTTGTGGTGATTAGAAAGATATTGATCCCCATTATTTTGAGTTTAGGTAGAGACATGTGTAGATGACTAAAAATAATTGATGTTGTGGATTGTATATATATGTTACATTATTGTAAATGGATTGAAAACTATTTATAATTTGATGGTTGAATGATAAATATATAATAAGTGTACTACATTAAATGTGTACCATGGTTTTTAATTTATTTGAATGTTTTTGAGTGGTGTTGGATGGTGCTGAAAATATCAAATGGGGGTAAGACTCTATACCCATAGTTTTATGAACCATGGGTATAGATTAATTTTAGACAACCATCTATACCCATGGTTTCTATAACTGTGGATATAAACCTATCCCCATTCCTTGAAGCATCCATGGTTCATAGAACCATGGGTATAGCCTATACCCATGGTTTTTGGGCTATACCCATAGTTATAAACCATGGGTATATGATAAGTCTCCAGTAGTGGGAAAATGTCCCCGAATTTTTGTAAAGGACGGAACAAGTTATTTATGAATAGCTACATCCCTGTCTAGATATTACAAGTAGATGTGGATCTAGAATTTAGGTACCTTGGTCTAATAGATCCAAAAGGGTGCATTGATCTAGACTTGATCATCACCTAGTTCATGACAATTTTCCTTGTTTTACACCTAGTTTGACACTCTCAGGGGACATGTAAATTCACAAAATATTTTAAAACCACCATATAGGATTTAAATAGATGATGAATTTGAATAACCTTGGATAAAACTAAAGTTTCAAAGATTAAAAAGGAGGTGTCATAATTTAGACATCCTATAAGTGATTTTTATATATTATGTGGCTCCCAACTATGATTATTTTTACTCAAACTAGAATTTTTTGGTTTTAGTCAATGGAGGGAACTGGAAAGAACTGGATAAATGTTGAATGTGATAGACAATGTGTTGATGAGAAACCAAATGAGGTGAAAACTAGGGTGAAGAATATTATGATTATTACTAATGAGTTATCATGATATATGATTAACAACATGCATCTTAACAGACTCTCGGACTCACTAAAGAAGAAAAGGATATAGTTTGTTAAGAGAACAGGTGGTGGATACTATTGAGGAAATAAGATTTAGATTTCAATATGTCGAGAATGTGGGAAAAAACACCCAAGTGGATATATGAGAGGAATGGGAAGATGTTTTGAGTGGGTAAGATAAATAAAAAATTAAGTAATTGTAGAGGAAATATGAAAAGTTTATTTAATGAAATGAATGAGGATAATGGTATCCCTAAGATATCATTGACATTTGAATGTTTCAGATATAGAATGTATGGTAATTATTCAAATTGATGTCCTAATGGGAAAGATCCCAAATATAATCATCATGGTGGTATGAGTAATGGTTATAATACTGATGATGAGGAGACTAAAAATGATATATGAAAGGTATGGGCTATTCTAAAAGTATTCTTTTATGTTAAATGTGAGAAGCATGATTAAATTAAAAGTGATCAATGTCAAGACATGATTCATATTTCATATTTTTGGATAGAGGTATTAAGGAATAAGATAATGAACCCTTGTTAATGGTTTGATAAGGAAGTGAGATGATTGAAGTTTTTATATATTATAATTCAATAATTACGTTATATGAATCCTGAAATATATAAGGATTGTTCAGTGTAGGTATTTCATTAAGGCTTTGCACTAATATTTTGAATTGTGATGATGACCTAGAAATGTTATTCAATCGAAATTTGATATTTTGATTAAGGGAAGATAACCCTAAATATGTTACAGATACTATTAAAATGGTTTTTATTTTTGATAAAGAGATGTCGATATGAATAAATTAGATTATACAACATTATTGGCCTTGGAACTGATTAATGATTTTTAGACAAAGTGGTTTATGTTATCATTCATGGAGTTTACAACATTATTGGATTTATGGAATATATTCAATAATCTATGGTTTTATTCAATGAAATAGAAAGTATGTATGTTTTTATTAATATTTTATGGTAATTATTGTTATTACCATGAGTCAATAGAATTTAATAGTAACGTATTCACATATTTGGTATGTGAAAATCAAGAGATACTTTATGATAATTAAGAGATTAATGTTAAGTTTATTTTGACAAATTTAGTGACCTTATTTGTTAATTTTTTATTTTGTAAGGGTTATATGGTAAACAATGTATGGAATTTTATGAGCTGAATTTTGGATAAGGCTTTATAGATTAATATATTATTTTACTATATGAGTATTTATGCATAACTTGTGCTGACCATTTTTTTATAATAACTAGAGATAGAAGGAATGACCCATCGTTCTTTTATAGATATTATTTAGTGATCCAGACATGAAAAATTTATCTCTTAGAGTAATAGATGAAGTGGAAATTGATTAAGGCACAACCAAAGGATCAGATTGTTCTTATGAAATGGAATTAAATTAAGTAAGTATACATTCTCATGAAAATTATCCAACATTACGAAAATGATGTTAAAATAAAATGTTGTCCTATTATCATAATTTTGATGATATCAATGACCTTTTTCACAACTCTTTTTTTAAATGGATTTTTGGTTGTTAAATTAATATTAATGATGTTCTCTATCACTCCCAATTAGTATTTGAGTTTTTTTCTCTTCTATGTCCATGTATTCACTTCCCACCTATGTTTACCTATTTGGAAACCTATTATATGTTATTCTAGATGAACTTCACACATCTATTTATCTCTTTTAAAGAGGAAGTTTTCTTAAACCCTTTTGCGATGTCGGTTTCCCACAAAGGGGTTTTAAATGTTAAACCCTTATTTATGAGGTACAAGTTCAAATTGTGAGGATGGAATTTATTTAAGTGGGGTAGAATGTAAACCATTAGATTTTTTGAATTTTTTTTCAAATAAATTTAATCTTTTCGATATTTTTCATTACATGTAATATCTAGTTTATATGGTGTGACACAAAACACTGATTTTATCTTGGGTTAAATGAAACACTATGTGTATCCTCCATTACATGCAACACCGAGTTTAAAATAAAACATGACATACTATTAAAATATTATTATTTAATATGATAGTTATCACCTAGCTGTTGGAATAGATGGTATGAATAAGATTAACTAAATTATGAAAATATATGGTTTAAAAATGTATATATAATGAATTATTTGATGAATAATTAATAAAAAATGTAAATAAAAACCATTTTAAAGTAAAGAAAACCATCTTCTAATTTTTTTTATACACACAAATGTGTTTTACATCAATAAATTAAAAAAATATGTTTGGTTGAATTATTTTAAGGAAATTTATATATTATATATTAAATTTAATGTTAATATTCATCTATGTGATTTATAGTCAGTATATAATAATAAATCCAATTTTATTCTTAAAAACTATATTTTTCTAAGAAGAAGATTTTTTGGCTTTTGCACAGTTATTTTAAAAATAATTTTTAAACTTCTATAAAATGATTTTTGAAAAAATATATTTTATTTTTTAAATCATCATTTCAAAATTATATTAGGGTGAAATATGATATTTTTTTGATAAGTTAAATTTTTTCGATGAATGGTGAAAAATACTAGTTTTTATTTTGAATTGTTATTTCTTTTAAAGATTTTAAAAAAAATAAAAATTAATTTAATATGGTTTTAAAAGAAACATTAGATCAATAATATATATATTAATCCCATTTATATCATTGGAATCATTTTTATATTAAATTTTGATATATTGTTTTAAACTTTTGAACATTTTCTCTTTGAAAACCCTCTTTCTCGTCACGTATGCATGATTAATTTTATATTTAAATTTTCCAATTATATGAACTTAATTTGAAAAAATGGATTCTATATTTGGAATAACAATAATTCATATTATATAATAATGTAAAACTAATTGTTTAATATAATGAATTCTAAAACAAGAAGAAAATGCATGAGTACACAAGTGTCATGGTGGCCCAAGCGGGGTGTGAGTACAACTAAGTAGTCCACCACTAACGGTGTCTAATGAAATAAACTGCATAAACAATTATGTATACTAATATATAAGGAATGGTACACAAATAATAGTTATCAATTTTCTATTTTTACAATTTTTTAATTAACCACTCAGGTTTTCTGGTTCCGCCGTGTCGCCCTAACCAACCAAACCAACTTCGACCATTCCAGAAGTTTGTGTAACATGAAAAGAGGGGTAAAACTATTTATGTAATAGGGGAATTACTTAATCAGTTCACTCTAACCAAATGTAACTTGGATTATCTATCCAAATATACAAACCATGAAATATATTGGAGGGATTAGAGCATCAGTCTGGCCAAACCCATGGATAAGGAGCCTCAGTCCAACAACCAAATCACATAATACATTTGTGGTCCAAGAACATCAATTTTGAAAAAATAAATGATGAAGAGCATAATTCCATCATCTAAATCAAACCATTATTCATGTCTTTTAAGGTTCACCATCAATGACCAATTTATTAAAAACCAATTCTCCAATGTCCAACACACTTGGCCTTTTAAACATAATAAAAATTAAAGGTTCTGAAAATCCATTGAATAACATTAAAACACCCCCATTTCTCATTTTTCAACATTATCGTATCATTTACAAATGTCCCAAAAAACCTTTAAAACCAATACATGACTCCAATAAAACCTAACCCCTTTCTCATGGACTTAAACACAAAAACCAAATACTCTTAAAATCACATTGAATCCGCCCTTTAAAACACATGTCTTCCTATTTGAAAAATCAAACCATTACCTAAGGACTTCATTTCCATTTTCAATCTTTTTATAGATATAATAAATGATGTTAAAAAAATGGGAACCAAACTATCATTTCAAATCACCGTTTGAAATCGAATATAAAACCATGTTTTCAAATCAATTTAAGGTCAACACATCCTTTTAAAACATTAACCACTTTTAAAACATCATTTTCCTTCATTGAAGTCCATAATTGGATCAAAATACAAAACACATCATTTAAACCATTTCAAAATCCTCCTAATCATTTCACAAAAGCTATAATATAAATATTTCAAGCATCCCTTTAACCATTCCCATTTTCGAAGTAACAACTACTACCGATTCACTCTCATGATTTCCTTATCTTAATGTTTACCAATCCATTTCACCATTTTCAAGGGTTTGACATACCCCATTGGTAGCCCTAGGTGCATTATTGAGTCATCAACGGACCTAACATGGTCCGTAAAGGGCCTCACATCTCAATTTAAGGCCCACATTACTTACCTTATCCAAAGAAAAAAACTGAGCAAGACAAAAAATTAGAACAACTATATACACATATAAAATTTCAATACTATGGGAAAATATTATAGACCACTTACCTCATGCTCATAGACAACCACTCATCCAACCATGAGCCTGGATTCAAACTAAAATGACCTCAAACACTATGGATAAAAACACCATTGAAAAAGGGTTCATAAAATTTAGAAAGATAGGAGACAACCAATAATGTCCCTTCCAGAAAATGGAAGGAAAGGGAGTCAAATACTTACCTAGAGATTCAATTTGTACGAAATGACACTCCAAATGCCTAAGAATCGAGGTAGATTCATCCTTGGAGGAGGAGAGAACTCATGGTTTTCACCCTAGGTAGTTGGGGGTCAAATGAGGAAGAAAATTAGGGGAGAAAACTTTAATCCCAAGTGGGAAAAATTTCAAAACCCCCTCTTTTAATGAGGTGCATAGTTAGGCCACATAGTTTTCATAACCGTTCACCAACCATGTGATCTCCACTATCTGGAGTTGCATAGTTTTCTGGAGATCCTATATGGTTTGTAGAACCGTGCGTTTGACTTTATCTAAGAACACATGATTTCTCCTTCTCCCCTTTCACAATTTAAAAACCATGAACCATTCTCCTCTATTTCACATTTCCATGGAACACAATTAGTACTAGCCATGTTCCAATCATGTGTCATGCACAATGTGTCATCGTTTTCTATATTTTCACATCCTGAACTCCCAGAAGACCCCAAAGACTTGACCTACTCATTGGAAACCTTATATTACACCATTAAGGAGAAGTTTATCCAAAATTAAAAATCAAAATGAACCTCTTGAAACCACAAGACCGTACATTGTAATTCAAGTTTGGGTAAAAACTTTCACATTCTTCACTATCATTGATTTTAGTGGATTTTTTCTTCTTCCATATTGGAGTGTTTTTTCATGTTAATTATGATGTATTAATTTTATTATTCTATAAATTTTTTTTTTACATTATTTTGTTAAATATTATTACAATTATTTCAAAAGAATTCTATTCCTATGATCAGGAATCTCGCCAACAATAAGCTCAGTGTCAGGAAGAAAAAAAAGATAATCAATGATGTTTATGTATTGGTTATGGACTGTGTTTATATGAAATCCATCACTCACAAACTTATAGACGACCTTGATTTTGGTGTTTCAAGTAATAATTTATGATTTTTTTATTGTAAGGTAGAACTAGTTATCTTCTTAACTTTGTTGTTATTTTTTGGACACTTATTTTAAATAGTGTTTTAATAAAAAATTACTGTTTTATGTTAAAAAATTATTTTTTCAATTTTTTTACCATCAACATGGAGGATAGATATTTTTATATTTTATACAGTTTTCATATCTCATGATGTATTTTTGGAGAATTTTTTGTAATTTTAGATAATTGAATATTTAAATAAGAAGGTTATTAGAGAAAAATTAATTTATTCATCTAATATAAAATATAAAATATAAAATTCCCCCTTATAGTGTGATTAATATCCTCTGCACTTGTGTAGTGAAACACGATTTTCCGTTTGATTTTTTGGAAAAAATTGTCCCTCACTTCCCATCGCCATTCCTTCCTTATTTAAATATAGAAATATATAAAAATATATAAAAAAAATATAAAAATATGAATATATATATATTATCTATAAAATAGAATTTATTATATTGTATATATTTTATATATTTTATATTATGTATGGAAAATTTAAATATATATATATATCCATTTATTATAAACATATATAGTTATTTATATTTATATATGTATGTTTATATAAATATGTATTATTATATTTAAATATTCTTATGTAAATATACACACATACACATTGATATATGTGTATAAATATATAAATATAAATATATATTTCTATATATACATATATTTATTTAGTTATTTATATTTATATATGTATGTATGTATAAATATTTATTTGTAATTGTAAATGTATATTCATTAGTGTGTGTGTTTTTATAGAAATATAAATATATATTGAAATTATTATATATATTATAATTTTTTTGAATTGAAATTATTATATATATTTTATTATTATGCATGGAAAATCGTTATATATATATATATATATTCATTTGATATATATTTTTATATATTATTTATATACTTATATATATATATATTTATATTTATGTATGTATTTTTATATAATATATAATTATATTTAAATATGTGTATGTATATACCAATGTATATATATTTATATTTTTAAATGTGCACACACACATATGTGAATGCATGTCTAAAATACACCCACAATCTCTAAGGTCTCAGAATTCCAAACCCTTTCCCTTTGCATTTTTATCAAGACTTGAAGGTTTCATGAGGGAGTTTAGAGTATTATTGGATGTTTGTAAACAGTTATGAATTTTTGAAGGTCACCATGTTGTGGTAGTGGGTGTGGTGATGGTCGTTTTGAAGCATACATGGAGGCTTGAGCATGGAGTAGACCGTTTTGGCCTTGGTTATTTTATGTTTGGATGTGGAATTGGATGTTTTGTGGTGTGACCCAAATTTAGTGAAATGAATTATTTTTCTATTTTATAAGGCCTTTTTCTTGAAGTTCCCCCTATGAGAAACTGGGAAACAAAAAATAGCTTGAGAGACCATTTTGAAGAAGGTAGGTTGGGCATGGAACCCAGTGAGTCCCACTATAGGAAACATGTAGTATGGATCTCACTACACCATAGTGTTGGGTATAGTAAATGTAAAAAAACTTGGGTTTTGTTGTTATGTTGTGGAGAAGGCCGTGGTGGAGTTCAAAACAGTTCGACGTGTGTGTTAAAGGTAAATAATATTCAAGATTCAAATTTCTTAAAAATTGGACCACGCCTTGATTCGAGGAACCACATGCATTTTTGGATTTCACCATGGAATAATGAAATCTTTCAGTCTTCTTCTAAAAAATGAGGGCATGAGCTCCCTTGGTTCATATTTTCACTCCCTCGATCAAACCCTAGATAATCTTTATGCCTCTCATCACCCTCCTACACCTTGAGAATTCTTATCACCTTGGTTTATTCAGATTTATGTTTCAAGGATAATAGTGCTTTATTTTAAACTTCCCTATTCATTTACCCTATTATTTTTATTTATGGATGTTCATTTAGGGAGAGTTTCCTCTATCTTGAGTTTAGGTTTCTATCTAGTGTTGATAGCAGTTTTGATGCTTAGGTTCTGACGAAATTTCCCTACATTTGGTGGTAGTTTTCATTGATATATGTGTATGCATATATAAATATACATATATATTTATATATATACATTATAGTGTTTATTTAGGTTTTCATGATGAGAGTTTTCAACACACACAACATTGAGTTTAAACAAATCACGACATATTATAAAAATATTATTTTTTAAATATGTTTTTTATAAACTAGATCATAAATTTTTAGGTATGAATATTATAAAATAATTTATGATACATATATAATGGTTCTAATCAATATAAATGTGTTTTAAAATTCTTAGAAAATAAGCACTCAATTTTTAATAAAAGCATTTATTTCGAAAATGATTTTTAGTTCTTTTTGTGAGAAAATATTATATTTAATTTATGGATATTTTATAAATTTTATTCTATAAAATTAAAATTATTTTTTAAATCAGAATATATATATTAAATTAGGGTGAAATTTTGGTATTTTTCAAAAAATATTTATTTTTAGTGAATAGTGAAAAATACCGTTTTTTGTAAAACTGTAATTTCTTTTAATAAATTAAGTAATTTAAAAGTAACATTATTATTTTAAATTTATTAAAAAGTTACATAAGTATTAATTAGATATATATAGTTTAATTAATTACATTTTAATCACCTTTATACTTGATTTTAGTATGAGTTTATTTTTAGGCCAAAAAATGCATTTTTCTGAAAACAGTTTTAATGTACTTAATGTTAATCCATTTAAATTAATTAAAATAACCCATAACGAGGAATTATTTAAATGAAATTTATATATTATATATATTTTTTTAGAATTTAAATTCATATAATGATTATTTATATTCTAATAGTTAATATAATATTAGACTTTACTTGAAAAATGCATGTTTTGGAAAACCGCTTTTCATCATGCTTGTGGGTTTTATATTAAATTTAATTATTACAATTATTTGAATTTAATTTGAAAAAATGTATTAAATACTTTTAATCATAATAATTTGTATTATATATTAATTTCAACTTAATTTTTTGGTATAATGAATAGTAAAAAGGGTAATAAAATAGTTACTGTGGTAAAATAATTAAAATGGTAAAAGTGAGTGACCATATAGGTAAAGGGGATAAAATATTTAAAAAATGATTATTTTCAGTGTTATAGGTGTTTATCAGACTTATCTCTCATAAAATAATTTTTTTTCAATTTTGGAGGCATTGGGCTGTAGTGTGACTTCCCATTATTTAATAGTTTTGAGTATTTACATAAATTCCACTCCTACTCAATTATAAAAGGGCACCCCACATATCACTTATTCACAAATATAATGCCATTTGGACCAGAAAAACCTTAAAAAAACTATCCAAAATGTCCTTATACACATTCTGGATCTTTTTGTGTTCCTAAAATACCAACTTCATGGTCCTTAATAAGTGATCCAAAGAAGGTTCTTCTAAGCGAAGGTAATCATCTCTACCGAGCTTCTTTTTACTTATTCTTTTTCTACCTAAAATCATGTATTAGAAATTATAATATAATAAAAATATTATATAATAAATAATGATATTTTATTATTTTTATTTCCTAATATTTATCCATTTACTCTTCCATCAAATGGAAAACAAAACCATCGTTCGTGTGTACGGCGGACGACCGCCTTGTGATTGATGTAATTTATTTTGCATTATTGCATCTCATGACTATTCATTAATATGGACTTAATATTTTATATATGATATTAATGATATATTAATCATTATGGAAATATAATATATGATATAATTTCTTACCATACCATTCATAGAAAAATGATAACGTCATTCATGTTTATGGTGGACTACCACCTCATGAAACGATGTGATTTTTTTATTTTATTACCGTAGCACATGAATGGTATATGTAAGTATTAATATAAATAATATTATATCTATGATATTATTATTATTATAGATATATAAAATAACACCTACCTTATTTCCATCATGATCATTGAAAATTAGAAACGTTACACATGCATACATACGGCCTACCGTCTCCATGCCTGTAACATACTTTATTTTTCATAACAATAATTCATGGTTATTTTTTAAAAGAATAATTTATGTATAAAAATTATAATTATTTTATGAGTATTATTCTAGATATTATGTAATAATTACACCTTTGACCATGATCAACACACAAATTTCATTTTGAAATTATGAACTGAGCATTGTCAAAACACCCGACATGGACATAACTAATTATTCAATTAAACACATCATTAAAATAAATAAATTAAATGGTTTAATTATATGGAACTAAACTTGTAAAATGTTCTTAATAAAATAATTAATTGATATAATTTTATTATATAGGATATAAAATACATACATGACAAAGTCTGGACTCGAGGTATGTGTTTCGTCTCAAAACTTCCTTCTTTGAGGCAAACAATTTTTATGCACAAAATTTGTTTTAAATTGACTATATACTTACCCTTTACATATTATATCATTAATCCTTCAAACTTAATGTTATTTTAACTTATAATTCATCTACTTAATTTATGGGAAGTTATGATTAAAAAGTTTCCAAAGCGATATGGGTTTATGTTTCAATCTCATTTTAATCTAGATTTTTTATTCTTATATTTCCATTATAGGAAATTATTTGATAATTGTATAATAAAACCATTAAATTTAATTATAATATATTTATTCATGAAATTTTGAAGTAATATTACCATTTTCCTCTCTTTTATTCTTACAATGATAAAGAAACTATTTTTAAGAAAAGATGACTTCATTCATCTCTTTAGTTGAAACTCCTTTTTCGTCCACATCCAAGTTTTCTAAAAATATTTTCAATAATAATTTTAACATTATCCAAATAATATATTAAATAAATTTTAAACCATGTTTGAATTTTTAAAAAATGGATTGAAATTAATCTTATTTTCATTTTATATGAGAAGTACTTTCTAACCTTTTTTATAATAGTGCGAAGGAATGTTTTTTAAAACCTATATGACTTTTATGGAATTTCCCGCCATCATAACCACTCAATTGTTTGAAACTTAATTTATAAGTTTCAATTATTATTCTTAAATAAAAGTTTTCTATAATATTTTTTGAATTGTTTTAGATTTTAAAGAAGTAATTTCAAAGTAAAAAATGAATTTTTCTCATGAAATATTACATGTAATATTTTAAATACATATTCATCAATGATGACAAACTTTGATGTTATGGATTGATTCTAAATTATATATATATGTCACTCACATATATTCCTATGTTATTATCCCTTAATTTGATGGTGTAATACAATCCTTATGCTCATCTCTCAAATTCCTTCATTAAGAAATTTCCATTGGTTATTATATGAAAAAATATTATGCAACCCATTTCTTTCTATGGGTAATTCATATATTTTTATTTATTATTGATTTTATTATGAGGAACATATATGAATGTACATGAAATAAATGTGATATGTGGGCCTAAAATTATATATATTGAAATTATATATCCCTAAAATGCATTGAGTAATGTTATAATATCATGATATTTTATCTATGATATTAGGGAGTGAGCTTAATAAATTATGGGACTTTTTACACCATATGCTATCGTCTATGTGGTTAGACTTGACTTCTGTTTATGTCATGTCTTATGTTACTTCAAAATTTCCTATGATTCCACAATTTTATGATACCATGTTCTTTATGTTATGATTCAATGTTATTAATCATTTGTATTCAATTTTTTGATGTTATGTTATTCATTGACTCACACATTATGTTTTCTTACCATGTTTATTTCCTTACTAGGATTTTTAGCTCACCACTTTTTTTTATATATTACCTAGGATATCCCATGTCGCTTTAGGAGCCTGAAAGAATTTAAGAGATGATTATAAAGAACTAAATAATTAATTTTTATTTTAGCATCACTATTATGTATTATGAACATTATCTTACAAAGAACTAGGACTCATGATATTTTGGATGTAATTAATAGATGTTTTATGCTAAAAATCATGTAATATATTTTTTAAAGTATTGGGTTGCTATAGTTGGTATCATAATGACAGTTTAGTTAACCTTTGGAAAATAGGATTGTAACACCCGAGACTTTTATGAGAAATATTTTGTTTTTATGTTATATAAATCATCAAAGTAATCTTTCACTACACACAACAATATCTTGGTTTTATTTACACGCAATCACAACCTTCCTCGATAGCTTTCATCGTATGCAATACCGAGTTCCACTAAACAACGATATGAAATTAAAATATTATTAAAACTAGCTGTTATGAATAGTAATACCCACTTTTTGAAACTTTGAAAATTTTATTTTTCAAAATGGAAATCATTTTTGGATTTGGAATATCGAAATTATCCTAGGGTGAAATTTTGGTATTTTTCTTAAAACTTTCAATTTTTGATGAATAGTGAAAACACTCGGTTACTATTTAAAAAACAGACTTTTTATTTAAATAATAATTTATTTTATTTATATTTATTTTAGGAAAAAATTGATACATAAAACCTATATAAGTTAAATGAAATTCATTCGAGTCATTTTATAATAATTTTAGATATATAAAAATTTTATTGAACTTTTCACCGTCTTTTACCCACCTCCTAGGAAAATATCAAATTCACATAAAACTTAATTTTACCGCTTCTGTGAGTAGAATTTTGAAAATATGAGAGACACGGTTAATATAAAGGACTAAAATGTGGTTCAATGAGATGAAAATAATTTTTGGTGAATAGTAACTTTTTACTTTTTTTACCACGGTTAAAAGTAAATACGGTAATTAAGGGTAAAAATGATATTATTATTACCCTAACACATGTCCTAATTCTATTGGATAAGTGTAATTCGGCCAAAAAAAACCTTAGGAATAAAATATGACCATTTAGGCCCACTTGGATTAGATTAGGACTTTTAATATTAATATATTTAATGAAGGGTTAAAATAGTTAAAATCAAAGTTTAATAAGTAAATAATTTTTAATATAGGGTTATACATAAGTTAAATTAGACTATAAATATTACATATAAATATAAAAACATTTCTTACATAATGGTATTTTATTTGTAATTTTTAGACTTTAAATAAGTTAATTTATTTATGACACAATGATGATGCAGTAATTATATTATTAATTACATATTGACATAATTGATGTTATAAATACCCAAATAAATGTAATTTGGGAATTTTTATGAATTCCAATAATTTTTCTATGTTAATTTTACATGTTAGTATTGATTTAATTAACTTCTTTAGAACTAAGATTTCTGTTATTATTTTCACAAATATCAGTTACCAAATAGTGTCAAAATTGACATAAAATAGTTTTTAAAACAAATATTATATTATTAATTGTAATTTTATTCCTAAAAATCTAAGGTTCGGCCAAATGACTTAGATAAGGTTATATATGTTAATAATAAACAACTTGGGGTTCTTTTGGCTTGTTATAGTAAGTTTATTAACCATATAGTGTAAGAAAACAAGAAGACACGGTAAAAGTTAAATTATCTAACTTAAAGTTAAATCTAAATGATAAGGTTAAAATAGAGACCTAAACTTTTCTAAATTCTATTGGATGAAATGATATCAACGAATACCCACCTTATATTCGAAATAAATCAATTTGGAGCTATTAAAAACCGAATATGACTTTATAATAAAATAATATTTTTAGTTTTTCCAAAGGTGCCCATCTCCTCCCTTATAAAAGGGAACCATCTCTCTCACTTACTCACACCACATAGAGCCTTCAAGCTCGGCCAAACCCTGAAAAATTATCTTCTCCACTTCCATAGAAACATCCTAGATGTCCTCGTTTTCTTCAAAGACCAATTTTAGTTCCCTAAAAGGAGGTCTCAAAGAGGCGTTTCAAAGAAGAGGTAATGTCTGTTACCGATTCTTTCAACTTTATTTCTTCTTCCACTTCTTCTTCTTTAGTTGTTTCACTATGAATTAATAACATCAGTATCACTCATACACTGATATGTTATTATAAGTATGAAACAACCCTATTTCACCATCTATCCATCCTACGGAAAACAAAATCATCGCGCGTGCGTACGTACGAAATACCGTCTCCACGCCGTGGTGTAATCTATTTTCCACCACTATCTTACTTGGATGGGTATAATGGTGTAAATAATAACTATATATGATTATTGTAAAGTTATATTGATTCTTAAACAGTATAAATACACTCCAATACAATTCCACGATCATGGGAGTGATATCATCGCTCGTGCGTACGTACAGAATACCGTCTCCACGATGTGATGTGACTCGTTCTACATAATTTTCATTGCATAATGATTATATAAATGAATTGAGTGAATAAATATGATATGTATTACACTAATAACATTCTTTAAAGGAGGTATCTATAACCTAAAAAGAAGAATAAGAATTTATTCGACAAAACACGTATAAGAACAAAAAGCAATAAACACCCGAATAACAAGTAGCAATGAAATATTACTAATAAGAAGCTAAGAATATGGCCACATATGATATCATAACAATTATTATGATTTTTTAATAATTCAATGACATTATTTAAATCATTATAGAGGAGGTTAGTTCACTTACGAAGCAAATCAGACCTAAGGTAAGGGAAAATCTTGCAATCTCAATTTTTATCCAAGATTGTTTATACTTCAGAATTTACTGGGGAATAATTATCATCCACATCCATGTTTCCTCAATATGTAATATTATTTATATCCTAATAAATTTTTTTAAATCCAATTTTACCCTTCGGTGAGTTTTTAGTAAAATATATGAACGGAATCTTTTGTCATTTTTCGTACGAGGTACTTTTTGACTTCTCTAGCCAAAGTACGAGAAGAATGTTTTTTTAACTTATACGGCCTGAATGGATTTTTAGAAAATTATTTCCATGAAGATTACCTTACAATTTCTCAAGATTATTTTTAATCAACTTCATTTAGATTAAAATTTTATGACATGTTAATAAATGAAAAAATCTTTTTGAAGTAGAAAGGATATTTTTCTCAAGAATGTAGTTCAACTATTTTATAAAAATTATTTTCCATCTAAGATAATATAGGGTTCTGTTTCTATCCCTATTATTAAATTGATTTGATTATATTGTGATGGAATTATTTTTATGAATTCCTTTATCTTATATGAATTGTTTTATGATGTCACGAGGTTTAAGAATCCCATTTTTATTACATGGGTTATGCAATGATGTATGATTTATGATTTTGTGGCACACATAAGAATGGTATCATTATGAGATGGGTGGGACCTATATATCCCTCCAATTCATTGGGTAATGATTTATATCTCATGATATAGACATGGATGGAACGACAGGTTAATCCGGTTCAGTGAAATAGGACTGAAACAACGAGTCAACTCGGTTCAGAAATGGACTTTGTCTGCTAAGGTAGTCTTGGATATGAGTCTTGACTACTAAGAAATGATTCTATATGATTATGTGTGTATGCCACAAAGTTTCATGTGTTAAGTTATGATTATTGGGATTACGTTTCACTACTATGATTTATCCCATGTTATGAAATTATGATCTCTTTTGGAGGTTAAGATTTTCAAAAATGTTATGTTCTTATGAATATGATGTGATTGATATTTCTTTTGTTTACCTTTACTGAGCATTTTAGCTCACCCTTTTGTATTTTTTATTTCCCCAGGTCAGGAAGAAGGTTATTAAGTAGGATATGCCAAAAGGGACTCTAGATATGATGAAATAAATGGGAGACAATGTAGATGATTTTATGAACCAGTTTTTTATGTTTTCCAGTTTCCAAAGACACTATACCTATACGGTCCTTTCATGGTTTTTTGATACGTTGTAATAAGTGTACTTTAATTTTGAAGTATTAACACTGTATGTAAAGTATGGGTCCTTATAGTTGGTATCAGAAGAAAGGTATAGTCAACCTTTGGAAACTAGGATGGGAAAGCCTTAGTAAGAACCATAAGGATAAGTCTAAGCATAGAACACAATATTAGTGTTTTAGAAATGGCCATGAACAACCTATAATAAGACCTTAAGTGTGAAATTTTATTCTTGATTATGTGTTTTTCCTATTATAATTAGTGTTTCTCACACTATTCTTCTTGGTTTTAGTCAATAGATGGAACCCTAAGGAACCGTGTTATTGCGGAATGCGACAGGCAATGCAATTATTGTCCCCCTGAGAAACCAAACGTTATGGGAGCTGGAATGAAAAATATTGTAGCCTTGCTCACACAGCTTTCTCAAGCTATGAATCATGTAGGACTTCCAAATGAGCAAAGGAAGGAGCAACATTATGTTGAATCCTTCATGAGGCAGCGTCCACCCTCATTCAGTGGGTCTACTGATCAATTAGTTGCTGAACAATGGATGAATACTACTAAAAAGTTATTTTCAGGTCTTCAATGTTCTGAACATGATAATGTCATCTTAGCAGTTTATCATTTGGAAGGTGAAGTTGATCAATGGTGGAATCTTATCAAGAATATGAGGCAAAGGGGTGAAATTGAGTCCATGGAGTGGGATGAGTTCAAGAACTTATTTTTCAATAAGTACATCCCTCGTATTCTCCGAAAAAAGATGGAGAATGAGTTTCTTGAACTAAAGCAAAAGGATGATGAATCTGTTGGTACCTACAAAGCAAATTTTACAAGACTTGCAAGGTACGCTTCTGGGATTATTATCCAACCTGATATTAAGATCGATTGATTCTTTAGTGGCTTAAAACCAAGTATTCAAAGGGAGTTAGCCATAAGGGACTTCAATAGCTACGATGAAATTTTTCGATGTGCTCTCAAGGTTGAGATGGAGATTAGAGTAACCCATCAGTCATATGGGTTTGATAAGAAGAGGAAAATGGAATTCAAAGGAAAATCTAAAGAGAACACTGAAAAGAAGATGAGTTTTCCCTTATGCTTAAAGTGTGGAAAGAAACATGGAGGGAGTTGTCTTAAAGGGACAAGTAAATGTTTCAAATGTGGAAAGGAAGGTCATCGGGCATTTTAATGCCACAATGATGGGAAGAAGATGTCTAGTGATGTGAACAAAGAAACGGCTACACAGAGTGCACCTCCTACACTTCAATGTTACAAGTGCAAGGAAATGGGGAATTATCCCAATCAATGCCCTAATCCAAGGGTTATTGATGACGATCGATGTCAAAAAACTCTTAAGGATAAAGACAATGGAAATTCACATGCAATTTCTATCAGCGATGTGGAGTATGATAACGAAGTGGTGAAAGGTACACTTACCATCCACTCTAAAGTAGAAAATGTTTTATTTGATTCTGTATCCACCCACTCTTTTATTTCTGAAGAATTTTCTAAGGTTATCACTGTATTACCTCAACAATTAGATGTTGAGTTAGCTGTGAAAACCCCTAATGGCACAACAGTTGCATCAAAATTTTATAATTCTTCTCTGATTGAAGTTTGTGGGAAAGTGCTTCCTGCAAATATTGTGATCCTTCCTATAGTGGAATTTGATGTGATTCTTGGCATGGATTGGCTTTCTCTATATGGAGCTCATATCAATTTCTAAATAAGGGAAGTCACATTTCATATTCCAGATCAATCTATGATCATCTATCGATGCAAGGATGAACATAACCTTCTAGTGGAAATTTTTTCTATCTTATGGGTCTTGATTCCACTAAATGAAGGTTATTTATCTCAAATGGTTGGTGAGAAACTCACGATTAAGAATATGCCCATTGTACGGGAGTTTTATGATGTCTTTTCGAAGGAATTGTCGGTTCTTCCACCAAATCATGAAGTCAAGTTTTTAATATAACTCGTACCGGGTGCTTTGCCTATTTCAAAGACACCTTATAGAACGACCCCAATTGAGTTGCATGAATTGAAGAAGAAACTCCAAGAGAATCTTGATAAAGGATTCATATGCCCTAGTGCATCACCTTGGGGAGCACCTGTTCTGTTTGTTAAGAATAAATATGGATCAATGAGACTCTGCATTGATTATCGAGAACATAACAAGATCACTATCAAGAACAAATATCCTCCCCCACACATTGATGACTTATTTGACCAACTACGTGGAGATCAGTACTTTTCCATGATTGATCTTCATTCAGGGTATCATAAATTAAGGGTCAAAAAGGAGGATATACCAAAGACGGCTTTCCGTACAGGGTATGGACACTATGAATTTATAGTGATGCCATTTGGTCTTACTAATTCCCTGCTATCTTCATGGATCTGATTAATAGAGTCTTTAGAGACTATCTTGATCATTTTGTGGTAGTCTTTATAGATGATATTCTTGTATATTCAAAGAGAAAGGAAGAACATGAAGATCACTTGAGAATTATATTGAAGACCCTGAGAAAGGAGAAGATTTATTCCAAATTTAACAAGTGTGAATTTTGGCTTCAAAAAGTTGCATTTTTGGGTCACATAATCTCAAAAGAGGGGATATCTGTGGATCTAGCAAAAATAGAGGTTATCGAAAGATGGACGAGACTGAAAATAGTAATTGAGATCCGATGTTTTCTTGGTTTGGCTGGATATTATCGACGTTTTGTGAATGATTTTTCATGATTATCTAATCCACTCACCAATTTGACTCAGAAAGGAGTTATGTTTGTTTGGACGGAGGAATGTGAAGACAATTTCAAGGAGTTGAGAAGAAGGTTATCTAGTGCACTTGTACTCACACTTCCTTATAGTGGAGAAAGGTTTGTGATCTACAGTGATGCATCCAAGAAGGGGTTGGGGTGTGTTCTTATGCAAAATGATTTGGTGAAAGCTTATGCATCACGACAGTTGAAAATCCATGAGCAAAATTACCCAACTCATGATTTGGAGTTAGCTGCGGTAATCTTTGCATTAAAGATTTGGAGGCATTATCTTTATGGAGAAAGGTGTGATATTTATACTGATCATAAATGTTTAAAGTATATTTTCACACAAAAGGAGGTGAATATGCGCCAAATAATATGGTTGGAGATGATTAAGGATTACGACTGCTCAATTAATTACCACCCTGGGAAAGAAAACAAGGTGGAAGATGCATTAAGTCGACAAGACCATGCTAGATTATCCATGATGAGGATCACAAAAGATCCAATATTTATGGATTTACAAAGGATGGATCTTGGAATTATAATGAATGGAAGAAAATCGTATATTTCTCAAATGAATTTTTAACCATCAATACATGTAAAGATTAAAGAGGCGCAGAAAGAAGATGTAGAGTTACCAAAGAAAGTGAGAAATGTTCCAGAATTCAACCTTGATTGTGATGGGATAATAAAGTTCAGGAATCGGGTTTGTGTTCCTCCCATCCCAGAATTAAAGAAGGAGTTATTGGATGAGGCTCATAGTTCATCATTCTCTATTCATCCTAGAAGCACGAAGATGTATAGGGACCTGAAAGAGTACTTCTGGTGGGATGGCAAGAAAAGAGATGTTGCTGAATATGTCTCTCGATGCTTGGTTTGTCATCAAGTTAAAGCTGAGAGACAGAAGTCTAAGGGGATGTTACAACCATTACCCATACTAGAATGGAAATGGGAAAACATCACTATAGACTTTTTCACCGAACTTCCTAAAACATTCAAAGGAAATAATGCTATATGGGTCATTGTTGGTCGTCTTACAAAGTCTACACACTTCATTGCTATTAGAGAGGATTTCTCTCTGGATCAGCTTGCTATGATATATGTAAAGGAAGTGTTAAGATTGCATGGAGTACCACTTTCCATTATATCTGATCTGGATCCAAGGTTTACCTCAAAGTTCTGGCGAAGTCTTCAACATACTCTAGATACAGAGTTGAGTTTCAGCACTGCTTATCATCCTCAGACAGACAGTCAGTCTGAGAGGACAATTCAAACTCTAGAAGATATGTTGAGAGCTTGATCTATGGATTTCAAAGGGGGTTGGGATCAACAACTACCTTTGGTGGAAGTTTCTTATAATAATATCTTTCACTCCAGTATTCAAATGGTTCCTTATGAAGCTCTCTATGGAAAGAAATGCAAGACACCAACTTGCAGGGATGAATTTGGGGAAAGAAAGATATTAGGACCTGATCTTGTTGATGAGATGGCAGAAAAGGTCAGATCTATTCAACAACACATAATAGAAGCTCATAGTCGACAAAAAAGTTATGCCGATAACCGAAGAAAAAACCTAGAGTTTGAAGTGGGTGATAAAGTGTTCTTACGAATATCTCCTTGGAATAGTGTAATGAGATTTGGAAAGAAGGGAAAGCTGAGCCCTAGGTATATCGGTCCTTTCGAAATACTGGATTGTGTTGGGAAGGTTTCTTACCGATTGACGCTTCTACTGAATCTCTCTCAAGTTCACGATGTGTTCCATGTATCTCTCCTAAGAAAGTACATACCTGATCCTTCACATGTACTCAACTCAGAAGTTGTACCATTGAAGCAAGATCTTTCTTATGAATAACAGCCGATAGAGATTCTGGATCGTAGCAAAAAAGTCCTACGGAACAAGACCACTCTCTTGGTGAAAGTTTTATGGAGGAACCACCAATTAGAAGAAGCTACATGGGAGCTTGAGGATATGATGAGGGAGAGGTATCCTCATCTGTTTGTTATAAAGTGACGAATTTCAAGGGAAAAATTCATTTTAAGGGGGGTAGAATGTAACACCCGAGACTTTTATGAGAAATATTTTGTTTTTATGTTATATAAATCATAAAAGTAATCTTTCACTACACCCAAAAATATCTTGGCTTGCTTTACAGGCAATCTCAACCTTCCTCAATAGCTTGCGTCGTACGCAATTCCGAGTTCCACTAAACAACGATATGCTCTTAAAATATTATTAAAACTATCTGTTATGAATAGTAATACCCACTTATTGAAATTTTGAAAATTTTATTTTTCAAAATGGACTTCATTTTTGGTTTCAGAATATCGAAATTATCCTAGGGTGAAATTTTGGTATTTTTCTGAAAACATTCAATTTTTGATGAATAGTGAAAACACTGGTTTACTATTTAAAAAACTGACTTTTTATTTAAATAATTATTTATTTTATTTGAATTTATTTTAGGTCAAAATTGATACATAAAACCTATATATGTTCAATGTAATTCATAGGAGTCATTTTATAATAACTTTAGATATATAAAATTTTTATTGAACTTTTCACCATCTTTTACCCACCTCCCAGGAGAATTCCCAAATTCCAATAAAACATAATTTTACCACTTCTGTGAGTGGAATTATGAAAATATTAGAGGCACGGTTAATATCAAGGACTAAAATGTGGTTCAATGAGATGAAAATAATTTTTGGTGAATAGTAACTTTTTACTTTTTTTACCCCGATTAAAAGTAAATACGGTAATTAAGGGTAAAAATGATATTATTATTACCTTAACACGTGTCCTAATTCTATTGGATAAGTGTAATTCGACCAAAAACCCTTAGGAATAAAATATGACCATTTAGGCCCACATGGATTAGATTAAGACATTTAATATTAATTTATTTAAAGGGTTAAAATAGTTAAAATCAAAGTTTAATAAGTAAATCATTTTTAATATAGGGTAATACATAAGCTAAAGTCGACTCTAAATATTCATTAGAAAGCTAAAACTATTTCCTACATAATGGAATTTTATTTGTAATTTTTAGACTTTAAATAATTTAATTTATTTATAACACAATGATGATGCAGTAATTATTTTATTAATGAAATATTGACATAATTGATGTTATAAATACCGAAATAAATGTACTTTGAGACTTTTTATGAATTAAAATAATTTTATATGTTAATAATACATGTTGTTATTGATTTAATTAACTTTTTTCGAACTAATATTTATGTTATAATTTTCACAAAAATCAATTACCAAATAGTGTCAAAATTGACATAAAATAGTTTTTAAAACAAATATTATATTATTAATTGCTATTTTATTCCTAAAAATCTATGGTTTTGACACATGACGTAGATAAGGTTATATATGTTAATAATAAACAACTTGGGGTTCTTTTGGCTTGTTATAGAAAGTTTATTAACCTTATAGTGTAAGAAAACAAGAAGACATGGTAAAAGTTAAATTATCTAACTTAAAGTTAAATCTAAATGATAAGGTTAAAATAGAAACCTAAACTTTTCTAAATTATATTTTATGAGAGTATTTAGACCCATCCCCACCTTATATTAGAAATAAATCAATTTGGAGCTATTAAAAACCGAATATTGCTTTATAATAAAATAATATTTTTAGTTTTTCTAAAGGTGCCCCTCCCCTCCCTTATAAAAGGGAACCTCTTCCCTCTCTTCCTCACACCACCTTGAGCCATGATGCTCGTCCAACCCCTGAAATATTCTCTTCTCCACTTTCCTATAAACATCCTAGAGGTCCTGGTCTTCTTCAAGGACCAATTTTAGTGCCCTAAAAGGAGGTCTCAAAGAGGCGCTTCAAAGAAGAGGTAATATACGTTACCGATTCTTTCAACTTTATTTCTTCTTCCACTTCTTCTTCTTCAGCTGTTTCATCCTGAAGTAATAAAATCAGTATCACTCATATACTTATATGTTATTATACGTATGAAAAAAATCTATTTCACCATCTATCCATCCTACGGAAAACGAAATCACCGCGCGTGCGTACCTATGGAATACCGTCTCCACGTCGTGGTGTAGTCTATTTTCCACCACCATCTTACTTGGATGGGTATAATGGTGTAAATAATAACTATATATGATTATTGTAAAGTGATATTTATTATTAAATAGTATACAAAAACTCCAATACAATTCCATGATCATGGGAACGATATCATCGCTCGTGCGTACGTACGGAATACCATCTCCACGATTTGATGCGACTCGTTCTACATGATTTTAATTGCATAATGATTATATAAATGAATTGAGTGAATAAATATGATATTTATTACACTAATAACATTCTATAAATGAGTTATCTATAACCTAAAAAGAATAATAAGAATTTATTCGACAAAACACGCATAAGAACAAAAAGCAATAAACACTCGAATAACAAGTAGCAATTAAATATTACTAATAAGAAGCTAAGAATATGGCCATATATGATATCATAACAATGAGTATGATTATGGAATAAGTAAATGACATTATTTAAATCATTATACAGGAGGTTCAGACACTTACGAAGCAAATCGAACCTAAGGTAAGGGAAAATCTCGCAATCTCAATTTTTATCCGAGATTGTTTATACTTCAGAATTTACTGTGGAATAATTATCATCCAAATCCATGTTTCCTCAATATGTAATATTATTTGTATCCTAATAAATTTTTTTAAATCCAATGTCACCCTTCGGTGAGTTTTTATTAAAATATATGAAAGGAATCTTTTGTCGTTTTTCGTACGAGGCACTTTTTTACTTTTCCAGCCAAAGTACGAGAAGAATGTTTTTTTAACTTATACGGCCTGAATGGATTTTTAGAACATTATTTCGATGAAGATTACTTTACATGTTTTCATGTTTATCTTTAATAAACTTCTTTTAGAATAAAATTGTATGACATCTTAAGAAATGAAAAATATTTTTGAAGTAGAAAGGATATTTTCCTCAAGAATGGAGTTCAAGTGTTTTATCAAAATTATTTTCCATATAAGATAATATAGGGTTATATTTCTATCCCTATTATTAAATTGATTGGATTATGTTGTGATGGAATTATTTTTATGAATTCCTTTATCTTATATGAATTTTTTTATGATATCACGAGGTTTAAGAATCCCATTTTTATTACATGGGTTATGCAATGATCTATGATTTATGATTTTGTGGCACACAAAAGAATGGTATCATTATGAGATGGTTGGGACCTATATATCCCTCCAATTAATTGGGTAATGATTTATATCTCATGATATAGACATGGCTGGAAAGACAGGTTAATCCGGTTCAGTGAAACAAGACTGAAACAAGGAGTGAACTCGGTTCAGAAATGGACTTTGTCCGCTAAGATAGTCTTGGCTATGAGTCTTGACTACTAAGAAATGATTATCTATGATTATGTGTGTATTACACAATGTTTCATGTGTTATGTTATGATTATTGGGATTACGTTTCACTACTATGATTTATCCCATGTTATGAAATTATGATATCTTTTGCAGGTTATGATTTCTAAAATGTTATGTTCTTATGAATATGATGTGATTGATATTACTTTTGTTTAACCTTACTAAGCATTTGAGCTCACCCTTTTGTATGTTTTCTTTCCCCAGGTCAGGAAGAAGGTTATTATGTAGAATATGCCAAAAGGGACTCTAGATATGATGAAATAAATGGGAGACAATGTAGATGCTTTGATGAACCAGTTGCTTATGTTTCCCAGTTTCCAAAGACACTATACCTATATAGTCCTTTCATGGTTTTGTTATATGTTGTAATAAGTGTACTTCAATTTTGAAGTATTAAAAATGTATGTAAAGTATGGGTCATTATAAGGATGATAAAACTTTAGTGAAAACCCTATGGATAAGTTGAAGGATATCTTTAAGTATATGAAAATATCCTATAATTTTAGTCAAGTATAGAGAGAGTGGTTTCTAATAAATTTCATCAATATCTGGATACTATAAGTGGATGTGGCTCTAAAACATTTGTAATTACGGGTAGTAAATCCAAAAAGGGCTCATTGAGATAGACTCTATCGTCACCTAGTGCAGTATAACGAGACTTAATGTACACTCAGTATGAAACTTATGAGTGATATGCTTTGTAAATTTGCAAAATCCTTATGAACCATTATGAAGGACTTAAATAAATGGTCATGTTAGAAAACCTAATAAAACAAATTACCATGTATTACCTAGATTGAAACCTAGAGACTCATAATTCAGGATCCGAATGGACCTAATGCCTTATTTTTTATTTACTTTCGATAATATCCCTTTTAAGGGTTGAAGGGGAACCCTTACATGACCCGTATTCCTAAGGAACAAGTCCCATACACAACCAAATACATGAAGATTTAAGGTCCAAGACCTTATAAACTAGAAACATACCCTCCCAAAAATCTTCATCTTAAAGGCTCCTAGCTCTCCACCACACATGGCTAATCGACTAGAATTTTCCTGTACAGAGTTGCACGGTGCCTGGTCCCGATGGCAGTTTCCATACCCTCTCAAAAGTCAGGATATACTTATTATTTATAAGTTATTCCTACCAAGTTTGTAAGTCTCCATTAAGTTATCCCGCTATAGTTTTTAATTTTACCTTTTGTATGTTTACTTTTTAATGTATTCTTATCATTTTTTCTTATTTTAGTTAATGGAAGAAAATAGGATAAATCATGCCAACAACCAATGTGATGGGAAATGTAATGATTTTACTAATGATATTACTAACCTAATGGGAATATAATATAGATATCTTATTATCATTAAAAATTATATATCTTGAATCATGATTAATAACTAGAACATAGTTTAATTTCAAAACACATCAAAAAATATTAGGACAATGTCTCATTGAATTTCCAGTGTTAAAAATGTTAAATAAAAGAAGAATCAATTTCCTACATGTGAGAAAGGTGGGAAGTGAAACTATAGAAAATTACATAATTAAACTAGAAGATGATTTATGTTTGTAAAATGAGGGCACAAATAGGTAATTTCCAAAGAAAAATTAAGATCACGATTAACAAGATATAGGAAAAAAATAGTTCAACCTAAGGCACCCCTAAATGTTCAATGTCATAGATGTGGAGAACTTAGTCACTATCCGAGTCAATGACCGAATAAAATGATTAATCACTAAAAGTATATGTTATTAAAATCATTAATTTTGAATTATTTAAGTGTTTAGGTATCATAACCCAATATCCTTATTGTTGAAGTATTTTTATTAATGGTATTTTGTTTATGAGAATCATGAAACTTCAATGGATCGTTCAAAAATTGTTGTTCTTTAAGTAATTTCAAAAATATATAGAATGGTACTAATTACCTATAAATTTTATTTATAATAAAGTGATATTTTAGAAAAAATAAATGATTTAGGAAAATAAAATCATTGATATGTGCTTGATGTTGAGGTAATTACAGTCAATTATGATTATTTGATTTTGTGGAGAGAAATAAGTTGTATTGGAGACTTCAGTGGTTAAAAACAGATTTTATAATTAATGTTATTTTGAGGATATTATTTATATTTTTGTGATTTTATAGGAATTATGTAATTATATTTTTAGAAAAATGATTACCTATACATCGAGTGACAACTCGTTGTATTTAGTATGGTCGTGGGGCTTAAACCCACAACCGAATGGATATAAGAGTGAAATTCCAACCAATGGCCTATGCAATGATCTGGTTAGTATGAAATTTTATTACTTAAATGATTTGGTGGATAAATTTTAAGTTTATTTTTGGATTCATATTAGTGGATCAAATCTTTTTGATGTTTTAGTATTTTGAGGTGATTAATGATATTTTGGGAAATGTTTTATTAGGTTAAGATTTATATATTTAAAATGATTAAGTTTAACATAAAGTATTATTTGGTAATAATAATATTATGTTTCTAGAGATGAAATTTTAAGGGTATGAGATAAACTTTGAGTTTAAAACATTATTTCATGTTGAGGTTACTGCAGTTATTTAGGGAAATAGGGTTATTTATTTAAAGAATTATCTATGTTAAACCTTCAGTTTTATGGTTTAATTTTGATGAATAATATATTCATTTCATTTTTTTATTATATTAATTTGTGACAAATATTTGGGTTATAATAAATATAGTCGGAATATCTTGTTACTATTTTATGAATCTTATGATCCATTAAAAGTTAATTTTAGTGATTCAGGCATAATATTTTTGGATATTAATTCATTAGAGTAAGTGGTAAAGTGGAAATTGATCGATGCACAAAGAAAGGATAAAATTATGTTTGTGAAATAAAATTTAATAAATTAATGATATTTTATAGTGTTATATATATTGACATAAATGTAATACCTTAACTATTGGAAAAAAGATCTCAAAATAAAAATGTTATCATATTACCTTTATAAGAGATGAATCAATATTTTTTTTAATTCATCAAAGATTTATGGTTTGTGGTTTTCAAGTATCTCTTGATCATTCAATTTTTTGTGATCAATGATATGTATCACTATTAATAATTATTTATTCTTTTATTCCATTCCCATATTTTTAATTCCCACCAATGTTCTCCTACATGGAAACCTAGCCAAGTGTTATTCAATATGACCTTCACATTTCCCTTTCCCTCTTTTAAAAGGATATTTTATTGACCCTTTTTAGGATGTGGGTTTTCCAAAAAAATTATCAAATCTAAATACCTTTATTATTGATAAAAAGATAAAATTGTGTTGGAAAATTTTATTTAAGGGGGTTAAAATGTAACACACAGAAATTTTAAAAGATCACTATGTTTGATAATGCGTTCGACATGAAACACTGAGTTTAAATGGACTCTGACATTTTATTAAAATATTATTATTTAATAATGATCGTTATAACCTATTAATTAAATTTATAGGTATGAATAATATTATATAATTCATGAAATATATATAATGTTTATAATCAATAGAAATTTATTTATAAATTCTAAGGATATAAGTACTCGATTTTTAATAAAAACGTTTATTTCAAAAATGTTTTTATTGATTTTTGTGAGAAAATATTATAATTAATATCGGTATCTTTAAAAAATGTTATTTTATAAAATTAAAATCATTTTTAAATCAGAATATTGATATTAACTTAGGGATAAATTTGGGATTTTTCAGAAAATATTGATTTTTTAGTGAATAGTGAAAAATACCATTTTTTGTAAAACTATCAATTCTATTAATAAGTTAAGTACTATAATAGTACCATTATAATTTTAATTTTATTTAAAATTTAAATAGTATTATTTATTTATATATAATCCAATTAATTAAATTTAAATTACTTCTATACTGATTTTAGTATAATTTTATTTTTAGGCATAAAAACACATTTACAGAAAACTGTTTTAAAGTGAAAAATGTTCATCCATTTTAATTAATTAAAATAAACCCTAATGATTCATGATTTAAATTAAGTTTATAGATTATATATTTATATTTTTTTAATTTCAATTCATATAAATATTATTTTTATTCATACAGTTAATATAAGATTATCTTTTCCTTGAAAAATTTATTTTCCGGAAAACCACTTTTCATAACGCTTATAGGTTTTTTAATTAAATTATGCCACTTATGTTAATTTAATTTGATAAAATATATTCCATAATTGTAATTATGATAATTTATATTATTTAATGTAGTCAAATTAATTTTTTTTTTCATAATTAATAATAAAAAGTGTAAAAAATAGTTACCATGGTAAAAAAAATTAAAATGGTAAAAGTGAGTAACCATAGAGGTAAATAAGATAACTTGTTTAAAACATTTTTTTTCTTTTTGAAGTTTTAATAGGCCTTATGTATTACCAAAACTTTTATTTATCAGTTTTGTAGGTACTTTTACTGAGATAGTCTTCCCATTATTAAATAGTTTTGGGTATTTGTAGAAATTCCACTCATCCTCAATTATAAATGGGAACTCACTCCCCTTACTTATTCAGACCAATAAATCCATTTGAATCAAAAAAACCTACCAAAGTCTCTAAAAAATATCCTTATATACATTCTATATCTTCTTTTCTTACCAAAATACCAACCTTGGGGTTCTTAATAAGTGATAAAAAGGAGGTTCTTCTAAGGGAAGGTAATCATCTTCACTGAGCTTCTTCTTTTTACTTCTTTTTTTACGCCTTCAATGTAACACCCCGAGATTTTATGGAAAATATTCCTTTTAATTTCATTAAATTATTGTGTTTTACGCTACTCCAAAAATGATATTGCACAACACGCATCCTTGAATTGCCTTGCATTACACGCAATCGCGACATTCCTCGATAGCGTGTGTAGTACGCAATACCGCGTTTCACTAAACAACGATATGCTATCAAAATATTACTAAAAATAGCCATTATGAATAGTAATAACCACTTTTTAAAATTTTGTAAATTTTATTTTTCAAAATGGACTTCATTTTTGGATTCGGAATATCGAAATTAGCTTAGGGTGAAATTTTGGTACTTTTCGGATAACTTTCATATTCTGATGAATAGTGAAAATTACTAAATTTTAATTAAAAACAAATTTTTTAATCGAAATAATTAATAGTGATAAATTATTAATTAGAGTGGATTTAAAGTATATTTAGAATATATATTTACAATTTAATACAATGTTGTTCATTGGATGTAATTTCACATTTAAACCAGACATAAACAAGTGTCAATCTTTTGATAGTTATTATCTTTTAAAAACAGGCTATTTGTTTTGACGACGGGAATTAATTTTTAAATTAGTTAATGTAACTGATATATTTTGAATTTTATAAAATAAACATCATTTTTGAATTCATAATATCAAATATATCTTACGCCTAATTTTTGGTATTTTTCTGGAAACTTTCATTTTTTGATAAATAGTGAAACCACTAAGTGGTAGTTAAAAAAACTGAATTTTTCATAAAACTTAATTTTACCGCTTCTGTGAGAAGAATTTCGAAAATACAAGAGACACGTTTAATATAAAGGACCAAAATGTTGTTCAATGAGATGAAAATAATTTTTGGTGAATAGTAACCTTTTACTTTTTTACCACTGTTAAAAGTAAATAGGGTAGTTAAGGGTAAAAATGATATTATTATTACCCTAACACATGTCCTAATTCTATTGGATAAGTGTAATTCGACCAAAAACAACCTTAGGAATAAAATATGACCATTTAGGCCCACTTGGATTAGATTAGGACATTTATTATCAATTTATTTAAAGAAGGGTTAAAATAGTTAAAATCGACGTTTAATAACTAAATCATTTTTAATATAGTGTTATAAATAAGATAAATTAGACTATAAAAATTCATTAGAAATCTAAAAATATTTCCTACATAATGATATTTTATTTGTAATTTTTAGACTTTAAATAAGTTAATTTATTTATGACACAAAGATGATGCAGTACTTATCTTATTAATGATATATTGACATAATTGATGTTATAAATACCCAAATAAATGTAATTTGAGACTTTTTATGAATTACACTAATTTTATAGGTTAATATGACATGTTAGTATTTATTTAATTAACTTTTTTTGAATTAATCATTCTGTTATGATTATCACAAAAATCAATTACTAAATAGTGTCAAAATTGACATAAAATAGATTTTAAAACAAATATTATATAATTAATTGTTTTTTTTATTCCTAAAAATATAAGGTTCGGCCAAATGACTTAGATAAGGTTATATATATATTAATAATAATAAACTTGGGGTTCTTTTGGCTTGTCATAGTAAGTTTATTAACCTTATAGTGTAAGAACACAAAAAGACACGGTAAAAGTAAAATTATCTAACTTAATGTTAAATCTAAATGATAAGGTTAAAATAGGAACCTAAAATTGTATAAATTATATTGGATGAGATTATTTAGACCCATTTCCACCTTAGCTACTAAATAAATCAATTTGGAACTATTTAAAACCGAATTTGGATTTATAATAAAATAATATTTTTAGTTTTTTCAAAGGAGCCCCTCTCCTCCCTTATAAAAGGGAACCTCCTCCCTCTCTTCCTCACACCACATTGAG
Source organism: Viscum album (assembly GCA_963277665.1). NCBI lineage: Eukaryota > Viridiplantae > Streptophyta > Magnoliopsida > Santalales > Viscaceae > Viscum > Viscum album. Next base: position 1,965,234,052 of record OY728152.1, read on the forward strand.
CCTTCAAGATCGGCAAAACCCTACCAAATTCTCTTCTACACTTCCCTAAAAACATCTCAGAGGTCCTCGTATTCTTGAAAGACCAATTTTAGTTCCCTAAGAGGAGGACTCAAAGAGGCGCTTCAAAGAAGAGGTAATGTCCATTACCGATTCTTTAAACATTATTTCTTCTTCCACTTCTTCTTCTTAGGATGTTTCATTATTAAGTAATAACATCAGTATCACTCATATACTGATATGTTATTATAAGTATGAAACAACCATATTTCACCATCTATCCATCCTATGGAAAATGAAATCACCACGCGTGCGTAAATACGGAATACCGACTCCACGCCGTGGTGTAATCTATTTTCCACAACCACCTTACTTGGATGGGTATGATGGTGTACATAATAACTATATACGATTATTGTAATGTGATATTGATTCTGAAATAGTATACGTACAGTCCAATACAATTCCACGATCATGAGAACAATATCATCGCTCGTGCGTACGTACGGACTACCGTCTCCACGACGCGATGAGATTCATTCTCCATGTTAACCATTCATGAATGATTATAAAGTATATATAATAAGTAATCATGAAATATATGAAATAATAATGATACTTTATTTATTTGTATATATATGTATGTCATCTACTTAATTCCATTCAACTAAATAGGGGAACAAAAATAGCATTCATGTGTACGTACTGCCTACCGTCTCCATGAACGGTGTATTTATTTCCATTTACTGATCTATTATATATATGTATACTCTGAATATATATTATATATAAATCATGTTTTATATTCTGGAATTAAGTAATCATGATCTAAGTAATCATATGAATAATTACAAGTCAAAACACAGACGACAAATGAAACGATTTTACCCAAAACGCTCTTTAACCTGGAAGTTACAAAAGAAAATGTAATATAAAGCCATAAGTGAACCATATATGATATCATAACAATGAGTATGATTCTGCAATAAGTCAATGACATTATTTAAATCATTATACAGGATTTTCATACATTTACAAAGCAAATCAGACCTATGGTAAGGGAAAATATCACAATCTCATTTTTATCCGAGATTGTTTATACTTTGGAATTTGCTGGGGTGTATTTTATCATCCACATCCATGTTTCCTCAATATGTAATATTATTTCCATCCACCTACAATTGTTTAAATCCATTTTTACCCTTTGTTGAGTTTTTAGTAAAATATATGAAAGGAATCTTTTGTCGTTTTTCGTACGAGGTACTTTTTGACTTTTCCGGCAAAAGTACGAGAAGAATATTTTTTTAACTTATACGACACGAACAGATTTTTACAGTTTTATAAAGCCTTATTTTAATGAATCTTCTCCAAAATATTTCATGACTATTTTCAACAAAATCTCTTTCATTTAAAATTTCATGGCATTTTGTGAAAAGAAAATGACTTTCAAGAAGAAAGGATATTTTCCTCAAAAATTCATTTCAAGTGTTTTATCAAAACCATTTTCCATCTAAGATGAAATTATTTTCATATGTGTATGTTTCGAGTATAATGTCTCTATGATTTACATGGATTCACTTTTCTTATTATGAAATGATATCCATTTCTTTTATATGGATTATGTGATGATGGGATGATATTTATGAAACCCATTTTATTTGTTGGGTTATTATGAATGATGTATGTTTATTTTGTGACACAAGTAAGAATGATTTCATTATGATATGGGTGGGACCTATATGTCCCTCCAATGCATTGGGTAAATATTTATATCTCATGAGATAGACATGGCTGGAATGTAAAGTTAAACCGGTTCAGTAATATAGGATTGGAACGAGGAGTGAACTCGATTCAGAAAGGGACTTTGTCCACTAAGATGGTCTTAGCAGCAATGCGTTGGCTAATATGGAAATCATATCATGTGCTTAATGGTTTCCACAATTACATGTTTTATTCCCATGCTATTTTATCATTCTTAATGTTTCTTTATGATCTATTCCATACGTACATCCATGTTTTATGTCATTGCTCAAGCTTTTGATGTTTAAACATTATGTTCATGTTTTTAAGTTCAAATGTATATGGTATGTTTTATTTTATCCATGCATACCCTTACTGAGAATTTGAGCTCACCCTTTTTATGTTTTCTTTTCCCCAAGATATAAAGAAAGGTTTTAGGTAAGAAAAAAAAGGGGAAGATCTTTATGGGAGATGTTGAAGATCTTTCACCATGATTAGAAGATTACGTTCCATGTTTCCAAAGACACTAAACTATTACGGTCATTGTGTGTCTGTTTTTGTTATGTATTAAGAATTCCGTAAAAGTAATGTAATGTTCATGTACGTTAAGCTTCGGGTCTCTACAGTTGGTATTAGAGGAAAGGTTTAGTCAACCTTTGGAAACTAGGATGCGAGAACTTTAGTGAGATCCCTAGAGATATTTCTAAGGTATGTCTAGGGATGTCCCTAAGGTTAAGTATAAGTATAGGTTATAGTACTAGAATTACGGTAACCCAAGATGTTAGCTATTGATGGTACTCCCCATTTATTATATTGTTTTCCCTAGCGTGATTTTTTCCTCTCACACTATTCTTTTTGGGTTTTAGACGATGGCTGGAACCCGAAGGAACCGTGTTGATCAATGTAATGGAAAATGCAATGATTGTCCTCCGGAACAAACAAATGTTATGGGATATGGAGTGAAAAATCTTATTTCTATACTTACACAAGCTATGAATCATTCTGGACTTCCAAATGTGCAGAGAAGGGAACAATATTCTATTGAGTCCTTCATGAGGCAATGTCCACCTTCTTTTAGTGGGTCTTTTGATCCACTTGTTGCTGAACAATGGATCAGTACTACTGAAAAGATATTTTCAGTTCTTCAATGTTCTGAACATGATAAATTCATCTTAGTAGTGTATCGTTTGGAAGGTGGTGCTGATCAATAGTGGAATCTTATCAAGAATATGAGGTCAAGAGATGAAATTGAGTCCATGGAATGGGACGAGTTCCAGAACTTATTTTTCAATAAGTACTTCCCTCGTATTCTTCGAACAAAGATGGAGAAGGAGTTTCTTGAACTAAAGCAAAAGGATGATGAATCTGTTGGTATATAGGAAGAAAATTTTACAAGGCTTGCAAGGTATGCATCTGGATTTATCATCCAACCTGAAAGTAAAGGTGATCGATTCTTCAGTGGCTTAAAACCAAATCATCGAAGGGCATTAGCTACAAGAGACTTCAGTAGCTATGAAGAAATTGTGCATTGTGCTATCAAGGTAGAAATGGAAGTTGGTGTTACCTATCCATCTCATAGTTTTGAAAAGAAACGAAAGATGGAATTCAAGGAGAAATCTCAGGATAATGGTGAAAAGAAGATGAATGTTTCCTTATGCTCAATGTGTGGAAAGAAGAATGGTGGAGATTGTCTTAAAGGGACTAGAAAATGTTTTAAGTGTGGAAAAGAATGTCATCGAGCAGCAAAGTGTTGAAGTAATGGAAAAAAGGGTTTCTAATGATGTGAATAAGGAAAATACTGCAGAGAACGCACCACCAACACTTCAATGCTTCAAGTGCAAGGAAATGGGGCATTATGCTAATAAATGCCCTAATACAGGGGTTAGTGATGATCTACATGAGAAACCACTTAAGGAAAAGGACAAAGCGAAGTCATATGAGATCACTATTGGCGATGTTGAATATGACAACGATGTGGTGGAATGATTAAGTGTTTATGTAATGGGATTCCAAAATAATGTTGTATATAGTATCGTGGAATATTGGAATATTTATGTATTGGTCTATTGTGGTTTTCAATGATACTGGTAACCATGGAAGGAGATTGAGATATTTTTGGAAAAAATAATGATATGCACATAATGAAGGGAAAAAAAGAAAATGAAATGTTTGACAGTATTCATGAGCTCATGATTGATATAAGGTCTAAGTGATATCATGGTTTGAGTATATAGAATTTTGAGGATTTTGGTATGTGGAAAGAGTTAACTTTTAACAGTATTCATGTTTTCAATAAGGTTCAATGGGTATTCATTTTTTTTCAAGAGAATACATGATTAAGGCCTTCAATTGTTTGGAATGTGACCAACAAGACATATCTCATGATATATGGGAATCAACAATGGTATTAACATGCTAGTTGTATGAACTCTTTGGTAATCATTTTCACTATAATATGAGATTAGACAGTATTATTTTGGATAAGCCTAAAGATTGGAATGGATTATGTTGGACATAAGTTAGTATTGTTTAAGGATATAAGTTTTTTCGATATTATTTATGGGATGTTATAGTAATGTAGTTTTAGAAAAAGGACAACCTGCAGGATGGGCGACATCCCATCGCGTCGGACAAGGCTGTGGGAATCAAACCCACAACCAAAGTGCAACTGGTCTTTATCGCCTACCACTGGCCTATAGGAAGTCCCTGTTTAGTAGAAACTAGTTTTATTATATTAATAAGTATGATATATAAGTCCATTTTAGGAACCATATATGATTAATCTCACTATAGATGGACTTATGTATTTTTGATAACTTTTCTAACCTTTTGTTTGAGACAGATGGAATGACCCATCATTCTATCACATGATTTGCTAACACATCATGAATGAAAAATTCAACTTCATTTCTTTAAGAGATGAAGTGGAAATTGTCCAAAGAATGACCAACGGTGAGACTATACCAAAATCACGAAAGTATTTCTTCTAATTCCAATTTAATCAACTTTAGGGAAATGATCTTGAAAACTAAAAATGTTGTCCTAGTGCTCTTATATGTGATGAATCATATGGTACCTTAGATCGTCACAAATTTATGGCTTTTCCATAGCCATGTTCTCTACCACTCTCCATCAGAACATGATGGTTAGATTTCTCTTCCATATCCATATTTTCACCTATGTGGAAACCCAATGATTAGTTTATTTGGGTAACTGTTACGTTTCATACTTTTGTTTTTAAAGATTGATTTTGGTATTCCTTTTTAATATGTGGGTTTCTATTCTATTTATAACCCCGACGAATTTCGAGGGCGAAATTCATTTTAAGGGGGGTAGAATGTAACACCCCGAGATTTTATGAAAAATATTCTTTTTAATTTCATTAATGTCTTGTGTTGTACGCTAAACCAAAAGGATCTTGCACAACACACATCCTTGACTTTCCTTGCATTACACGCAATCACAACCTTCCTCGAAAGCGTGTGTAGTACGCAATACCGAGTTTCACTAAACAACGATATGATATTAAAATATTATTAAAAATAGCCGTTATGAATAGTAATAACCACCTTTTGAAATTTTGTAAATTTTATTTTTCAAAATGGACTTCATTTTTGGATTCTTAATATCGAAATTAGCTTAGGGTGAAATTTTGGTACTTTTCGGATAACTTTCATATTCTGATGAATAGTGAAAATTACTAAATTTTAATTAAAAACAACTTTTTTAATCGAAATAATTAGTAGTGATAAATTATTAATTTCAGTGGATTTAAAGTATATTTAGAATATATTTTTACAATTTAATACAATGTTTTTCATTGGATGTAATTTCACATTTAAACTAGACATAAACAAGTGTCAATCTTTTGATAGTTATTATCTTTTAAAAACACGCTATTTGTTTTGACGACGGAAATTAATTTTTAAATTAGTTAATGTAATTGATATTTTTTGAATTTGGTAAAATAAAAATCATTTTTGAATTCATAATATCAAATATATCTTAGGCCTAATTTTTGGTATTTTTCTGGAAACTTTCATTTTTTGATGAATAGTGAAACCACTAAGTGATAGTTAAAAAAACTGAATTTTTCATAAAACTTAATTTTACCACTTCGGTGAGTAGAATTTCAAAAATCCAAGAGACATGGTTAATATCAAGGACTAAAATTTGGTCCAATGAGATGAAAATAATTTTTGGGGAATAGTAACTTTTTACTTTTTTTTACCACGGTTAAAAGTAAATAGGGTAGTTAAGGGTAAAAATGATATTATTATTACCCTAAAACATGTCATAATTCTATTGGATAAGTGTAATTCGAACAAAAAAAACCTTAGGAATAAAATATGACCATTTAGGCCCACTTGGATTAGATTAGGACATTTATAATCAATTTATTTAAAGAAGGGTTAAAATAGTTAAAATCAAAGTTTAATAACTAAAGCATTTTTAATATAGGGTTATAAATAAGATAAATTAGACTATAAATATTCATTAGAAATATAAAAAAGATTTCTTACCTAATGATATTCTATTTTTAATTTTTATACTTTAAATAAGTTAATTTATTTATGACACAAAGATGATGCAGTAATTATCTTATTAATGAAATATTGACATAATTGATGTTATAAATACCCAAATAAATGTAATTTGAGACTTTTTATGAATTCCAGTAATATTATAGGTTAATATGACATTTTTTTATTGATTTAATTAACTTTTTTCGAATTAATCATTCTGTTATGATTTTCAGAAAAATCAATTACTAAATAGTGTCAAAATTGACATAAAATAGGTTTTAAAACAAATATTATATTATTAATTGTTTTTTTATTCCTAAAAATCTAATATTCGGCCAAATGACTTATATAAGGCTATATGTATATTAATAATAAACAACTTGGGGTTTCTTTTGGCTTTTTATAGTAAGTTTATTAACCTTATAGTGTAAGAACACAAAAAGACACAGTAAAAGTAAAATTATCTAACTTAATGTTAAATATAAATGATAAGGTTACAATAGGAACCTAAACTTGTCTAAATTCTATTGTATGGGATAATTTAGACCCATACCCACCTGAGCTTTGAAATAAATCAATTTTGAGCTATTTAAAACCTAATTTGGCTTTATAATAAAATAATATTTTTAGTTTTTCCAAAGGAGCCCCTCTCCTCCCTTATAAAAGGGCACCTCCTCCCTCTCTTCCTCACACCACTTTGAGCCTTCAATCTCGGACAACCCCTTCCAAATTCTCTTCTCCACTTCCCTATAAACATCCTAGAGGTCATGGTCTTCTTCAAAGACCAATTTTAGTGCCCTAAGAGGAGGACTCAAAGAGGCGCTTCAAAGAAGAGGTAATGTCCGTTACCGATTCTTTCAACTTTATTTCTTCTTCCACTTCTTCTTCTTAGGTTGTTTAATTATGAAGTAATAACATCAGTATCACTCATATACGGATATTTTATTATAAGTTTTAAACAACCCTATTTCACTATCTATCCATCCTACGGAAAATGAAATCACCACGCGTGCGTACGTACGGAATATCGTCTCCACGCTGTGGTTTAATCTATTTTCCACCACCACCTTACTTGGATGGGTATGATGGTGTATATAATAACTATATATGATTATTGTAATGTGATATTGATTCTGAAATAGTATAAATACAGTCAAATACAATTCCACGATCATGAGAACGATATCATCGCTCGTGCGTATGTACGGACTACCGTCTCCACGACGCAATGAGATTCATTCTCCATGTTAACCATTCATGAATGATTATAAATTATATATAATAAGTAATCATGAAATATATGACATAATAATGATACTGTATTTATGTGTATATATATTTATTTTATCTACTTAATTCCATTCAACTCAATAAGGAAACGAAAACAGCGTTCATGCATACGTACGGCCTACCGTCTCCATGAACGGTGTATTTCTTTCCATTTACTGATCTGTTATATATATGTATATTCTGAATATATATTATATATAAATCATGTTTTATATTCTGTAATTAAGTAATCATGATCTAAGTAATCATATGAATAATTACAAGTCAAAACACGGACGACAAATGAAACGATTTTACCCAAAACGCTCTTTAACATGGAATTTACAAAAGAACGAGTAATATAAAGTCATAAGTGAACCATATATGATATCATAACAATGATTATGATTCTGGAATAAGTCAATGACATTATTTAAATAATTATACAGGAGGTTCAGACACTTATGAAGCAAATTGGACCTATGGTAAGGGAAAATATCACAATCTCATTTTTATCCGAGATTGTTTATACTTTGGCATTTGATGGGGTGTATTTTATCATCCACATCCATGTTTCCTCAATATTTAATATTATTTCCATCCACCTAAAATTTTTTAAATACATTTTTACCCTTCGGTGAGTTTTTAGTAAAAGATATGAAAGGAATCTTTTGTCATTTTTCGTACGAGGTACTTTTTGACTTTTCCGGCAAAAGTACGAGAAGCATGTTTTTTTAACTTATATGACACGAACGGATTTTTACGGTTTTATAAAGCCTTATTTTAATGAATCTTCCTCCAAAAGATTTGATGACTATTTTCAACAAAATATCTTTTAAAATTTCATGGCATTTTGTGAAAATAAAATGACTTTCAAGAAGAAAGGATATTTTCCTCAAAAATTCATTTCAAGTGTTTTATCAAAACCATTTTCCATCTAAGATGAAATTATTTTCATATGTGTATGATTAAAGTATAATGTATCTATGATTTTCATGGATTCACTTTGCTTATTATTAAATGATATCCATTTCTTTTATATGGCTTATGTGATGATGGGATGATATTTATGAAACCCATTTTATTTGTTGGGTTATTATGAATGATGTATGTTTATTTTGTGGCACAAGTAAGAATGATTTAATTATGAGATGGGTGGGACCTATATCTCCCTCCAATGCATTGGGTAAATATTTATATCTCATGAGATATACATGGCTAGAACAACAAGTTAAACCGGTTCAATAATACAGGACTGGAACGAGGAGTGATCTCGATTTAGAAAGGGACTTTGTCCACTAAGATGGTCTTGGCAGCAATGCCTTGGCTAATATGGAAATCATATCATGTTCTTAATGGTTTCCACTATTACATGTTTTATTCCCATGCTATTTTATCATTATTAATGTTTCATTTTGATCTATGCCATACGTACTTCCATGTTTTATGTCATTTCTCAAGCTTTTGATGTTTAAACATTATGTTCATGTTTTTAAGTTCAAATGTATATGGTATGTTTTATTTTATCCATGCTTACCCTTACTGAGAATTTGATCTCACCCTTTTTATGTTTTCTTTTCCCCAGGATATAAAGAAAGGTTTTAGGTAAGAAAAAAAAGGGGAAGATCTTTAGTGGAGATGTTGAAGATCTTTCACCACGATTAGAAGATTACGTTCCAAGTTTACAAAGACACTAAACTATTACGGTCCTTGTGTGTCTGTTTTTGTTATGTATTAATTATTCCGCAAAAGTAATGTAATGTTCATGTACGTTAAGCTTCGGGTCTCTACATTCAATTATGTCTTAAAAATTATAATATAATAGAAATATTATATCATATATAATTAGATGTTATTATGTTTATTTCATAATATTTTTCCATCTCCTCTTCCATCAAATGTGAAACTAAACCATCATTCATATGTACGACAGACTACCACCTCGTAAACTGATGCAATTCTTTTTCCATCATAGCCTCTATGGATGTTAACGATGTTGTATTTAATATTTGTATATTATATTAATTAAATAATATCCATTATTTGAATTTAATATATTTTATAATTTCTTACCTTACAATCCATATAAAAATGGTAACGTCATTTGTGTGTATGGGGGATTATCACCTCGCGAAGCGATGTGATTCATTTATTTTATTACCGCAATTACTTTTCCATCATCACCTATCATGGATGTTCATCATGATGTATTTAATATTTAAATATTATATTAATGACATAATAAAAATTCTTTAAATATAATATTTCATATAAATTCTTACCTTACTATCCATAGAAAAAAGATAATGACGTTCGTGTGTATAGAGGATTACCGCCTTGTGAAACGATGTGATCCATTTATTTTATTACCACATCACATGGATGGTATATTTAAGTTTATTTAAAGAAATAATATTATATTTATGATATTATTATCATTTTTTAAATATTAAATAACACTTACCTTCTTTCCATCATTATCGTTGAAAAATGGAAACATTACACATGCATACGAATGACCTACCATTTACATGATTGTAACATAGTTCATTTTTAAGAACCATAATTCATGTTTATTTTTTAAAAGTATAATTTATGTATAAAAATAATAAATATTTAATGATTATTATTCTTTAAATGATTTAATAATTACCCCTTTGACCATATTCAACACACCAATGTTGTTTTGAAATTATGAACTGAGCATCCTCAAAACACTCGACATGGACATAAATGATTATGTAATTAAAAAAAATTAAAATAAATTAAGAAAATGGTTTAATTATAATGAATTAAACCTGTAAAAGGTTTTTAATAAAACAAATAGTTGATATAGTTTTACTATATAGAAGATAAAAGTAATACACGACAAAGTCTGAACTCGAGCTAAGGGTTTTGTCACAAAACTACCTTCTTTGAGACACATGTTATTTTATGCACAAAATTTCTTTTAAACGGTTTATATACTATACCTTCACATATTATATCATTATTATTTCATAATTAATTATATTTTATGTTACAATTCATCTACTTTATTCATGGGATGTTATGATTCAAAAGCTACCAAAGCGATAAGGGTTTATGTTCAATATCATTTCAATCGGAATTATTTATGCTTGAATTTACATTGTAGAATTTTTTTTATCATTGTATAATAAAACCAATTAATATTATTATCGTATTTTTATTCATGAATTTTCAAGTGATAATACCATTTTCATCTCTTTGGTAGTTAAAATTATCAAGAAACTATTTTTAAGAAAAGCCGACTTCATTTCTCTCTTCAATCGAAGATCCTTTTTATTTCATATCCATGTTTTCTAAAAAATATTTCAAGAATATTTTTAATAGTATAAAAATTATTTATTAAGTACATTTTTACCCATTTTTTAATTTTTACAAAATAATTTTAAAATAATCTTCTTGTTTTCGAAACGAAGTAATTTTTAACCTTTTTAAAATAGCATGAAAGGAATGTTTTTTTATCATATACTGTATGAATGGAATTTCCCATCATCATGGACACTGAATCAGTTAAAACTTACATTATACTTTTACATGGTTCCTTTTAAATAAAATATTTTCTATAATATTTTTAAATAAATTAAATCATGAAAAATTTATTTCGAAGTGAAAAAGATATTTTTATCATGAAACATTCCATCTAATATTTTTAAGGCATATTCATTAATAAAGACATCTTTTGATGTTTTGTATTGCTTATAAATTATATATATATATATGTGTGTGTAACTCACATATATACCCAGATTATTCTCCCTTAATTTTATGGGGTAATACATTCCTTATGATCATATCTCAAATGCCTTCATTAGGAAATTTCATTTGGTTATGATATGAGAGAAGTTCATGCAACCCATTTCATTCCATAGGTAATTATTATATTATGCCTTATGATTTCTTTCCATATGTGGAATACATATTCATGTACATGAAATTAATTTGATGGGTGGGAATATAATTATATATCCCTCTAATAAATTGGGTAATGTTATAGTCTCATGAGACATCATGTATGGGATTATGGAGTGAACCTAATTCATTATGGGACTTTGTCCACCATGTAATTTTGTCTTAGTGGTTAGCCTTGTATTATGTTTGTTGTCATGATTTATGTTTCTACAAACTTTCCTATGATTCTATGATTTTATGGTACCATGTTATTTATATTATGCTCTCATGTGATTACTCATGTGAATTCCATTTTCTTATATCATGTTATACCTCAACCTACATATTATGTTTCTTTGTCATGTTTATCCTCTTAATGGTATTTTTAGCTCACCCCTTTTTTAAATAGATTCCATAGGTTATCCCAAGAAATTTTAGGATCTAAAAAGTATTTAGGATCTCATTATTAAGAATAAAAAAATTAGTTGTATTTTAGCCTCACTTTGATGTATTATGAACCTAGTCTTCCAAAGACACTTGGCCTCACGATCTTGGGTTATAATTGATAGATATTTAGGTTAAAATCAATTTAATAATATGTGTAAAAAAATTGAGTCACTATATTAATTTTATATGATCATTATATGATCATAAAGACACATAACAAGTTTTCAAGAGGCTTTATTCAAGTTTTTAATATGTTTGATTAATTAGTTTTTGAAGAGAAATGAGAAAAACATTTTTTGTAAAATTGGAAATCGATTAAAGAACCTTATGTGAGCTTCATAAGGGTAACATTTGATTTTATCTTACACAGGAATGATGTATAAAGGTAGATATAAATTTACCCTTATGCGAGCCACTGTTTAAAGGTAGACAAGCAGTTACCCTTACATGATACCCTCACATAGAAGGTATGTATATTGGTAACCTCATTATTACAATTACACAAATATATTGTGTAAATGTAATAACCTTATGAAAAAGGGTTTATGTAAGGATCATCAACTTTATACCCTTATTCATAAAGGTATTAGAGGTGTGTAGAGGTACTAAATGTTTAACTTTACATGGAGTATGGAACAATCAGAGTTCCCTTACACAAAGGGGTTGTATAAATGTAATACCATTATGTGAGGGAGTTGCATAAAGGTAATATATATTACCATTATAGAATGGTGTTCAACTGAGCTATAAAAGGGTAAAATTTAAGTTAGCTTTATACAGGATTTTGAAAGCCTTAATTACCCTTATGTAAAGATCCACATAAGGGTAAAATAGAGATACCCTTATAATAGATAAGAATGTTTCATAAGGCTAATTATAAAATTGTTAATTTTTTTAACATATTCAATGTTTTTAATGATTGATAAATTTTTTATAAATCATTTTAAAAGTTATTTTGGTAATATTTAATTTAAAAGGCTTTTATAAATTAATTATTTAATTATAAAGTTTTTATAATAAATAAAATAAATATTTTGAAATCATTTTTTCCCAAATATTAATTGTTAACATTTTAAAATACTTTTTTTCAAATTAAATGGCATGCCTAATGATCTAGAAATAAATGGTTTATTTATAAATCATAAGAGGTTATTTATAAAGTGTTTATAAATTATAAAATATATGAAATTTAGATTGTATAAATTTTTATATAATATATAATGAATTATAAAATGTTTATAATTCATGAAATGTAATACAAATTCCATTTAATATATAATATGAAGTAGTTAATATTAAAATAAATGTAAAATTATATATACTCTTGCTAAATTATAGAAGTTTATAATTATCATTTATTTATAAATAGTTCATAAATCTCAATTTTTTATAAAATATTTTATTTATTTATTTATTAAATTTCCTTAACATTCATGTTTAGTTCAGTTTTTGTGAAATATGAATATTTTTTATGCCAATTTATATGATAAATTTATTATAGGATAGATCCTTGCATATAATTCTTAGTTAGATATCATAAAATTTATTTTCATCTATCTTGACCTTAGTTTGTAATTGAATTTATGAGTTTGAGAACATTTGTTAGGAATATTTTGTGCATATTAGGTGTTATAGTTTTCATGAATTGAATTCTCACATGAGTAAAATTCCCAAGGGTAGAAGGAATTAGGGTTTGACCACCTACATTCTGAGTCAATTTCCTTGGCTACGAAAGTGAATAGAATTGTATATTTTTCGCTATGGTGTTACTAATGTGGAGTTTGTCAATATCATAAAACTATATTCCTATACTTGAAGTGTTCATGTAACTTATTAATATAATGAATTTAGATATGTATGAATATTTTTGAATTCTACTTTAGGGTGATTAACATATAATTTTTGGTTGTGTAAAGAGTTACGCATTAATGTGGTGTGAACACATTAATTTGGATATTCAAATAGGGATTCAAAAATTAAATTATTAGAATCATGCATGCAAAAAATAGAATAAAACATGAGAAAATAGTTATTACATAAGAGAAAAGAGTTATGAATTTAATATTCATATAATTTATATTAAATGAGTGAGAACTTAAAAGAAAAATTCACAAATATTAAGTGTGATATCCCTTCCAAAGAAACACTTATCCAGACCTCAATCATCTAACTAGGTAGTTTAGTCCCAAATATGGGTGCACCTAGATTATCTTGTGTAAGGTAAGAAAATTATAAGTGACTCTGGATTGTATTGTTGGGTAGTTTCATTCCAAATCCAGGTGCCACTAGATTGTCCTCAGTTATATTGTTTTTGGTGTTTACTTTGTGTTACACTAGATGGGAAGCCCTAACAGTTAGGATACTGTAGGAATAGAGTTGTGTGAATCCATAATATGTATTTGGAGAAGTGGTTATCCACTCAACTATCAAAGAGTCGTAAATGTTGTGTTTTGGATGATTCCCTACCTAAATAACTAAGTAGCGAGATACATGATAAACTTAACTCATTTCTTAGTGTAATATAGATCTTGGATAACTAAATGGGTATGATGTATGGGGTCATTAATTTTTGTGGGAGCACTATCATTAATATTCCTCAATGAATATGTATAAGAAATGAGATTCATCAGATAAAAATTTGTATTTTAGATAAATTCATCCTCATCATCAGCAAACTAAAACATCTAAATTAATCCTTGAAATTAGATGCTTAAAGTATGTAACTCCTAATATTGGTAGCTTAAGAAAATTTCTTAATCATGAGGAATATTATATGTGTTAGAATAGTTCCTTCTTGAATAACCAATTGGTGAAGTTGTTCAATGAGAAAATCAAGATACTTATAGTAGCATGAAATTATTTATTTAAGGTTTAAATGGAACTAGATAACAATTGACCTAAACAATTATAGTAACATATACTCAAAATGATTAGGTATGTTAATGTTATTCAATATGATTGAATATGTTTGGAGAGATAAAATAATTTTTATAAGTATTATTCTAGTTAAGGAATTTATTATATTTTCATCTATGTAAATTTTCTATAAATATGGATAAACTCAATAAATGTTCACCTAATATTCTTAAATTGTTGAGAATAAATGAACTAGGAATATTATGTCTAAATTTTGGTACAATATATATAGTTTAAGGTGGTAAAATTTCAAACTAGAAGGAGAAAATTTTGTCAAAAAATTTTCAATAATTATTCTTCAAGAAGTTAATCAATATCATTAAAACAAAGGGTTTTCAAGAATGAATATTAGTGATTATATATGATGGGATTATATAGAAAACTTTATGGGGTTTGGAAACTCCATGGAATTTCCATTTTAATTATATATTTCATAGAAATTAGTTCTTCTATTTAGAATGGTATAAGATAATGAATGTATATTTAATAGAGTGTTGTAAAAATACAAGAGTTAAAACCAAAGTAAGAATTGATTGATCTTGGTGTTTCTATTCAAGTGATGAATTAAATAGTTTTTACATCATAAATTTAAATGTAATGTTTTTATCAAGATCAAATGAATACAAGTAAAATATGTGTAGCTTTATCTCATTTCTCTTATGTGATAAGATAGTATATTTGATAACAAAGAGTTTTAATGAGATGATTAAAAGTATGAACATGGTTTTTGATTTATTAGATTTATATTAAATTTTTTGAGAATAATACTTTGATAAAAGTGTTTATCCAGATATTTTTTTAAAATATGAGGTAATGTATTCCCACCATCCATTGATGAGATAGTTAAATAAAATATTATTTTCAAAATAATGAAATTACAAAAACATAGAATACCATATATGATATGGAAATAATAATATATTTATTTAATATTTATACTGAAAATAAATAAATGTTATTTCCTAAAACACAAATTATTCTTTGTTGAGTCTTAGAAAGATATTATTAAGATAATATAATTTCTAAGGGGCTAATGGGAGTATGTTTGTACTTAGAGAAGTTAAAATTTGTCAAATAAAATATTGTTACAGATCTAATTTAAGTTATTACTTACTTTTTATCCTAAATGTTATGATATGATATAGTAAATAAAAATGTAAATAGTCACATTTAGTTATTGTGAGAAAGTGAATATATCTATTAATTAAAGTATTATACCAGTCTAGATTATAAATATTCTTCACTTAATATCCTAAATAAGGTTAGGATATGTGATGCTAAAGAAAAATGTAAAGAATTTAATTTATTTACCATAAAAAGTGAACATCACTATTGCCTAAAGGATTATACTAGCCAATACACAAAGTGTTTCAATTGGTGTCCTAAAAGAGTTTAGGGTATGATAGTAAAGAGAAATATAAATAGTTACATTAGTTACTGTAATATCACTTTATCTTAATTAAATTTAGGATGTGATGGTAAAGTGATAATGCAAATAGTTACATTATCTACAAAATATCTCAAGGCAAAATTTTGATGCAAAGGGTTCTAAGAATGATGATGATGTACATAGAAAGATTTCTAGGTGGAAAAAAGAATAATATTATAACATTTTATGTTACTAAGTCAATGAATTTAAATATTCTCAATGTTTAACATAAGTAATATGATTACTAAGTCTCACCATTATTCATACTTGATTTATTTGTAAATGTTACTCAATAAGTGGTTAGTGGGGGTAATTTTATTAGATGGTCACATAGGTATGTGATAGTAATTACATATTTATGTAATATTTTGGAATTATATTACAGAAACAACCACAAGAGGGTCATGTTATATATCTACGTGTTTAAAACTTAAGAGATTGGTTGTAATGGTTTAAATATATATCATATATTTATAATAATGTAAATCTCCATTTATCATTCACTCATGTGTGCTGAAACTTTACTTTACATGAATAGTATAATGATAAATGTCCCCTCAAAGTGTAAACCTTGAGCTTTCCTTAACCCATGATTATTATGGATGATAGTGGGTTGTGATGATATGTAAGGGTTAGCATTAATAGATTATGATATCTATTACAAAGGGTTGTATATGAGATATGAAGAATAGATTCATAAGGTAATGAGTAGAGACTAATTACTTGGATTGATCCAACATAGTATATCTCATGGAATTTCATATGATCATAGTGTATGAATATTTTCAATACTTCTTACATGTGGTTGGTAAGATACCTAGAATGACAATCTAAATAATTTGATACCCTAATTACGCGAGTCAACATATGAAATTATCTAATTAGGGGGTGTTTGGGTATGTTGTTGATCATTTAATTTGTTGGAGTGGAACCAAGATGGAATTTTTCCTCTTATTTTTCAAGAAAATACATCTAGGCCTTAATTGAATTAGATTGAGGAAATGCATGTCCATGTGTAGTTGCTTCAAATATGATGTGTACAACTACTTGGATAAGTGACATGTGATTTGATTATCAAATAGATGAATAACATGTGATGTAATCATTGACTTGGTCATTATTTTTCATAAAAATAACAAATAATGAGAGGACTATACTGGATTTACATTTTCCATGTAAAGTATCCACTCGATGTCATAGAAAAATTGATTATATAATATTCATAGGATGTATATGATATATCTTTTGGTTGAAATTTTCATATAGATATATGATTATGTTTGATAGAGATCACACCCAAACCCTTAGTATCTTGAATAATAGTAATGCTTTATTATAAGTTTCTATTTCCTTACATCTATGAATTTGGGATTTTATAGTTATTATAGATGTTGATAAGGCCTATAAGGTAACACTGTTAAAACCATGGATAAAGATAAAGTTTTGGAAAATGTGTTATTCAAAATTAAGAGAGTTTTATGAAATCCATATCCAAAAGAGTTTGTAAATATTTACAAAGAGTTGTGAAGTATTGTATAAAGACATTATAGTCACGAACCAACCTGGATACCCTAGTACACTAATACCAAAGTTGTCATTATACTCACCTGAAGGGAATTCCTGATTCCCAAGGGTGGGTGATTGGCACCTAAAATATTATAAATATCAATAGGGAATTATTTTCCCTAAAATAGTGGATGAAAAAAGATGCAAGTTAGTATGTTCAATACTTCTCAAGGTAAAAGTACCAGAATCAAATAGGTAAAATGATTCCCAAAGGACACAACATCAGGGTTCACAACTCTGACAAGATAAATGATCATAAATATCCCATGTAACACGTATATCAAATCTCCATTAGTCACCTCCATGAATACAATTCCCAAAGATGAAGAACATCCACTGCCTCCAAGTGGTGCTTTCCCTTTTCTTGGACCTATAAAAAGATAATCTACAAGTTCTCTAAGTCAAAGGTAGGGTATGAGCTAAACAATCTAGTAGGGACTCACCAAGTGTTTCATAATCAATTTCATGGAAATAAAACATATATTATTTCAATTTAAATTAAATAATAAATGGGATTACATTTACATATTTTCAAAAAAACATTATTTCACAGTAGAAAATATGGAAGATATATCAAAGTAGGATTCAATGAACATTTTATGTAAAATAATTTATATAAATCAATTCTCATAAATAAAAAAATTCATATTAATTTCATGTAATAATAAAATCATAAAATTTTATAGAACCATGTAATAATCTATGTGTTATATTAATTGTTTGTAATAGTATCCTCACACTACTCAATCAGTGATCTCTACTCAAAGTGTGCCCACATCCCTCGACTTAGGCCATCGGGACTCAACTCCCCGTCAAGTTAATCATGCCACCTATAAGTTTATCTTAGTGTTTTCATAATAAATACATTTTTAGGGGGTTAGAACCTATCATGCTTGTCCATATTTCCCAAAAACTACCTAGTCTCACATTTTTTTCAACCAATCAATCAATCATTGGGAAATAAAATATTTATAATCAATTAAAAATACAATTTTCTAATTCCAATTTTCAACATAATTTTCTCATTTTAAAAAAATCACATATTTCATCAATTATTTCCTTTTTAAATCATATTTCAAATTAATCCATTCATCTCAAGGTTAAAAATTAAATAATTTCATCAAATGAAGTTCAAAATCAATCAATCAATTTACCTCAAATCTACCAACAATTTAAATTCCATTAAAATTGGGTTTTTTTCAAAATTTCTATTCCCCTTTTAGAATAAAACAATAGTCATCTCAAATCTAGGTTTTAAATTTTTTAATATATCATTACAAATCATTTAATCAATTTAAGGTTTCAATTTTTGGGAAAATCACATTGAACCACTAACCTTTAATCAAGGATCAAAACAACAGCTCCAATGGGAAATGCCAATGTGGAATGAAGGCAGAGGATATCAACAAGGAATTATAGAAGTCAAAAAACAAACCAAGATATATATAAGAGAACTAATCACCCAAAGAAAACCTTTTATATCCCTAGGATTTCTATGGAAGAGTTTGTATGAACAAATAAAGAGTTTCAGGCTATAGAACATAAAAAATCACCAGGAAAGAGGAATTCACAATGTGAATCCTCAATTAATGATGTGAATTTCCCTAGTGGTGTATACAAAAAAAGGCATCACATTTAGTTAAAAATACTGATTCTAACCAATTAAAGTCATAAAAACAATTCATGGCTTGAATATAATTGACATCATGTAACTGTTTCTTAGCTTCTGATAAGCAATATATTCACATTGTGAATTATATTCATGACATGAATATGTTCCATAGATATCACACAACCATTTCATTCAGAAAAAAATTGAAAGGGTCTCCAACTCAACCTAGACCCAAAGATCACCCTCTAAAACCTTAGTCATATTTATATTTGGACAACATTAATTCAAACAAACATACATCCCTGAACATGTGGCCATTTTCTCTAATAAAAAATTTCCATCCTTATAATGCCTGAAACACACCCTAATAAAAGAGAATCAAAATAAGTTTTAAGAAGTACCTGAAAGAAGGTAATGGGATGTTACACTTATGGGATTTTAGTACAAGTGGGAGATTATTGGATGTGTACTAAAATGTACATACATTAGATTCATATATATATGTATATGAATAATGAGGTATATTTATATATAATATATATTTTACATTACATATAGTGTACATTTAATATATGCATTTGATGCATGTGATATTCATGCATGAAATTTATAAAATAATATATAATATTTATTATATATTGATGGTTTATTTATCAATTACATACATCAGTGGATTGTCATTAAGTCATTGAAACCATTTAATGAATTTTCCTAACTGGAAGAAATGTATATAATGTGTTGGGGGAGCCTCAAGATTTGGCTATATAAGAAGATGAAAGATTGTTGGTAGGTGTGTGAAATGAGACATGTATGAGCCTATTATCTTCCTCATGAAACTTAATTTATCTCATTGAGAAGGTGATAACACCCCTTTAGATTATGGGTATCCTCACGAAGCATTCATGGATCCATTGAATGATGTCCCCCTAGAGGTGAAGTGGTTTCTTTCACTACTTTTAGTGATATCTATAAATCATTATCCTTCACCAATGAGAAAATAAGGCTAATTATGTTTATGGATTCTAGGTACTATGTTTTACATTTATTATTTACACATTAATTTCTTGAGATAGTTGTCCTATGTTTGGGTTGTCTTTCGTTGCATATGTTCACTAGATGATCATATAAAACCCATCAAAAAACAATTAGAAGTGGCATAAAAATAGTGATTATAGCTCATCTAGGATTTGGTTAAATATGGGAATAATTATTAAAATCATTTTTACTATTTTTATAACTTTGGTTAGTAATTTACTTTAGGTTTCGTTGTGTGGATAACTCATTCCTAATGAATTAGTTAATTCAAGATGGAATTAAAATCACTATTTGATGAGAATAAATGTTTAGGTATAAATGAGCTCATTCCTTGATATAGGAGGCTTAAATTCCTCAATTACATAGCCTTAGTTTATTTTCTTAAGTTTATAAAATACATTTGAAATGTATGTGTGCTTAATGGATTTTGAGACTTGTTTTATTTGTTGATAACATTTCAGTGGTTAGTAACCCTTGACGAGTGATAGGTAGGAGGACCAGGGCTGTATTTTTTGATGTTTGGATTGATGAGTGATTGTATGGTAGCCTAGGATACAATTATGTTTGATACTAATGATGGTTGTATAGTTTTATGATGTGTGAAATGGTGTGGGACACTAGTTCATTTAGGAAGACTTTAGAGAAGGTATTTCTCATCGATATTTTTAATCTTTCCAAATGTTCACTTGATTATTTTCGGATGAATTGATGCTTGGGTTTTATTTATATTATCAATTTTAAACTATTTCATATAGTTTTATGTTAAACACTTTGAGTGAATTTTTAAAGTGGTAGCTTAGGCATAGTCCTAGAGTATACAGATGATTATTAAATGTTTAACTGAACTAATAAATGAATGGGGTTAGTTCATAGTTCTCACATTAAGGATGGAATACTCAAGAATATAAATAAAAAATTAATAGTGCCATGAAAACCTAGAGTAAGTGATTAATATTTTAATCTTGGAAATAAAAATGGTAATAATTAATTAATGAGTAATTAATTAATTGATAATAAACTTGATTCTTGTTTGATATTCAGACCTTAGTAGTGGAAGCCAAGGGTCTTGTGCGATGACAGTGGAAGACGATTCTATGGAAAGAATGTTTCCCTTAGTTTATATATGCATGATCCTATTTATATTTTTTTATTTCATACTCTACCCCACTCACGTTGGTTGGTAAATTGACACCCACATTTTTGGATGGTGTTTTTTCAAATATCTAAGATGGTGTGGGAATGAATTGTTGACTTATCCCTCTCCCTTGATCTCCCTATAAACATAGATTATTTTTTTATTCTGGGATTTAATGGATTAAAATATAGGGTTATTTTTTACCAAGGATATTTTGGATCAAGTATTACAATAATTTTATATATGGGTTGTGATGGATTGAGTTATAATACATACTTATATCTGATTATGGTGGTTTCGGCTTCCCGTAGGTGTGCTTACATGGGTTGTGATAGATTGAGGTATAATTCAATTACAAATGCTACAGTAGATTCCATGCATACACTTGGTCACTACTTGGATATAATGATGATGAGTTTTTGGGATGAACAGGATACAGTAATGCAGGTGATATTATTGCATGGGGTGAAGGATGATATATAGGAGGGGTGATAATAGGATGTATCCATTGGGGAATGGGAGTGATAAAATAGTGAATAAGTGGAATTATAGTACCTTCATTTATATATATTATTTTGATAAGTAATAGTTTATTTCCATGGGTTATTTAGTTAGTGATCCATGGTGAGAATGAGAAACTAGTAATAATTGTTTAGGTGATGAGTTTTTTTATTAAGTGGTCTTTAGTATAATTCCTTTACATTTTTCACAAGATGTTTTAGGGAGGAACCTACTAAGTATGCATATTATGATAATCCTACATATATTTAAATTATTTTTTAGGTTTTTAGGAACTGTTTAGTGATAAATCTATATTTTACTAGCTCAAAGGAGTTATTGAGTATGTATAAAGAGTTACTAGATTTTGTGGTCGTTGCCTAGTTTTACTTTTGGTACTTTATAATTTTAATTTCATTTATATATGAAATTACATGTACGAGGATTACTTATTTTATTTATACATAGTGTTGGTTGGTTGATTTAATTATTATCACTTATTCTTTAAACTATATAGTTTTCAATGCCTCCCATGTGTGTGGTTGATATACCATCAGTTATAGTTTTCAACCTGTACCCTATTGGGGTGATCTTTGGGGTCATTATCTGTTTTATTTTATTTTCATCCTTAAATAGGTACCTTTTGGGGGAGGGGGTATGAAATATTGGTATTAGAGCTAATGGTTGGGAGATATTATAGAGTTTGATGTTAGGCACTAGTGAGGATTCATGTGTTGGTAGGAAAACAATATCAACTAGGATTAATAGGTGTTTTAAACAAAAGAGATCAGCAAGGACATGTGATTTTATGACCACCTATGATCTAACAAAAAGGCCTTAAAGTTTACTAAACATGATAAGAGATGTTATATTGTGTTTAAGGTGGAGATCTAGGAGAGGAACACACATCATGAATGTTTGTGCATATGAATGAATTTGGTAAAAAATAGGAAATGAGTTAAAATAAATCAAGTAATTAATTAGTTAACCTTAAAAATTTTTGTTTCATAGGTCGAGGAGTACTGATGTTCATTTTTTTCATATATTTCGTGAGTTTTATTCTTCTATAAGGTTCACATTGAATATATTAAATGTGATATTTTAGAGTATCATCATAGAGTGGAGGTCGACAATGATGACACTTTAAGGAGGGCACTATGAGAGTTTCAACATGAGAGTTTGTAGAAGTAAAAAGGATATTTTTTATAATTGGATATTGAGGATTGATTGGAGATGTTAAAGATAGACTTCAGTTTGATCCCTTATAGGAATTAACATTGGGTTTATTTAGCTATAATGATGCTACATGGATCATATTGACAATGGTGTATTTTTTTCCTTAGGGTTTTCAAGGAGTATACTAGTTTTTGAGACAAAATCTGATATCAGTTTTAAGTTGTGTTTTTATCTTTGACCGCTGAGGAAGCTTGATATTTGGATATTCTTACCCTTCAACAAGGGATTTATAGTGTTTCCATGTTTAGTATCCTCTATATAAACCTTATAAAATATGTTTTTAATATTTTTCCAAATAATGAGACTATGATGGGGAATTTTTATGAGTTTTTTCACCCAGATATCCAACATCTGGTCACTCTATTTATATTGAAGTTATATGTTACGGTACTGGTTAAGTCATAGGTTATTGATAAGACTTTATTTTGGACCATATCTTTATGATATGAGAATCTCTAATACCATCCATGGAGTATATTTATGACTAGGATCTCTCAATTTCCAAGAAAGAAGAACAAGTTTTAGTCATCACGTAGCAAGTTTCAGCCTTCTTCAAATCATTTCGTTGGAGCTAGTAGTTCTCAAGTATTTTCTACTTGATTAAGAATAATTTTTTTTATTTTAGAGTTTTTTTTTAAATCAGAAGAAAAAGTTATAGACCTTACTTAGTAGTCAATGTGTGGGTGGTGTCCCAATATGGACCCAACCACTACAGTAGTTTTAACCAAGTGAATAAGTAGTATTAGCGCATCCTGGATTATGATAAAAAATGTGGGATGGGGTTGGAATATGGTATCCCTATGATACCCCTTATCCATAAGGCCATTAGGAAGAGTATATTCATAGAGGTGTTCACCATCAGGTCTAGAGATACTATGGTGTAGTTTGTTCTCAAATTCATGCTTTAATGTTGCTAGTGTTGGGAAAGACTGATGTCATATGAGGTACTATTTTCCAATTTTCCTCTTGGGTTTAAACCTTATTTCATGATGGATATATGAAATCTTTTGTTTCACCCACCCTAGTTTGTACTTTGGGACTTTAGGTATAGGGGTTTCTAGTACCATTTTCACTGAATCTTCCAGTTTAAGGTAAAGCTAGTTTTTATAATGTGTGCAGAGATTGTGAACTAGTGCTCATGGAAAAACACTATATGGGATATTTACTATGTTTACATATATGACCATAAGAAATAATCCCTATCATCAATTGTGTAAGGACCACTTTGGGATATGCTCAACACTGAGGGGTGTGGGGGTGACTCAATATTGTGGACTTTTTCAACGAATTAATACTTTTTATACCAATACCTTTTAGACCTATTAGGATCATGGTTAACTCATTCTCTATTCATTTTTATGAAATTATATAAAATAAAGTAAAAGGTAACACATGATATTTTTACAAGGTTCACTACTTAGTAATAGTATTTATTTCTTACTGTCTGTGGTGGTTACAATTACACATATTCTCTAATATAATAAGATACCAATTAAAATGTTTTGGATTTGAAACAATCCTAAACCTATGTTTTTTACCTACACATTAAGAGGGGGTAAATAAAAAATACATGATTCCATAAACTGGTGAATTCCAAGTCCAAATGAAGAATACTTCTAGATATTTATACTACCTATGTAGATAGCCTTTAACTTATTTAGGTTTTTTTTAGTTCCAAGATGGTCTTACACCAGTTGATAATTTGGTTAAATTTCATAGTTATTATTTGTTATTATTTCTATTCTCTTTCTTGAATAGTAGCATGTAGTAAAATCTTCTTATTATTCTCTTGAATGAAAATTTACACACACAAACTTCTTCTTCTTCACAGAAAAAACTAGAATGTTTCTTCTATTACACTAGTTGCAAGATTTCTTATGATACATTTCTTATTCTTCATATTAGAAAATGTAAAGATACTCATTCCTTATCTTATTCTTTCATATGGAACATGTCCATTTGATTTTCACTTCTATGTCTGGTACCTATTTATCTAAAACTTCTCTGTTCGATATTGTTCATCCAATATTGTTCACATGATGTTATTCATTTGATACCAGTTCATCCGATCCCTTCTTATTCTCTCAAAACCTTCACTTATTCATATAGTGGTTTACTACTCTATTCAGTGCTTCCACTTCTCCCAATACCTATTTTCTTGATACTTTTAACCAAAAGATAATTACTCTCAACATTTATGGTCGGCCTCATAGTATGACATTTTTATACTTCAACAATATACATAGTTGTTCTTGCTCAATCAACCTATAAATAGTGAAACTACTCCCATTTATATAGTTATATATTCTCAAAAAATTAAAGGAGTATAGAAAACATAAATTTGAATTTCCCAATTCCAAATTCGAATATATTTCTAGAAAATTTCTTCATTTGTCCACCTTTAAACTTATAAACAAATAATATTCATCAATATCTGTAAAGTCTTTCCTCAAAACTTGGTTTCAATTTTCTATTCAATATTCTAGAAATATCAGCTATATTTTATGAATATTGAATGTAAAACTCAAAATCATCATAATTAATGTCTTTAAAAAACTGTTTAACAATCCACAAACCTTATTCAACCAATAAACCTACGTACAAACCTCTTCGTCTAGAAATTCTCAGTCTGGTGTAGTTCTGTTCTATGGACCCAAAAACATTATTCAGTCTGATGAACTTATAAAGTCTGATTGAATTTTCATTATACACTAACTCCATTTGGTTTTCTTTATTTGTTGAAATCATAAATGTTCATTCAGTGTTCTCTATCTGATGTATTCTCAGAGGTCTTCTATACTTCTTTTATCTGAAAAATTAACTCAAAACCTTCTGTCTAATTCTACTACTCAAAAACTTTTTTCAGATTCCTCCACTCAAGAATTGTTGTCTAATACATTTTTTTGTAAACTTCTGCCTGATTCCCCTCCATGTAAACTTATGTATGATTCCTTTGATAAGAAAATTTTTTCTGATTCCTTTTATCGAAAAAAAATTATATGAGGAATTCATTCAGAAACTCCTTATCTGATAGCTCTACCCATAATCCTATATCTAATCATTCAAAAACTTCCCTTTTGAATAACTTCAAGAAATATTCATCCAGTGGACTTATTAACTTTTCTCTATCTAATAATTTGGTCAGTAAGACCACTTATCTGGATATCTTAGTTCCACCTTATCTCACTATAACATCTCATATTTTCTATGTATTACTTTTAAATATTATATGGATTGTTTTCAAAACTTGGTGTTGAGAAGACATGGGATTCTAAGGCCTTCTGTGCCTAAAATAAATGTTTGAAATATGTTAAATAGCACTAACGTGTAGTTTTTTTTGAAAAAGTGGAATAACATTTAAATTGGTGCCTAGATTAGAAATCTGAGGGCACCATTGAGTTCAGAATGGTGGTTTTACCCTAGGCGTGACTTAACTTTAGTTGATGCATGTTTTTTTGTGGGAAATTCATAACGTATGTTGAAATGAATAAAATATTTTAATGAAAATATTTTAATTCATTTTCTCTAACACATCAACTAAAAATATTTAAATGGATTGTTATAGAGGATTTCTGGGGTTAGTTGCAAAACTCTGGAAACATTAGACCGCAGATGGAGAGAGATTTGAGGATTCTCTCTTAGGTGAATAATGATGGATCATGGATTGACGATCGACACAACCTTGGATCGATGGATCTTTATAATGTAAATGATGACAACACATTAATTCTTCATCAATGATCTAACCAAATCGAGGTAGGATGAGTGTTTTATTTGTATTTATTCCTCATTCTTAATTTTTATGATGAACAAAAATCAATCTAGGAATGGATTGATTTTCAGATCAGATAGCTTGCGCGATGAGATTATTTTGTAGGGATTTATTGGGAGAAATTATTGTGACTAAATTATTTATGGATTAAATTTTCATTCTATTGTAAATGAACCTACATAAAAACAAACATTGTTCGAGGTTTGTTCCTCTCATTTTTTCTTGTGATTCTCTCCCCAGGTTCCGCGATTCACCACAGGCGTTCTTCGTTCAGATCAAGGTTTGACAATTCTCAATAAATCAATCATTATACACCTATTTATTGGAGAAATAATCTGATATCATAGATCTTGGATTGTCATGACATGATTAAGGTGCGATGACGAAGACAAATCAATTTAGGCGACATATGATTTCTGATTTTACGTTCTTTGGTGTTTTTCACCATGAAATAAAGAACATCAATTTGATCTATTTTGTGAGTATATCTGGTAATAAAATATGTTTATTTAGTGATGGAATGTAAAAAATAGGTTTGATCTTGAGTTTCATGGCATGGTAGTTGATGGATTGTAGGTCGGAGGATTGGTCGGGGCTTACAGAGGAAGATCTGGGATTTTCGGAAAATCCCATAGAACACGACATGTAATCCAAGATTACATGGTGTCTGGCCCCCCCTGAGTATCGACTAGGGTTTTGGGTTAGAGATAGGTATCACATGACATGTTTCATTGTGTACATGGTGTGTAGTCCCTCCCCAGATACTCGACATGTACTTGTCAAGTTCACAGACACGAGGTGGAGTACATGGATTTTCTACACGGCATGTACTCCCCCACACGGAAAAGGGTTCGAACACATACACTATATAATACATGTACTAATACACATACATGGGTAAATAGGATGAATACATGTACTGAAATATGAGTATATTACACGGGTTTCCTATACGACAAGTACTAGTACACAAACACAGTTTGATGACATGGGCTGTTTACATGGGCAGAACCCGAGGTCAAGAGACATGGTCTGTACCCCTTCTACATGCCATGTATTCCTTTAAAGAGTGATATATGCGCTTTTTTCTTATATTGAACTATTATAGGTTTATTTTATTCTCTCTGTCCTTTCCCTTGAGGGTACATTGCATCATTACATCCACATCACTAGATTGTGATCCCATCAAGAGGTTGAGTCTTAGATAGAGTTGTGGCATCCCTCCATGAGACTGGAGTGAGATCCTATATCATCCTTAGTTCCCCAGATGGAGTTTTGAAATCTTCATGACCTCCTTGAGCATGGATTTGATCCTCCATCTAGCAGTTAATATTGGTAGGGTTGGTGGAATCATTGATGTACGATCTCCTATGTAGCGGGTTTATCTAGACTGGGTTTGTGGTGTCTGCTAATGGTTCTAGGCTTGACCTCCTGTATTTTTATCAAAGTATTCATATACTAGTGTGTTCTCTTTGGGTAGAGTCCAATGATCTAGACTTATTTATCGAGAGTCATTGATGATAACATGGCCCGCGGAGTGAGTTCTCTTGGAACGAGCGTTTCTTCGAGCAGACTCCTATGGCTGACAATTGGTTATGTTCACCTGATGGTGTGGTATCTTTTTTGAGAATATCTGGGTTATTTATATTATACATTGATTCTTATATATTTTATTGATCTGAATACACTTGGTTATTCTTGTTTAGTATTTTTGGGGTTTCATACTAAGTATTATTATGCTCACCCATGTACGGGATTTAACTACACATGTCATGTCCTGTGAAGAAGATAATTCCTTTGATAGTGTCCTGGGAGGATATGTAGTGGAAGGAGTGTATTTGGATCTTGAAAGACTGAGGTTTTTACTGGGTGTGTACTTTTGACTTATTCCTCACCCTTGGAGCAGGTTAAAATCTTTACAGTTTTGGTTGGGCTTGGATATTTCTGTGTGTGTACAGGTGTTTTAGGCTTATTCCTCCCATTTGTGGGATATACCTACTCGATGCTAGTTGCCATCCCCTAGCCTATTAGAGGTTGGATTGGGGTATTCACAGGTCATACCTTGGTGGGTTGGGTCATGAAATTCATGATCTTCTTACTTTGAACATCCCCATTTCAAAACGGATTATCTTATTCCAAAATTCATCTTGAATCACAACCATATGGAACTATGTTGTTTAATAAATTGTTAATACATAACTAGGTATTGAATGATATCCTTTTTATGATCATTATTTATTGGATGTAACTATGACTATAATCTGACAAACCTTATGGTTTTTCCTTTTATTTGACCAACTTAGTCCGTTCATATCAGTCTAATATCCCCGTGAACACTATCGAATAAACACTCTACCCAATATTTCATCTAAACACCTTAGTCGGTATGACTCTATTTGATCACATTGATTCATTGGACTTTATCTAATTACCTAAATACACCATCATTTTTCTATTTACCTATACCTTCTTCATCCATTTGTCTCAGTTTGATCAACCCACACCTCTATGTCTACAACCTTCATTGGATGGTTCAAAATTTATTATATTGTAAACAAAATTGCTTCGCCAAACATGAAGGCATATGTTTGAGACCTTAAGACCAACTCTCCAATCATTATACGTAAATCCAAATCTTCATTCAATATTTCTACTTAAATTACTGAATATATTTGAACCTTTAAAATTAAAAAACACCATTTTTATTATTACAAGATAAAAATACTTGGAAACTTATTACTATCTTCAACAAACTTGGGTTCTTCATCATCACCATCACCATTCAACATCTAAGTTATATCATCTTCATTAATAGGCTTGGATAATTCAACCAAACTCCCAAGGAACATCTTATATACAATAAATTAAATCACATTGACATCAATTAATCTATTCTATTTAATTGAAAACCATTTACAACCAATGTAAACCATTGAAAACAAATACATATTTAATTGAAAACCATTTACAACCAATGGAAACCATTGAAAACAAATACAACACACAAAGTGGGCACTCCAATATTTCCATTTGTATGTTTTTGAAATACCTTCAATGTGAATATGTAAATATGTAAATCTTCATCTTATTTATATCCACATTTCTTTCAAAACTATAATTTTACATTATATCCCCATTATTTAAAATAAATACAAATTTATTAGGGAAAAAGTTATAAATTCATTCTCAAGAAATGTTCCATCAATCATCTCACTATGTGTCTATGAGATCTATTCTTATTTTAAAAAGTAATAAGATTTGATCTAGACAAAAAATTTGTCCTTTACTAATTGATGTTGATAACATGTGAAATGAGAACTCACAATATTGTCTTCAAGGATGAGAGATTAAGAAATACATACCATTTTCAATGACTCTTCTTAAAGCACAATACAAAATAATCATATTTGTATGAAATAATAATTCTGGAAGCTTCCACAACGTACTCCACTTACCTAAATTTTAATAAAATCTTTCTTATTATCTTTATGATGATTAATATCTTCAATAGATATGATTTAGGATCTCCATGTTGCGAATACACCAAAATGCATCTTTAACTAGTGGTTCTGCAGTTTTGAAAATTTCCACAACTTCACAGAAGATGATCATCTTCAATATATTCATTTGAAATTACAAATATAAGATCAAACCAAGATGATTTATTCTTCACTTTTATATCATGTTTTGAAAACAAAAACTTTAACTTCATCAAGGATTATCTACTTATTAGCTTTTTTAATGTATCAACTTAGGAATAATTCTAGGATGTAAACTTATTTATTGAATGTTATCCAATACTGATAGCCCATCCAATTCCTTAGGTTATCCCCTTGATATTTTTCTTCACTATAAATTATTTTTATAATAAGAACATATATAATTTATAAAGGTCAATTACATATGGTGGATTATCCTTACTTATTAATGTGAAAAACAACATTGAGGCGCTTCCCTCAACCAGGCTTCTCCATTTTCTGTATTCTTTATACTTTCACATATAATATTAAATTTTTATTTGGGAAGCATGGATCTTATCACTTTCTCAATATATTTGTGTGTGAAATTTAACTTCTCAGCATCCTTCAAGGTTCTTGTATCACCTGTTGAAACTTTCATATTGTTTAATAACTCTTATTATGTTGGAATTATTATAGGATAATCCTTAAGGGTGTGTTCATCCATGTTGCACCGCAAAAACAACACTATTTTACATAAGGGTTGTCTTTTATTAATTAAATAATATGATGTTTGGATTCCTCATTTGTAATATTTTATTTTCCTTTTAATTTAACCTTTACTTTTGCATCAACCATCTTTATTTCCTTCTCCAGATATAGTGGACAAATAATTAATATATATTTTGGGTCATTAGCATTCTTGTTGGAGTTTATACATGGATTATTATAAATTCATTTCTTCAAATAGAGTATTTTAGATATAGTATTCTTCCTCAACTTCTTGGATCTGATATCCATGTCCCTTTCATTTTTATTCTTTGATGTACTCTTCTGATATTTCTGGTTTGCATCATTCTTCAACTTTCCTCCCAAGGTTGCTTCTTCTTTCTTAACCAACTTCTATGATATTATATTATTATATAATTTTCATACATGTTTATATGAGAATGAACTAGACTTGTGACCACTACTATTACATCCATCACATATATTTTCAATCATTCTAAATTTGCTTAAGGTATTTAGATTTTTATTAACCTATAGAAATTACTTCTTCATCTCTAGAGTTTTCCCCTTGACATGGAATTCCTTTGTGATTTTTCATTTAGAGGATTGTACCAACACTCTAATTCACAATTCAAAAACTTATTGTAACGCTAACATTGACCCACAAATCTTGATCTTCTTATATCGACCACATTTTTTCTAGAATTTCTAGAACCATGATCATGTTGTTTTTTCCTTTTATTCACAACTTGTTGGGATCTTCATAGGGAAACAACATCCAAACTTATTATAACATCTACCATGTACATGGTGTTATAATTTTTATCTCTTTTCTTCATCCATACTTTTAGAGATTTTGTTTTTAGTCCAATATTGTTTATGAATAAAGATTTAGATAAAACATTTTAAAAAGGTGTGTATGATACATATTTCTTCTTAGATTCTTGAGATAGATCATTAAACCTGTCATGATATTATTATCATACATTATAGGTATTTTATCATTATAATACAATATTTAGGATTATACTCCCCAAACAAATTTTCCTTTCTTTTTTGAAGACTCAATATATACATTTTCTAGATTGACTAATTTTACATTCCAACTCCAAACGCCACATATTGAGAGTGTTATTTTGATATTCAATAATAGGGACCTTCTCTTCAAGTTCCATCTTCATTTGGTCAAATTATTTACCATGAATCTTCACCTTTTCTTGTAACAATGATTAAAGTTTCTTGATTATCTTATATTTCACTTCCAATCGCAAATCCTTGACACAAAATCTATTTTAAAACTTTTATTATAGTGCATAGATCTTATCTTTAAGATCCTTCTTGACTTAATATTTATCATAAATTTCTTTAATCTATTTGTTCTCAATATTTTAGAGACTTATTTCAAGATCCACATTTCTTATCTCAAAGGATCAAACCGTCTTTGAGAGTGTTATGAATTATATAACATTTTCTTATAAATAATTATGGATGTTATTTGTTTCACCTTCATGATGGGTGATTTATTTCTATATACTTTCAAATGTTATACATCTCAAGATCTTAGGCAGTTTTGAATGATGAAAAAGACACATTTTTTGTTCTAATAGTTTCTTTTTATTGTTTTCAGTTTTTACATTTTAGAAATTTTTTTATCGAGGTATCGGTCCAATTATAGGGATCAAGTGGAGAGAGAATAATTTTTTAGAGCCTTCCAATAGTATGTGATATTATTTACCCATGGTAATACCACTGGATGGATAGTGGAACCCACTAACTACCTGGTGACACACACAAGCCTGAATTTTATGAAAAACAGTTCTTTTCAACTCAAAACACTTCCAAAATTTTGTTAAATCAATGAGAGGATATAAATACAACCCAAGAGTGCTTGAAATATATGGTTACCTTGGGGGTTAATTATAGGTCCTAAATTCTGTAAACTTTATGTCATTCTATTACTCTCTTATAGATGTCTCTCTTCCCACACTCTTATCTTGTTGAAAACTTATTATGGTGTGGAGACTTTTCTTCATTCGGCTTGATCATAAAAATTAAATTATTTTTCAATTTTTTGGGTGATCACTACCATTGATTTTAAGGGGGAATGGTGATCACTACTTTTAAAGTGAGAGGAGTTGATTTTTTATCCATAATCACAAAAAGGATTTTCATTCTTTGGGTTTCTTGGGACCAACCACTTTAATTCAAGGATTTTGACATCTTGTAATGGGTTTCTTACTACAACCACCAAAATAATGGGTTTGGGTTTGGTTGTTATAACCATTAAAAAGAAAGTTTTAAATAAAAAAACTATCAATGTTACTTGAGGGGAGGAGATGCAAGGATCCATTGGAGTATTATTTACAAACTCCTTTATTAATTATGCCTTGTCTCACATTTATATTTCTGCTACAATAACTCATTTTTTTATTGCTTATACTTATAATTCCTAATATAGAATTATTTTTTTATAAGTTTAATTGTTTCAATTTAATCTCAATAAAGTTTTAATTTCTAAATTGTTTTTAAATGAAATTCATACTCCCCTCTTTCCATATTTACTCAGACCAACAATTAATATTGGGGCTAACCAACATTTTAAATCCTTAACCAGTGTCATGGAACAATCAATAAAAATATGAAATCTACCTCAAATTCTCATGGTTCCCTACAAGGACACATCATATGTAGAGCCCCATAATTTGATAGACCCAACTATGGTTATTGAAAATAATAATGTCTAATTTTATTATAAGTATATGACATATAGTTTGGAGAATTATAATTCAGGGATATACCCCCACCAAAGAGTTAGAAGACAAATTAACCCCCGATGACATAGAGACTTTTGAGACTGATAGAAAAACCATGAATTATAAACTTTATGGGTTGGACAAAAATGAATTTAATTAAGTCACTATGTCTATATATTATAATGAAATTTATAAATTATTGTATGTTACACATGAAGGTGTAGGTTCTGGGTGGTAGAAGCACTGGATAGGGCATTCCGAACTCTTTTTTTTGTTATGATCAATGATTAATCCAAGATTTACATGACGATAAATGTTTTTATTGACAAAATTGAATCAATGAATTTAGAAAATAAATAAAATTTTAACCAAAGTGCAAGATCATGACATATAATTTATAATAAATTTATGAAATTAAATAATTACCTTGCAAGGAATTGTTTATTCATTGATGGATTTTACAACCTCTCTCTGTATTACCATTATTACATTATAGGAATCAAGATTATATTCCATCCAATGATGAAAAACATTTGATCATTTAACCTATGAACGTTTTCATAGGAATATTCAGGTGATATTACTATATATCCTAATGCTTGCATTATTTGCCTTTGATCACTCTGAGAATCACTTCAATTAAGGGTTATCTTCAATTTCTCTATACTTGAGAGTGGTGGTGGAGGAGGATCACTCTCTATTCTTGAGAGAGTTCCTAGAGATGTGTAACTCTATATATTCCTGAAGATTCTATCTGGATCTCTTTGTTTATAGCAAATGAGTGGGATCTCTTAATAAAATAATATAATTGAGTCTATATACCGCTATGTTTAGAAAATAATAATTTTACATGCACCCTTTTTTATTTTTGTAATCCCAATAGATTCCCATGTGTATAATAATAGAAATATTATTATCATTTCTTTAAATGTGATAAACTCAATAATTAAATTAAATCTTATTTAGTCAAATAATATTCTATATATATTATTTCTCACCAAACCCTTAAACTCAGTCCAAAATTCCTCCACAATATTTATCATGACTTGAATAATAGTTATTTATTTAATAAATAAACATCACTAAATTATTCACCAGAAAATAAATAAATATTATATTCATTAAATATCAAATAAATATTTATTAAATATTCTGATCTCATAATTTGTTCCCGAAGATCTGGTGACATAATATACACGGTCAATAAAATATGATTAATTATCAATCCAAATTTGAGAATAATATTTATTCAACTTGTTGAATAATAATATTTAACTGAGATTCTAGATACACATAGTTTGTGAACCTCTGTGCCTATTTCTCATTGGAATTAGGTGAAGCATCCTAGAGTGCATGGTTTACATATAGCAACACACCAAAGAACCCATAGAGAAAGAAGTTAATTTCACAACAACATAATACCTCATACAGATGCTTACTATGTAATGTAATCCCTTTAGCACGATATCTCTAATAAAGAAGGTTTTATGCTAGTGCCATCAACCTATTCTCCCAATGTAACTTTTCTTTAATTTCTAGAAATCAAACTTTCCTATCGAACACCATGGACATTTATTTATTTTGGATATATCATTTACATAAAAGTGACTGAGATATAAAAATCTGTTAAATAATAAAAGAGACAAATCCTTTCTTGCATTGATCATTAATGAAATATTAATTGTGATGCACACAATTTATCCTAACTCACCGCAAACATATATTGTCATAGTATTAATAAATACAACAAATTATGAGACTTATAATACTCATTAATAATAATATTAAAGTCTAAGTATAAATACAAAAGTCCATAGATCAAAACATCCAATGACATATATAAATGTGGATTTCCTATGGTGGTCCACGTTCTCATAACTTCCTACACTAGAAACCACTAAAGTAATACACCATGAGAAGGTTCCATAATGTAATATGGGTCTTCACCCTTGATATACTATATAATTGGTGTCCCTCATATAATATCATCTAGAAATAGAACATATATTTAAGAATATCATCGTGGCACTCTTGGGTTCTAATTATAGTTGGGAACTACTATGACCTTTCTGTATGAGAGATACTTTTAGGACATTATCATAGAATATGTTACGTAGAAGAGAAATCATGATGTGATAAGGACTTCATTAATATTAAAAATAATGAATAAAGGTTATCATAAAGTACATAGAAGTTAGATCTAGGGAAATGACACCAACAGACTTCCACTTCCACTAGATCCAACTCCTAAAAACCTTTAGTCTAATAGATCTCACTTGACACTCATGATTCTGCTAATACTGTATGTTATTCAAGGGGTCTACCATGTTTTCTTTTGTGGGAACTATTCTT
The DNA here is from genome assembly GCA_963277665.1 of Viscum album. Classification (NCBI taxonomy): domain Eukaryota; kingdom Viridiplantae; phylum Streptophyta; class Magnoliopsida; order Santalales; family Viscaceae; genus Viscum; species Viscum album. The sequence continues at coordinate 1,965,270,437 of OY728152.1, forward strand.
ACTACAACATCAACCCTCTGAGAAAAATTACCTAGGAGGTGATAGTTCTAGAGTCTGTTCTTTTTCTATTGGTGTGACAATGTCTCTTTTACAAGAGTCGCTATGAAAGTACTATCACAATAAAATATTATAGGGTATTTATTGATAGGTAACACATCCACATCCTAGATAATTTTTTGTATACAAATGTATTCCTTGGCTACCTCAGAAGCTTCTATATATTGTAATTATATTGTAGAATCAATGACTACTTGCTGCTTTGAACCCTTCAAACTCACAATTCTTTCATTGAGACAGAAAAAAATACTTAAGTAAACGTTATACCATTATAATCTATTTATAAACTATAAATATTATATTGTTTTATGACTATCATATCATCTCATTCATGTGCCAGTAACATATCCTTATTTCTTATCAGATACTTAAGGATATCCTTAATATTAGACCATTGTTGTTCTCATGAATCTGCTTTATATCGGCCAACCATGCTCAATGCATAGGCAAGATCAATTCTAGTACATGAAATGACAGACATGATTGATCTTATCACTAAATATTATGGGATATTACTCATTCTATCATTCTCCTATTGTGTTTAAGGATGCATTTCCATAGAAATATGTATACCATGTGACTCTGGAACCAATCCCCTCTTGGATTATTCCATACTAAATCTTTTTATTTTCTAGTCAATGTATGTACTTTGAGATAGTCTAAGTGGACTCTTGGATTTATCATGAATAATCTTGATCCCTAGAATATATTCTTACTCACCTAATTCGTTCATGGAGAAACAATTGTTTAACGAGTCTTTAATAAAATTTAAGACTGGTATGTCATTTATAATAAGTAATATGTTATCAACATATACTACTATGACAACAACTGCATTCCCACTAAACCTCTTATAAACACATGGATCACATTAAATATTAATGAAACCAAATTCTTTTATATCTTTATTAAATCAGATGTTCCATGACTTAGATTATTTCTTCATTCCATAAATAGATCTGTACAACTTGGATACCCTTTTAGAATCACATGGAGTCACAATTCCTTCCGGTTGCTAAAGGTTCCCATTAAGGAAATCTGTTTTGACATCCATATTCCAAATTTTATAATAATGTTAAGCTTCTATATAAAGTATAATACTGATGGATTTAAATATGGAAATTGGTGAAAAGGTTTCATCATAATCAATCTCACGATGCTATTTAAACCCTTTATCCACAAACCGTGCTTTAAAGGTATTTTCTTTCCCTTCCATAATTAGTTTTATATTAAATTCCTATTTGATCCCTATGGGATTTACATCAACTATCACATAGAATAGAATGCAAGAATGGTTATGATACACAGAATCCATTTCAGAATTCCTGGCTTCTTTCTATCTTGTAGCTTCAGATCTCTCTGTTTCCTCTATGATAGATCGGTTCATAATTGTTAACTAATAATTATTTGTTGTTTTGGTGACTAGAAAACCATTATCATTGTAGTTCTCTTTCTTCTCTAGGGCTCTTACAAAATAGTTTTGTTTTAATAACTACTTCTTCCATGGATACATATGGAACCTGTTCCAATGAAAACACTTTTTGTATCTTGATCATTAACTTAATCGATGTCAATCTCGCTCCCACTATCCTTTTTAGGATTTTCTCCCTCCTAAGAAAGATGGATTTTCTGGTAGTAGTCACTTTATTATTTGATTTTTTATATAGTCAATATCTCTGTAATTAGTTACGTTACCCTATAAGGATACACTTTGTTACTAGGGTGCTAGTTTGTTTCTTGAAAAAGGCCTTAACAAACACCTCATGACCCCATACACATATATGCGACAACATAGATTTCTCCCCACCCCATAACTCAAAGGAAATTATATATTCTTCTTTAGTTGGTACTCAGTTTTGTTTTTATTCCATAGTTTATAATGCATATACAAAAGAGGATAATGGGATATTTTCATCACTCTTTATTGACCTTACAATGTCTAAAAAGGTACAATTCTCCCTTTCACTAACATCATTCCACTATGGTGTGTAAGGTGGAGTAAATTAATATAGAATCCCAAAATCCTGTTTAAATTTGATAAACTATGGGTTAAGATATTCACCACCTAAATCTGATCTTTTATTCTTTATCTTCTTTACAAGTCGATTATCCACTTTGATCTTGAATTATTTGAATTTATAAAGGGACTCAGACTTATACCTCATTAAGTAGACCTAGACATATTTAATCAAGTCATCAATAAAATTTTTTAAGTAATAATAACCATCTCTAGCTTATCCTATAGATTTTCCATGCACATCAGTGTGTACCAATCCTAAAATATATATGGCACTTTCACCCTTTACACTGAATAGTGGTTTGGTCATTTTTCATTGAAAACAAGAATGATATATTTTAAGTGGTTTTATCTCAAAAGATTCTAAATAACAATCTTGATAGAGCTTTGTCAAAATCTTCTCATTTACATGATCAAGATGGTGATACCATATCTGGGTGTTATAAAATTCATCTAAACATAATTCATTACACATTTTCAATACCCGGTTTTTTGCAATTTAATACATAAATACTGTTATTTAAATGTGTCATACCATAACATATGTTTTATTTATAAAAGAGACAAATTTTATTTCCAAATTTGAAGAAAAGACCATCTGTATCTTGTAAGGATATAGAAATAATGTTCTTGGTAACAATTGGTAAATAATAACAATCTCTTAGAAACAATATCATTCATGTTTCCAATGAAATGTGGTAGTCTCCAATGTCTAGAGAATCCATCCTCACACAATTGGAAGATCTCAAATCCACCTCTCCTCTAGAAATATCTCAAAATATACTTGGTTCCTTATTTTGGATACATATGTGATAATAAAAAGTTTTATATAATAACCAATGTGTAGATATTGAAAGATTATACTCTATGATGAATTCACATTTTGCTTCCCCTTGCTTCTGGGTGGAGTTCCTCTTCTAGTGGCCTTGCATTCCATATTAAAAAATAATGCTTCCTTTCCATTTCATTATATCTAAACCTTTCTCTTCTTGTAAGGATTCTACTTAGGATATTTAGAATTATTATTATTCTTGGTCCCCTTAACCTTGTTCTTAATTTTCTTATTCCCCATAAGTTCAATGTGTTTCTCACACCCCATTTCCTTTTCCACTTGGGGAATCAATGTAATAAGTTATGAAATAATCTTATCACTATTTATCATGTTATAATTAATAATAAAACTAGATAAGGACTTGGTATTGAGTAAATTATATTATCTATGTGAAAAAAATCTAAGATATTAATCCCTACGATGCCTTGGCATTCAATGTGTCTAATAATCTTGAATACATGAGGCCCATATGGAACTAACTCTCCATTCATAGTTGTAAACATATCATTGGAGATATCATATCTCTCTTGTCTCAACTTATCTTGATAGAGATCTCAAAAGTGATATGTCATGATGTACACATCCATATACTTTCTTCAGAAGTTCATTGGTCATGGAAGATATAATGAAATACTGAACATCTGTGGAATCATTCAAACGTTTATCATAGAAATATAACTCTTCCTCACAAGACTCATTACCAGGAACTTCATGAATAGGTTCTTCCAGAACATATAATTTAATTTCATGGTGTTGGATAACACGTAGTCACCCTTTCCACTCTGGTAAATTTGTGCTGGTGAGAAGGTTATCCTTATCAAGTATGGATCATAGTGATATGTTTGAATTCATTTTTAATTCTACTTAAACAAATAATATTATTATAGTTTTATTTCTTTATCTAATAAAATTTAGACAAAAAACTAAATATTAAATTTATCAATCTCCCACTATTTTATCAAAACCCAATATCCCTCACCATTAGCTTCGAGATATCCTATTTCTTGGAAATTATAGTGGAAAAGACCCATTTTCCCCTTATCATCAGCCTTACTTTGTTCTGTCGAAAAATTTGAAGGGTTTAGGTAGGAATTACCAATGAAAACTAAATTAACTCATAGATCCTTGATCTATTTAGTGGACTCACCAATCCTAAAATATTTAAATTGGATTCCCTCAACCATTTCCTCTTAGTTACACCAATTCCTTCTTTGGAAGTCAATCCGTGATGTGAAATAGCTTAGTAAACCCAAAAATTCAATTTATAATTTTTCAATAATTAAAAGCACCCCAACATTAGATAGTCAAGTCCTTTGAACTCTGGTTTGATTTTAACTGTAGTAGTGGAGGGTCATACCAAATTAATATATACAATTTAAATATTTTAACTTTTATGTGTAAATATATAATTATTATATTTATTACATTCTTTTTAAGATTAATTGGATTTACTTAAGTGATTAACAATGTCTTAGATAACATTTATGAATAATTTAATTTAATTTATTTTCTATATTACATGATTGTTAATTCATTATTCCTTGTGATCATGATAAGATATCCAAAATGAAATAACCATGAAACTTGATAGAAATAAAATAATAAAGTTGTATAATCATGATATTCTACCAATGATTAGTTTATATAGTGGATGATAATCTATCCATCTAACTAGGGGAAAACACCTTGAACTATTTGTGGTTTGTGTTGTAGTTTTCCATATTTCCACCTATGTATCTCTCTAGGATTGGTTTTTCCTTGGCTCCAAACTTAAACCACCTCTACTAATTTTGGAGGTCGATATATTACCTATGATTTTACACACATGTAGGTGAGGGGAACTGAAGGATTGGTTAATGGGTTTACATAAAATAAAAGATGGTCACACCAACCCTTACATGATGATAAGAGGGATGACACAGAAGACAATAATTTTATTTAATAATAAATTAAAAGGAACTAATCACATAAAAAGGTCTAGTATAATATCATGATCATCCACATGCGTGCAACAAATTATGAATTTAATAAAATTAGCATTCAATTCCAATTGTTCTTATTTATGATAAATAATGCTCTAATCAATTAATTATCTTCTTTAATTAATCAATTATTTTATATTAATTTTATTTTGAATTTTCTTGTGATTATCATCCATTATATATATTTTTTGAAATAAATAAAGTTATTTAAAATTAAATATCTACCAAAAAAATGTACCTTGGAGGAAACACAGTGAGTACCAGTTTGAACAGCCCAACCTGTGTTATACTCGTATACTATTTACTCTTGTGATATGTGGCATAAAAAACTTATCATATTATTTTATGGAATGTAGTATCAACTTAATGACCACACAGAATAAATTGTATTTATGTAGCATTTTATACTTTAATGAGTGTAGTTCCATAACTATAATAGAACTTGTATATGACATGAATATTCATAAATTACACAAAAATTAATTATAAATTTAAATATATAAAACCCATCACATGATGTGTACTATCAACTTAATGAACACAAAGAAAACATGTTGATAAAGTTTGAATAGTGAAATAAATTAATTTTTAATTCTTCATAATTTGGTAAAAGTACATGATGCATACATTGGAGTGACACATCAGGTATTATTCTCACCTCTATCCATGGAACACACATAGGTAATCGACATGTAATTGTGCCATATAATATATTGGAGTACACAATATGTACATGGGTTACATGGTGTGTGGTCTCCGAGTTACACAGTCACCAATCATAAAGACCATGTAAGAAGATACACAACCCATCTATGACTAAAGGACTACATGCTATGTATTGAACTTACACTATGTGTACTCTAGATGACTGTACACCAGGATAACCTAGTCAACATGCAGTGTGTAATTAAATTCACCATGTTTAATAAATTCACATTTCTTGAATTAATTGAAAATTAATTTACGGTGTATTAATCAATGGTACACAACATGTATCTCTGGGTTACAAGGAGTGCACAATTGTGTTGTCCCAAAAAATTCCTTGACACCTCCAGATGAGATCATAAAATTTATTTCATTCATATAATTAATTTATTTGATTATATTTGTGAGAAATGAAGAGTAATAAATAAGATAACACAATTCAGAATAAAGAATTATTAAACTAGAATTAAAAACTAATTACAAATTTGTAAATCAATAAATTATATTTAAATAATTATGCAACCTTCTCTAATACCACTTGTAGTTTTTGGGTGTACTGGAAGTGTCGGATGGGTTATGCCAAACTCATATTTTTTTCATGATTAATAATTAATATAAGATTTGCATGGTGATAAATTCTGTGATCAATAGAATTGAATCAAAGAATATAGACAACAACAAAAAACATTGGAACCAAAGTGAAATATCATCACACATTACTTATAATGAATTTAATAATTCAAAGAATTACCTTGTGAGTAATTCTTTCTTCATTGATGGATATAACAACGACTCTATGTTGTACTGTCATTTCATTACAAGAATAAATAATAGATTCCATCCTGCGTTGATCCACACATGTTGTACGAATGTCAAAATATCATCGTAGGAATCTCTAGGTTATATCACAATATATCCTAATGCTTGTGTCATTCACATTTGATCGTCCCGAGAATTGGTTCAAGGAAAGGTTCTCTTCGATCTCTCTAGACTTGAGAGTGGTGGTGGAGAAGGATCATTCTCCATTATTGAAAGCATTCTTAGAGAGGGAGCTCTCTTGGGATTTGAGAGGATTCTATCAGGATCTCAGTGTGAACAGAAAATGAATTGGATCAATTACGAAAATAATATAATTGTGTTTATATACCACTAGGGTTCGAAAATATTAATTTCACATGCCCCCTTTATTATTTTTGTAATTATTATTGAACCACATGTCTATAACAACAACAACAACAACAAAAACAATAATAATGATAATGATAATAATAATAATAATAATAACAACAACAACAATAATAATAATAATAACAATAATAATAATAATCCTCGACATGCACTAAACTCATGAATTAAATTAAATATAATTTATTCAAATAATATTAAATATATATTATTTCTCGTCAGGCCATTAAAATTAATTTTTAGTTTCTCCAAAATATTAATCAGGCCTTGAATAATGATTATTTATTTTGTAAATAAATATCACTGAATTATTCTCTAACAAATAAATAAATATTTTATTCACTAAATAGAAAATAAATATTTATTAAATATTCCTATAACATAATAATATCTTGAATAACTTGTGAACAAATATATCCATTAAAGAAAACACCAATAATTATTAAATCATTTGTGGGAATAATATTTATACAAATTTTTGAATAATAATAAAATTTAATTGAGATTCTAGATACACTTATTGTGTGACCCTCTAGGCCTCTTTCTCAGTGGAATTGGATGAAGCACCCCAAATTCCAAGGTTAGCATCTAACAACACACCAAGGAACCCATAGAGAAATAAGTTAATGTTTCAAATACATAATACCACATCCATACACTTATTATGTAATATAATATCTTGATCATGATATCTCTAATCAAGTAGGCTTCATGTTGGTTCCATCAACTTATGTTCCTGATGTCTCTTTACTTGAATTTCTAAAAAATGAACTTTCCTATAAAAAACCATGGATATTGATTTATTTTGGCAATATAATTTCCTTAAAGGGCCCGAGATATCAAGTTTCATTTAAAAATCAGAGGTAAAAATCCTTTCTCGCATTATTCATTCATGAAATATTACTCGTGATGCACCCAACATATCCTACCTCCACATGAACATATGTCATCATAGTTTTTTTCAATACATCAAAGCACATGACTTAAAATACTTATTAATAATATTATTAAATTCTAAATATCTATACAAACATACACAGATAGGAACATCTAATGACACATATGAATGTCTATTTTCTACTGTTGGGTCTCATTCTCATAATTTATTACACTAGAAATTACCAAGGGCATACACCATGAGAAGGTACATCAAAGTCTTATGAGTATCCACCCCTAATAGCCTATATAATTTGTGTCCCTCAAATGATTTCATCTTACTAAATAACATATATTTAAGAATATTGTCCTGGAACTTCTAGGTTCTCATCATATTGAGGAACAAATATGACTTTTCAATGAGACAACTACACTTAAGAAATTATCACATACTATATTATACATAATAACAAGCATTATGTGATAAAGAGTTAATATTAAAGACAATAAATATAGGTTATCATAAAGTAATCATAAGTTGGTTATAGGGAACCAAATCCAATATAAGGTACCGATAATGTAAGCGATACTAGGCTTGATTTATACTACCAATATTTTGAAAGATTTTTTATGCATCCAAATGAGTATATAACTAAAATTTTAACCCACTTCACTGATATTTTTAATGTAATTCTTAAGGTGGTTATCTTTAAATTGAGACGGTTTTAACAGTGATACTTTGTGTCTTTCCATATTCTTGGGAACCCAAAGTGACGATAATTAAAGAAGAAAAGGACATAAAAAACATGATGTTTGAAGAGATCATTGTACCACTCATAAAATATGATATTAGAATGAAGTGTCAAGTCATAAAAGAAGAAATTGAGGTTAAGAAGAAAACTATGAACATTTAATTCAATGAAAATGATGGAGATTCATTCAAAAATTATTTTTATTTTATCAATTGTCCAAGAATATATGTAAGTTGATGAAAAGAAAGAAAACCTCCTATATTTACAAAGAGGGTAAGAAAAAAGGTGAATTGGAGGTATGGTGCTATGATTGTAAAAAAAATTATCCCATTAATATAGTGTGATCCTTATCCAAAAATAAGGTGAGGGAGGAAGAGGAAAGAAAGAAGGAATTCAAAGTTTCATCATGGAGTGAAATTGATGACTCCATATCCACATCATCCTCAAGTGAAGAAATATCTCAGTGACTTATGGCCTATGATGAAGTAAATTCTCATAATTTCTCTTTTTCTTCTTCAAATTATTCTTGTTATTATATCTATCTTGACGATGAAGATCTCAACTATATAAATAATAATTAAAAGAAGTATTTTTCAAACCCATTTAAAAATTCAAGGAGGTTAAAAAAATATAAGCCTTTTGTGAGTGAGAAGGATCAACTAGAAAAATAAAATGAGCAGTTATCAATGAAATTAAAAGAACAACTGAAAGTTCAATACAAGTTTTTTAATTATTGTAGAAAAATTGGGAACATGATATTTTAGTGTAATTATAAAATTCCTAATATATTGGATCAAAAAAAATTCAACCTCTCTTTAAATATGTTTTGTTTCTAAAATATAATATTTTTTATGGGAGATCATGTCCCAAGAAAATAAGGGTTCCAAAATAATTATTGGATAATACATTTTGACCCAAATTTCGTATACCAAAATCTCTACTATTATGATTATTTTTTAGGTATAATGTTTCAAGAATAAAAACCTATTTTCTTTAAAAAAATTAATTCATTTTTTTGGGTGATAGGTATGACTATCTCATGAAATTATCCTTTGAATTCAATAACCATAAGGTCTACCAATTATTTTATATCACAAATACTATTTTTATCTTCAAATTGAATTGAAATTTCACTATTTTAAAATTCCTTAAAGGTTAGACATTGAGAATATTTTAAAAACATCATTTTAAATCACATTTTGAAATGTTGAAATTCAATTGGATATTTCCTTGAGTTTTTAATTAATTCCATAAATTAAGTTTAAAATTGAATAATATTTATTTTTGAAAATGTTTTCAAATAGATATTTTAATGAATTATGTTTTTTCTATTTTATATAATATCTAAATTAAAATTTTACTTTAATTATTAATTCATTAATTAATTAAAGACTTATATTATTTTATGATTTTTTTTATTATTATGATTCATTTATCTATATTTATTTTTTTAGATTCATTTTATTTTAAAATTCATTATTTTATTGTTTCAAAATTAAAATTCTTGTTTGATATATCCATGAATCCATAAAATATCCAGTGTTTCCTCATTGAACATATAATAGTCATTTACAGAACTTAGATTATGTTTTATTGCCCATGGGAAATCTTATATAATTGACTAGCTATACATTAGCCTTATTATTTCCCTTCTTGGACTTGTACAATGGGAAAGTTTATATCTTATTTAATACCTCTTTTTCCTTCCCTCAATATCATAACCAGTCCTCAATATTTTTAATGTTTTTGAATGAAATTTTAGATGAATCTATTGGAGAAGAAAGAGAACTAAGATATGTATTTCAAAGGATTTTTCAATTGTTTCCTTTTTGATGCATATAATTTCAATCATATATAAACTGATATTATTTCTTAAATTCTTTTTCAAATCATATTGGATATATTATTTGGAAATAAAAAATTTACCCTCTCTTATTCAAGCCTTTTCATATCTAGAATACCTTGCTTAAAAATTCTTGTATTTTATTAATGGGGAGTTAAAAAAGACTTGTAAAGATTATTTCATTTTAATTTAGAAAGAATAATGTTTTCCTATATTTTTAAATTTCTAAAATTGAGCATTATTGAAGCATGATTTATTTTCAATATTGTCTTTTATTGAATTATGTGATTTATTTTAAATATTGAATTAATTAAATAATTTATTTCACTCTCTTAGTTGATGTTTTGTTTATTTTATCTTTTATTCATTTTTCTATTAATTCACATTTTTTAATGGATCCTCACATTTTGAAATGAATTCAACATTTTAGGGGGAGCCAACTCATTTTCATTAAATATTAAATATTCCTAAATAAAAATCTAAATTGTTGAATGGAATAAAGCTTGATAAATTCTATTTTATACTCTAGTAATCGTGGGAAATTGAACTTCAAACCTCATCGATGTTCAAATTTTCATTTTTAAATTTTATTTTAAAATTTTAAATTTATTTATAATTTTAAATTTATTTTTAAATATAATTATTTGGGAATCAGGTATTGTGGTTTTAATACTCTAATTATGGGGGATCCGACCTCTTTTGATTATAAGAAAGATACTCCTTTAAAGCATGATTTTATTTCAAAGTTATTTTTCTTTATAAAATATACTCATTTGTTTATTAGCTCTCAAATATAAAGAATGTTTTTTGTTTGTTTTGTTCACATGATTATGCAGTTTTTAGTTTTCCAAATTTATTTTTAAAAGTTAAAAGATTTTGAAACCTCAAATTCATTTTCATTTTTGAACTCCCTTGATAAAACATTATGGTTTATAAAATTTCAATTTTCATTTTGTATCTTTTATGATTAGACCTAATTTTATTATAAATTCATTACCATTATCTCTTTATCCCTTGTTTGTGATCTTTATATCTATTAAAATAGGGAATAACATAATTAAATAAAATAATTTTTCAAAAGAATTTTCATAGATATTTTTTATAGCTTCAAAGTGAGATATTTTTTTTAAATTAAATGAATCTTTTGATGTTAGGGGTAAAGGGAATTGTTTCAAAGTCATCTATATTTTTTTCAATTATTTTGAAAATAGTATTGGTTTTGAAATTAATTTGTTTTTGAATTGTGAATTTTTTTGATTTTGACCTTTTGATAATCATAAAGGGGAGAAATTTTGAAAATAAATTATTGATGAAATAATTTTTAAAATCATGCTTAAAAGTATCTCCTAAATTACTTTTTCAAGTATTGAAAATTATTTTTTTAATTTCATTATGCCTATCTTTATTGTGTAAACAGCTTAACTGCTTTTGATCATCAAAAGGGGGAAGAAAGTTGTATATCTCACTCTATTATGTAGTTATGAATGACCAAAAAAACAATTTTGTGTTTATAAAATTTTCTTTTTATGGATTTAAGTGTTTAAATTTTACAAATTTCTAATGGAAGTACTAAATTAATCAAAGGTCTCATGAAGAGAAAATAATATTTTTTAGATACTTCCAACAATAGGTGCCATTTTCAACCCTATGGGATACCACTAGATATCCCATTAGACTTAGAAAAAACACATGTTATATCTTGGGGACATTGGGGAGCTGATGGACCTCATCATCTGGATGGTGCTTCTCATTGTCTACCTGATGGCGCCTAGGCATACAAAAAAAGCCTTTGGTAGTGGCCCCTACATGCCTTAATTCAACTTTTAACAGCTATATTCGACCCAAAACACTTCCAGAATGACCTTAAAGACACAGGAGGATATAAATACAACCCAAAGGTTCTTAAAGGATATGGTTAACTTAGAGATTCATTCTAGATCCTAAATTGTTTCACTTTTCTCTCATTTTATTTCTCTCTTTCATTTGTCTCTCTTCCACCCACTATTCTTTTATTATAATATTATTATATAACCGTGAGTGTTATTTATTATGATTTCTCATAGAGGGTGACTTTTTTTATCTTTTAGATTAATCCCTACCATTTATTGTAAGGGGATAGGTGATCACTAACTTTTATGTCAAGAATTTAGGTTTCTATACACAAACACTAAAAGGTTATTCGTACACTGGGTTTCTTGGTACCAACCACTAAAAACCTAGGGTATTACATATTTTAATTGGTTTCTATCTACAATTGCCAAAAATATTGGGTTTGATTTTTCTTGATACAACCATTGAAAATAAATTTTTAAACTAAATCCTCTCAAGGTTACTTGATTTGAGGAGAAATAGAGATCCCATAGGGAATTATTTCCAAACTCCTTTATCAATTGTGTTGTGTCAGTCATTTATATATTTTTTTGTGATAAATCTTTAATTTTATTTATTCTACTGATAATTCATTATAGATCTATTAAATTGTTTTATAATATTAATTGTTTCAATTTATCCTCGATGATTTTTTATTTCTAAAAAGTCTTTAAATGTAATTCACCCCCACTCTCCACCTTTACTCAGGCCAACATCAAAGACTCCATAAAAAGAGTGTTTTTTTCACAAGGAATGTAATGTATAATATATTTTAATCTAATTATACATATATTTTGAGAATTTTTAGATATATCATCACCACCACCTATGAAAGGTTCTTATTCTTGAGGAAAATTTTCAAAAATAATTTTCACATACCACATGATCACTTAACCTTGTCCATTTTAAGGTGGTAATGTTGTCCTTCTCCTTATTGGTAATTTTAACCACCAGTTATTCAATATACATTCCATTTTTGTCTTCTTTTTGTCCATGGTATAAAGAAACTGATCTTCCTTACTCATGTATTAACAGGGATATCTTCTTCATCTTTCATTTCACTTTCTTTCTCCTGTTCATTATAGTCTTGATAGAAATAAATTACGATATGAGATAAAGGAATCTACACAAAAACTAAACATAATTGTAAATACATGAAATAAAATCAAATATTTAAAAGAGAATAATTTTATATATGGATAATCCAAAAGTGGTTAACCTTTATTTTACACTAATTGTATGGACCACTTCAGTATATTATCAAAACTGAGAGGGGTGAATCAGTGTTGGAGACTATTTCAACCAATTAATATTTTTTATCCCTTTACATATTAGACCTATTTGGATCTTGGTTCTCTCGTTATCTATTCATTTATGTATTCATGTATATTGAATAAAGTAAAGGATAGTTAACAAATTTTTTACAAGGTTAAATACCAAGTAAGAGTAGTTATTCCTTGTTGTGTGTGGTGGTTACCATTACATAGATTCTAAACTATAACAAGATACCAATTAGAGTTTTTTCTATCAAAAATAGTCATTAACCTAAGTGTAGTTTAATACACTTTTAGAGGATGAAAAAAATCTTGATTATCTGGACTGGTGAATTTCTATTCCAACTACAATGCCTTTATGAATCCTTATAGTACCTTTGTAGACAATATTGAAATATTTAATTTTTTTGAAACACTAAGAAAGTATTCCACTAGTTTATATTTATGTTGATTTTTATAGTGTTACTTTGTTCTTATTTCTTTACTCTTAATTTCACAACAACATACAATCATCACTTCTTTTTATTCTCTTATATAGATTGTTTTAGACACAAACTTATTCCTTTTTATAGAAATTAATTGGAATGTTTATTTTTTTCATAGGTTTCAAGAATTATTATTATTATTTTATTCCTCTTCACAATAGAAATCATTAAGATATTATTTTGTTCTCTTTTTTCATTTTTCTATAAACTGTATATCTAATTATTCAATTCTCTACCTGTTACCTATTTTTTTCTGAACCCTATCCATATGATATTTTCCATCTGATATTGTTTTTCTAATTATTTTCATTTGATACTAGCTAATTTAATAACAGTTTGGCTGATCTCTTCTTCTTCTCCCAATACCTTCTCATTTTTGTTCTGTGATTTGATACTCCATCTAGCTCTTCTGATTTTTCTGATATCACTCCACTCAATAATTTGAAACAAAAGAGAATTTATCTCATGATTTATGTCCATCACTATACTATGAAACTTTTTTCCTTCTATAATAAAAAAGTAGCGTATGATCATTCAACATCTTAACAATGAGCCCGGTCCCCTTTATATAGGCAATGATTCAAACAAAATAAAGAGAGTAGTGTGAAATGAAATTTGAATTTACTGCTTCAAAATTTGAATATACTGCTAAAAAAGTTATTTATTTTACCACCTTCAAAATTACTTATAGATAGGAGTCCTTAGTCTTCATAAAGAATTTTATAAAAAAATTCTGTTAATTTTTTCATAAAAATTATTAAAATATCAATTTTGTTTCACAAACATTGAAAGTATATCTCCACATCATCACAATAAATTTCATTAAAAAAAATGGAAAGATCCTAAAACCTTTTTGTACGATACAACTTTGTACAGACCTCTTTATCTTGTATCGCTTAATCAAGTGTTGTTTTATTTGATAAACTGACAAAAATTATTTATTTTTATAAACTTATAATAAATTTATTGGATTTTCCTTATATTATACCTTCATTAAGTTTTCTTTATTTTATGAACTCATAAACATTCATATTTATTTATCAGTATGAAAAACTCTTAGAGGTATACTTTGATTCTTATGTATGATGACTTCAATTAGAACCTTCAGTCTAATAATTCTACTAAGAAATTTATATGTGAGACCTTTTATTAGAAACTTTTGTCTGATGCCTTTTTTGGAAAACTTCTATATGATACATATCCTCAAAAGAATACATCTAATCCCTTATCTTGAAAACTTATGTTTGATTCCTTTAATTAGAAACATTTTTCCACTGACGTCATTCAGAAGCCATTTTTCTAATGCCTATACCTGGAATACTCTATACGATCATTCTGAAACCTCTCTCTAAGAAGAAGTTATATCTAATGCATTCATAGCTACAAGGTATTATGACTTTTAATCAATGATGAATACATTACCCAAAATCGAATGATATCCTTTGTTTGTAATTCCTTAGACGATGTAACTGTGACTGTAATGGGAAAAAACTTCTGGTTAAAACTTTTTTTTATTGAATTTTTCTATTTAAATCCATATATTATCTTGATGAAAATGAATGAATAAATATTATGTATAATATTTTTTCCGATCACCTTAGTCTTCTTGACTATTCTGATCACCTCGATTCATTGAAATCTGGCTGATTACCTCAGTCCGAAAGATTCATCTATTTTCCTTTGCCTTTTTCAACCATTTTTTTCATTTTGATCAACCCACACCTCTTTTTCCAAAACCATTATAGGGTGGTTCCAACTTTATTATATTGTAAACACGAGTGATCCTCCAAACAACTTGGTGCATGTTTGAGATATTAATACTATCTCACAAATTGTCATAAGTAAATCCAAATATTCATTCAATATTTTACCTTTAAGTAGAAAATAATTTCCAAACCGTCCTAAGGTATGAAAACCATTTTTATTTTTCCAAGATAACAAGAATTGGGAGCTTCTTCCCTTCTTCAGTAAAATTCGATTCTTAATCATCACCATCCCCATTCAATATCCAAGCTACATCATCTTCATTAACATGCTTGGATACTTCAACTAAACTTTAAAATGACTTTTTCTATTCAAAAAAATCAATCATATTGACATCAATATAATCCTTCCATTTCAGTAAAAACCATTAACAACCAAAGGAAATAATTGGAAAAAAATAAAACACACAAAGTGGGCTCTTCATATTGGATGTATTTAGTGTGGGATATTATGGATTGATTCAGCAGGTTCATCATATTGAATAATTCTAATGAATACCAGGTGATGTTCATTTGTGAATGATACCCTCAAATGGGTTAGAGGGATATTGAATCTATATCTTTTTTTTTCAGTTGAGATGATGTAAAGTGTTTTGGATGTCCAATCAGTGTTCTTTCCTAAGTTTGTTGTAGAGTTTCCTAATTTCTTCCTCGAAGAGGTTGTGATGTTACCCCATTGGTTATATATTGAGTTTGGGATAGAGATATGACTCAATATTTTCTTGATATCGATGTATCTGCATCAGATGGACCCTTATGAGCTACGATAGCTATGTATTCATGTTTATTATCTCTTGTAGAGTGGATATACTTTACCTAGTGTATGACCTTTAGAATATCTATTTTTTTATTATGAATAAGTAATATGGAAGTGTGTGGTTGTGTGTTGATTATTGTTATTTGAATAAAGTGATGGCGAAGAGAAGTTATACCCTCCTATATATTGATGATTTATTCGATCAGTTGAAGGGAGTTAGCTAGTTCTTGAGGATCATATTGTTTTCTAGATATCATTTGATGAAAATGAAAGATTAAGATATTATAAAGACTATTTTATGATGTCAGTATGTGAATTGTGAGTTTTTTGTGATTGTGTTCAGTGTAATGAATGATCAGGATGTGTTCATGATTCTCTATACTAGTTTGTGGTATTATTTATTGATGAAATCATTACGTTTTTAGTATATTAGGAATATCTCAAAAATAATATGTGAGACTTGTTGAGAGTTATTTGGGTTCATCTGATGTTTAGGAATTTGTCAAGGTGTGAGATCTCAGATCGTGAGGTTTGTTACCTGGGGAAATTCATGTATTAACTTGGATTATCCATTGATTATTCAAAGGTTGAAGCATTTTTTTTCTTAGATAGAACCAAATAATATTTTGGAGGAGCATATTTTCCGTTATATTTATGGTAATTATAGGAGGTTCATTCCTAGATTCTCCTGTATTATGATTCCTTTGGTAGCATTGTCTAGAAAGGATAAAAAATTCATATGGAATAACCAGTTCCAGGTATCTTTCAAGTACTTAAAAGGATATTTTTTTTATTTCTATTTTCCTTCATCTCCTAAAGGAGATCATTCAATTTGGGATTTATTGTGACACTTTATTCCATGGTTTAGTTTCTATGTTGATTTAGTAGAGTGTAGTTATCTCTCATCAGTCTTCATAATTACAACCTCATAAATGTAAATATTCCACCCATGATCTTAAGCTTGTTGTAGTAGTGTTTTACTTGAATATGTGGTGGCTCTATCTTATCAATGAGTTCATTGTGGTATTTATAGATAAAAAACCTAGTTCAACTTGTATTTATGGAAATGAGGGTGGATGGAGTTCTTTTAGGACTATGAGTTTGAGATTTACTTTACACTAGGTAAAGGAAATGTTGTGACTAATGATTTGAGAATAAATTCATGTGTTATTGATGTGTGTGAGTTTGGAGACTCATATATAATTATGGAAGTGTTAGAAACTATACACCTTGATATGGGAGTTTTTTATGGAAAAGGTTGTCTTTAGAAGATGATTATGCAGTTGTCCTCCATGAAATAGGTGAAGGAAACCCATCTTGGGGATCCTGAGAAAAAGGTTTGGCATCATTGGTTTGTTTATGGAGATGATGTCAAGTGATTATATGGAGATGGATAATTCTGGATATTGTTCTAGGGAATTATTCTCAATACTTTAGTGATGTTTCAGGTGTTTCTCGGTGAGTTTAATAGTTCTCCTTTAGTGTAATATCTTCGTCTGACAAATTTTTACCATGCTCTAAGAGATCAGTTTTGGTGGTCCGGTATGAATCTCTTAGTTTCATACTTTGTCTCTGAATGTTTGGTCTTCCTAAATCTAAAGTCTATGTTCCATGTTCCTATTGGTTGTCTTCAGCTTATTTATATTACCCAGTGGAATTGGGAGTATATTTTAATTGACTTCATCATTGGTTTTCCCAAATCTTCAGGAGGTTGTGATGTTGTTTGGGTGATTGTGGACCATCAATGAATTCAGATCACTTCTCAGTGATTAATTATTTGAGATCAGTATTAGTGTTGCTGAGGTCATATTTGGAGGATATAGTGAGGTTTTATGGGGTTTTAAAGATGATTACATCTGATCATGATCCTTATTTTTCCTTCTGGTTTTAGATAGGTCTCCAACAAGATTTTGGATCACAATTATTCTTTAACACTGCTCTTTATCCACTAACTGATGGTTATATGTAGTGGATTATCCAAACCTTGGAGGAAATTATTTTCATGTGTATTCTAGATTTTGGAGGTTCATGGATGAGGTATCTACCTTTGGAGGAGTTTACTTATTATAATAGTTATCACTAAACTATTGTTATGGAAGCTTTCAAAGAACTGTATAGATGATCATGTTGATCTCCACTATGTTGGACCATGGTTGGGGAGTTAACTGGTCTAGGAATAGAATTGATGAAAAGCATGATAAAGAAGGTATAAGTGATCTGTAATATAATGAAGTTAGTGAATCATATTTAAAAGTCATATGATAATCAGAGAGGGATGCCTTTGGTGTTCGACATTATAGATCACATTTTTTAAAGGTGTATCCTCATTATGGACTTTGAAGGTTTGGTCATGGGAGTAAGATTTCTCCAAAGTCCGTTGTTCCTTTCGAGGTATTGGCTCAGGTAAGAGTTGTGGTGTATTAGTTAGAGCAACACATATAGATGATCCATATTCATAGAGTCTTTCATGTGTCACAAATTCCCTAGTATCATCGTGATGACACACACACCATCAATTTTGGTGAATTGTATATTGAG
Organism: Viscum album; assembly: GCA_963277665.1. NCBI lineage: Eukaryota > Viridiplantae > Streptophyta > Magnoliopsida > Santalales > Viscaceae > Viscum > Viscum album. The sequence goes on from OY728152.1 coordinate 1,965,289,372, forward strand.
GACTATGTAGCCTTTTAGGAGTGCTCTGTCAAGACTCAAGACCATCGAGATAAGGTGTTGTGTATGCATTCCATTCCTTCGGTTTGTGTCCTATGGTATAAAAATGTTTTAAGGAGATAACACGATAGTAAGAGTCACATATGTTCACTAAATATATAGAGTTATCTGATGCTTGACTTTTCTTTCGATGATTTTTTTTTCCTTTTGTTAAGATGATTTTTTTGACCTTATGTTGAGATATTTGTTTAGTTCCCTTCCTTGATGTTTATGTGCTCTTATCTCATCTTGTGTTGGTTGTCTTCCTATTGTAGTGAGATCCTTGAGAGGTATCTCAAGATGTGGTTGTTCGGACCCCATTTATCTTAATTCAGATTTTTTTTTAAATTCTAGAGGGGGATAATTTTTTGATAGGTATCTTATGTAAGGTCTCATATTTTCAAATCCTTTACCTTTGTGTTTTTATAGCGGATAAAATTTTTCATGAGGTAGTTTAGAGGAGTTATAGTGGTCAGTAAAGAGTTTTTGATTTTTGAGTATCACAATGTCATGGTAATGGGTATGGTGTTGGAAGTCTTTGAAGATTTCTTGGAGAATTGAGCATGAATCATAGTGTATTGGAATTGGGTGTTCTGATTTTGTTTGTGGTGTTGGTCATTTGGTTCTGGAGTGAACTATAATGAGTGAAACAACTTGTTTGTCTATTTTACAAGACTTTTTCCTTGAAGTTTCTCCTATGAGAAATAGGGATGTGTAAAATAGATTAAGATGTCATTTTGAGTATTGAAGGCTAACAGTGGAACTTGATGAGTCCTTCTATTGGGAAAAGTTAGTGTAGGGATCACCAAATTTTAGTGCAAGTCATGGTGAGAGTATAAAAACTTGGGTTTTTGTGTTACACATTAGTGGAGATAAAAACTGTTCGATGCATGTTTTAAAGGTGAGTGATACTCATGATTAAAACACCATGAAAACTAGATTTCACCTTAACTAGAGGAATCACAAGCTTTTTGGTATTTCACTAAGATGCAGTGAAGGGATTCAGGATTTTACTATAAAAGGATGTTCTGAGCTCCCTTCATTCATATTTTCATTCCCTCTCTCAAACCCTAGATGATTCTTATACCTCTAATCACCTTCATCCTCTCCTTGATGATTTTAAACACCATGTTACGTTTATATTGATCTTTCTAGGATCAGGGTACTCACTTTAATTCTTTACTATTTATTTACCCTTATTCTTATTCTTTTAATAAGTTTTTTTTTGTGGGGTTTCATGTATTTTAGGTTGATGGTTTGAGCTAGTGTTGATGGTGGTTTTCATGCTTAGGAATATGGTGTTTCCTTTAGTTTGGTGGTGTTTCCTTTAGTAGGGGTTGTATCTCGATTATTCATTCTTTCTCAAAGAATATTGATCTTCTAATCGAGGTATGGGATATATTAATCATTCTTTATTTAAGTTGAAGTTTGAATTAATCATGATTTAACTCCTTGTGTAAATGGGTGCGATTGACCTTGATAACATAATAATATGGAAAAGGAATCACAAGTTGAATGATTATTCAATAAATTTGAAATTAAAAGGGGAACATATAGTTGTATGATTTTTAACCTATTCATTGGAATTAATTTCATTCCATAGAATAATTTTGATTTCATTAATTCAAGAATTGAATTATAAATTGATTCATGTGTCACAAATCAAACAATTATGTTTCCTTAATCTATAAATTAAGGGAAAGAGATTATTAGTTTCATGTTGCAGTGTTATCAACTTTTTTTATTATGATAATAATTTTGTTAAAAATTATAGAAATAACATTATTTAAATAGTAGTTAGCATATGTTTAAGACAATTAATATTTCATGTGGGGGCCTTAAATGAACGGTTTGGGTGTGATGACTTGTGCCTTGTGTTTGGTGATATTTCTATATGTTGTGTATTAGGTAATTTGATATATATTTGTTAGTATTTTTTTGATGTTTTTATTCAGTATAGTTAAATAATTTAGTCGATAACCAATGTGAAGCTGAATGATGATAAAATCAAATAGAAGTGTAATGATAAGAGTGGTTACTGGTTATATTTGTTTTAGTTAAATACTTGAATAATTCCTAAATTCATGTTTACTTTTATTCATTTCTATGGTTAGTTATTACCTTTATGTTTACTTATGTGGATAACCTATTGCTAATTCAATGGTTAATTCAAGTTGAAATTAAAATTGTTGTTTTTTGATGATAATGTATTGGTGTGGGAAGATCTCTTTTCTTGATGAAGGAGGATTAAATTCATTGATTACATAGCCTTAGTACCTTTTCTTGGGTGTGGAAAATACATTTTAAATCTATGTGTTCTTTAGGGATTTAGTGCCTTATTTTATTTGTTTATAACCATGATGTGGTTAGGAACCCATGAAAAATAATGGGCTAGATCCATAGGGATGTATTTTTTAACATTTAGTTTGATGACTGATGGGTTGGGATCTCAGGCTTCAATGATGTTCGATAATGATGATGGTGGATATTTTGATGTTATGCACAATGTTGTGGTACATCGGGATGGTCAGGACGAGTTTAGAGCGAGGCTTGATCATAAATATTTTTAATATTTATTTATGTTTTCTTTATGGTTGAATGTCTACATGTTGTTTATATAATCAATTTACAACTGTTTGATGTGGTTTTATTCTATTCAATGAAAGTTATTTTTTGAAGTGGTAGCTTAGGCTGAGTCCATGAGTTCACATATGATTATGAAATGATAAGTGAAATCATAAAATAATGGGGTTGGTTCATGGTATTCTTAGTAGTGATTAAATACTTGAGAATATAAGTAAATAATTATTAATTTCAACGCTCTTGGTTTTAGAGATTATGATGTTAATCTTGGAAATGAAAATGATAATAATTAATCAATGGTTAACAGATCAATTGATAATGAACTTCATTTTTGTTTTCTTATTTGATATCTATACCTTAGTAGTGGTAGCCATGGTTCTAGTGTGAAGATAATGGTAGATGAGTCTAAGTCTAGGTAGACTCCCTTTGTTTGGATGTTCATGATACTATTTTTTTTATACACTACACCACCCATGTTGGTAGGTAAACCAAAACCCAAAATCTTTGTTGGGTGCTTTCTCCAATATAAAATATAGTGAGGTAATTGATGGATAAAGTCCCCCTCTACCATGTTCTACCTTTAGACCTATATGGGTAGTTGTATCCTAGGCTATAATGGAATACAATGTCGGGAGTGTTCCAACCAAGGTTATGATAGACCATAGTTTACCATACATTTATGCATGGGATATAATGGTTTGAGGTATAGAATATACTTATATATAGATGTGGCAGTTTCAACTCTCAAGGGTTCACTTTCATGGGTTGTGATGGATTAAGGTATAATACATTTATATAGGTTGTAATGGATTCCAAGCATAGACTTGGTTATTTCATGGATACGATGATACTGAGATGTCAGGCTGTATAGGATGTAGTAACGGTGGTGATACTATTGCATGAGGTATACGGTGATTTTTAGGAGGGATGATCACAAGATGTGGTCTTTGGAGAATGATAGTGAAAAAACAGCAGAGAAGTGGAAGAAGGGTACCTTCATTTATATTTATACATTTGATATGGAATGGTTTATTTCTATGCTTTATTTTATGAGTGAGAAATGGTGAGGATGGGAAAATAGTAGCACCTATTTAGGTGATGAGTTAGTTTCGTTTATTTATACACCGTGATTTAGTATGCCTCCTTCTCATTTTTCCCAAGAGGTTTAATGGAGGATCCTATGGAGTATACATTTTATTATGATTGTATATATATAAAATATTTTTTAGATCAATAGGATTAGGTTCATGATTGGGATAGATGTCACTAGATCAGAGGAGTTATTAAGAATCTATCGGGAGTTGTTGGAGTTCACAGTCACTGCCTAGTTGTACTTTTGGTACTTTAGGGTTTTATTTTCAATTATGTAAGACATTATAAGCATTTGGATAACTAATTTTATTTGTTCATGGTTTTGGTTAGTGGATTTATTTCTTATCCCTTATTACTTAAACTTTATTGAGGGTAATACCTCCCATGTCTATGGTTAATATACCATTGGTGTTAGTTACTAACTCATTGCCTATTGGAGGCCGGCTTCAGGGGTCATTATATCTCTTCCTTCATTATTAGCCCTAGAGAGGTACCTTTTGGGGGAATAGATCATGATTTAATCACAAATATATATATATATAAATACACATATATATTGACACACACACACACCGACATGTATACAAGTAAAATAAACGGGTGGTATTTTTTCAATAATATATTTTACCATTACATAACATTTATGTGTCAATTTAAATTTTAACTATATTTATTTAAAAAAGTGCATCTTTTTTATGAAAAAACATATTTAACTATTATATCATGTTTTTCACATTTCTGAGTGTAAATTTTTACTTGAAATCAAAATTTCAAAAGAAAATTTTCAGTTACCAAAATAAATTTTGACATGGAATTTAATTTTCAATTGAACCATCCATATCTTCAATCAAAATTTTAAATGAAAATTCAAAATGAAAATTTCAAATTAGTATTGAAAATTTGAATAAGAAATTCAATTTCAATGAAAACTTATAGAATTTCAATAGTTATTTTCTATGAAAAAAAATTGAAAATTTTCTTTTAGTTTTGGACATTGATACACAAAATTGTATTTTGTGTGAAAATATCCAAAACATCAATCAAATTTTGTAATAAAATATCAATCTAAAAGTTGTTAATTCGTTTTGTAAAATTATGCATATATATATATCATATAAAATTATACTAGAATTTTATATTATAAATTTATGATTTAAATTGACCCAAAAATTTCCCATACAAAGTTTTATTAGAAATTTCTAATATATATACTTAAAAACATAAAAATTGAAATATTTCACTGTAAATTACACACACACACACAAATATAAATATACAATGTAAAATTTCTTGTGAAAATTTATAATGTAAATATTTTATAAACACATATATAGAAAAATATTAATTTAAATAAATAATATAAATTTATATTGGAAAAATTTCTGTGAAAATTTACACTGAAAATTTCATGTGAAATTTTATAGTGCATATATAAATGAATATATACATACATACAATCAAGTATATAAAAAAAATATAAACATATAATTTAATCTTCTAGTGAAAATTTATAAAAGAAATTTTCCCTGTATATATGAAAATTCAAAATACATATTTCCTACACAACATATATACCATTTAAAATCAATTATACATACCCACATTCACATTGAAACATACTTATATTTTACTCAAAATTTAAATTCTAATAGAAATTTTATAATGAAAAATTCCCAAAACTGTAAATTTTCAATGAAAATTTATTATATAATTTTCCTAATTAAATTTAGACAAATAATTATTAATGAATATATAATTTTCAGTTAAAAGTTTCAAAATTATAATATTTATTTTAAATGGGAATCCACTGTGAAAATTTATAGTTACTAGTATAAATTTCAAGTCAAAATTTTATTTTAAATGGAAACATCTAAAATTCCAATAGAAATTTCTATTGAATAATTATAATATGTTGTGAAACCAATTGAAACCTGATTGAAACTATGAGTAATTTAAAATCCAGCAATAAATGAGTGATCGTAGGTAAAAAGTATCATTTATGAAACTTGCATTGAATAATTGGGATGGCGATGATGAATGAGAATTAATAATATAAAATAAGCAGAGAAGATGTAAAGATAGAGTATATAAGGCCAATATTATTATTTCATTGACATAGTGACACATATATATAAGGAATACGAATTTGTAATCAATGTTCTATATTAGACCCTATCTTAAATTTCAAATCCAAAATTTGGAATACTAATAGTTAGGGAAATTTAAAGGTTGACCATATGAAAGGTTTCATTGGGAAATATAGATTCATCACCATTATTATTACATCCAATAATTAAATAATATTTTATAAAACTCCCCCTTGGATATCATAATTTTGTGGAATATTATATAATATTCATTCCAAAACACCATGTGGGAAAAAAAATTCCATCCAAAGTAACTAAATTCCATTTCATTTTGCCTCATTAATAACTTTATCAAGAAAACCTAATATAAAAAACCCGATGATGGGGAAAGGAGTGCAGTGTTCCCAATAATTCCTTATAAAATCATGAAAGAAATTTCAATATTCACATCCTAATTTTATAAATCATTTTCTTGAAATGATATAGTTGGTAATTAGTTTTTGAAAAAATATTTATTATTATTGTGAGAAATTATTTGTTATATATAAATATCACCATTTTTAAAGTTTATGAGTGAAAAGGAATTTTGATGAGAAATGTTTTATTCTGTCACCATTTATATCACCACCCTTCAATTATGTTATAAAATAAGCATTTATCTTTATATAATATAGTGGTAATATCTTTATTCATATCATCATGTATGACATGATGAAAAACAGATCTCAACTAAACACATTCATGAAATTCTTCATGAATAACTATAAAATAAACATGATTTTAGAAAGTCACAGAAGTGGTTTATTTTATAGAATTATAGGAAATTATAGTTCTACCATTTTTGGATAGACATGCAGTTTTAAATTTTTAGATCAGATAAATATCCAACATCAGAATAACTGTTCAATTTTGATTCTAATTTCTAAAATAGGTAATCATTTTTACAAATTAAATCTCAACGAGTTGGAGAAGAATATTATCATGAATCAAATTCATTATAATAAAACCTAATATTATTTTCAAGGTATATATACACGTGCACATGCATATCCTTCAGAGGTAAATAAAATGTTCATGTATATTTAATCCCTATGGAATATATAATTTATTCATTATCCCTTCATCTATGAAATATATCATTTTCAAAGAATATTATTTAGTTATTTATTAAGTTTATTTAAACGAATATGTAAAATCTTTGAAAAAATTATGATTTCACCTTGTAGATAATTAAATCAAAATAAAAGGAAATTATTTATAATTTAATGCTCAAATAATTCATTGATTAGAAAAACTCTTTGCAAGTTATTTTGTTTTTAAAAACATCTTGATAATATGGTAGATAAATACAATGGTTTATACAAACCATGGGATGATAAAATTAATTTTATATTACTTTTTAATGGTACATGAAATATATCTTCTTTAGTTCACTCCATATAGTAATTTATCATATTGGGTGAAACATTCATAATTTTGAATATGATTTAGGAATTTCAAACCCTTTATGGATTCATATAATGATGTTGTAAATATTGTTAAAAGATACATAAAAAATCATAACATAAATTGGATATAATCCAAATATAGATAGACACTCAAATTTATAAGGAATAATATCTCTTATAATAATCTTATATATATATTAAATAGTGTTTGAAATTTGGAAAACTAGTCCAAATATTTAGAATTTGATCATATAATATATGATTTAATAGTATTTTGGGTAATTATTTTGATTTCACCATATTTAAGAAATCCATTTTCATAAATGAGTTTTGAAATCATTCAAAAATTGAAATATATCATCAACAATATTTTATGATATCTCATGATTTATCTAGTAATTGTGTCACTTTAGGGATGATATCAAAAAAAAAATTGTTATAGGTACATTTATTTTCATCTTTAGGGGAAAATATATTCACTAAATTCTACTCATGATGAATAATGATTTTATATAATCAGTTTAACCAAACTTTTGGTGTGTTTAATTAGACTATCTATTTTCAAAACTCTTCATCTGAATTATTTATATAAGTGTTGTGAGCATCTTACCAATGGTTTTTTGGACCATTTTTTATATTTTATGTGGTGATAAATATTTATAATATTTACCATGAATAACATGATATGTATACTCACCAAAAAAAATTATTCATATGAACATTTAGTAGATGCATCATTTATTTAATATTTAAATAGTTCACATTGTAATTTGGTGAACACATATATATTTCATAATTAATAATTCATATAAATATCAAAAATTTACTTTCAATATAGATGGTGGTGATATAATAATTTACCTTAATAATGCTTAATGTAAGTTAAATAATTATACGAGGAGCAGTCATAATAACTTGAATAGATAATTCTATTATAATCAATAATTTAGTAGGCATAATTACATTAAATAAATTAATTATTCTCCCCCTAATGGAAATGTACTATTTTATTAATAAATTTATATTCAAATATTCTTTTTATAATAATTTTCATTTTAATTGATCCTACATGATATAAATTATCATGTCATGTATTTAATATATGAGGATCGATACAATTATGACTTACCTTAATTGATTTGATTGTATATAGAAAATTATTTAGAATAAATTTTTTATATTATGAATTCTTGTTATATATATAAGTATTCAATAACTCATTCATCCAATGTCTCCATATGAAATTCATTTTTAGTAATATCATTAATGATTAATATATTTCATAATGCCTTTAGATATAACAAATCATTATTAAAAGGTTTATACCATAGGGTGAGAATATATTCAATCTTATAGATCCTTTAATTATTTTTCACTATTAGTCAAGGTAATTACATTATCATATGATAACTATTTGAGAGTTATAATTAATAATAAATCTATATGAGTTATTTGGAAGCATTTTATCAAAAAAAACTTTATAAATTGTTTTACTTAAAGATCAAAAAATTTAAGATCTTCATGACCTCTCCATTGTTTCTCATCACGTGAGGAAGGAATTTAGTTAGGCTCATCACCTAGGGTGAGACACAACTTATAATCTATAAGGGAAGGATGAACATATTCTTATTATGTAATGGTGGGCATAGGTTAATGTTCTATTTGGATTCCATAATGTTTAAATTTCTATGGAGACTTTTGGAAAGTTTGGTGAGCATTTTATCTCATATTTATCATTATAATTTCTACTTGTAGTGGTTTATGAAGCCATAATATAATCATAATAAACTGGACCTATCACTAATTGGATTATTTTTTGTTTTATATCTTCTAGACCAAATGTTTTATAAATATATCTACTAAAGAGAGGATCTTACTTGTATTTTAAGGTTGGTGAATGTCATAATGAGAACAAATATAGAAGAATATTATAGATTCAAAACACACACCTCTTCCCGATTGTAACTATAATTCTATGAATAATTTTTATAATAAAATTCACTTCAGAAAGTAAAGGGGAAACTATTTGATCAAATTTTATTAACTTCCACATATTCATGATAAAAATTAAAGAATGAGTAATCTAAATCCTGCTAAATTTTACATGAAAATTTTAATTCTCTCCAAAGAATAAAATATATAAATTAAAATTAAATTCACATCAGGGAATGAATTCGCTCACTAGATATCATGATTCATGAATGACATTTCATTATTTATAAAAAATTATCATATTATATATAAATACTAAGTTTATTTACCATGATAATAATTTTGTGACTACATTAGGTGGTAATTTTTTTATAAAATACATTTAATTATAAATTTTATTTAACTCTATCAACTCGTATATAAACTATATGAAGAATAATATCCCCTTCACAAGATAAAAAAAATAAATTACACAAGATGATATTAATAATCTATAAACACATTATAAAAAATAATTTTTCTTGATATTACTTATAAAAGAGAAAAAATTGATAGATAGATAATATATTTCAAAAAAATGTCAAAATATACTATTTTCAAATATTTCTTCAAGGATACACTATTTTATAAAAATTATTAAAATTAATCGTGATATTTTAATATTTACTATCATCAAAATACTTTTTATGCTTATATTATAATTTTTTATTTTCCATATAAATAAGGAATAATGATCATTTTTAAAATAATATATTCACCCAAAATTTTATTTAAAATAAAATCATATATATTTTTATTCGCTTTAGAGAATGTAATAAAACTGTTTTAATAAATATTTCCATTCACTTCAGGGTACATAATAAAATTATTTGATCAAAGTTTTATGATGTCCCTAATAAAATATATTGAATATTCAATCTATAATTTTCATCCACTCGAAAGAATGAATATTGATAAAATATATTTATATTGTTCTTTATAAAATTTCTCTCAAACATTTTGTAAGAAATAAAATGAAAAAAATAAAACTATTCTATATTTATTAAAAATAAATAAAATAAATATCATCTCCATCATGAAAATTTATATATCATGATCGAGTTAAACTCCTTTAGGATGTACAAAGAAATAATAGATTTCAAATTACATGGTTTATGGCATGATTAAAAATGATCACTTCAATACTTCAATGTATGGTAGGTACATGATGTTCATCATTCAACCACTACTAGAGGTATCATTTCATAATTTCATTTGATGAATTATTTTTTTCACAACATCAACCTCATATAATATAAAAACTATTTTAATAACAACTAATCACATTAAATTTAGAGAATATAGTGGAATTTGACAGTCATAAGTCATCTATACTCCTTAAGAGATTAATATTTTCCCATAATAAAAAATTTTAAAAAATATTTCACATATTTTGAAATTTTATAAAGAGGGGAGATAAATATAAAAGTATTTTATATAGAATATAATACTTGCCAATTTATTCTAAGAGTTATATTGTGTTAATGATATAGATAGAGTTTGTCAACTATTTTTTATTTTGGACAGTGGCCACCCACTTTATTTGTCAAAGGGGGTAGAGGTGGAAGATGATGGTGGGTGTCCAAACCCCACCAACCATCCAGTGGAGTAAGAGAAAGAGGGGCTGGAAGAGGCCTATAAAATGAGGCTCTTCCCTCTGAAAGGTCTCATCAGCTTTACCGGGATTCTCATCACCATCCATTCATTTTTTGTGAGGTATTTTGTGAGGTGATTTTCCCATGTATTCAAGAAAGATATTTATAATGGTTATCAACTTGTAAAATTGAGGGAGTGTACCCACTTTTACTCATAGTGATACTTCTATTTTTTCATGGGTTTTTACCTGTTTCATTTTAGGGGGTTTTCCGCATTACATCTGGTGTCATTTATTTCCACATTTTTATACTTTATCTTATATCACTATTATCAATACACCAGTGGAAAAATCATTTATTGTCCCAAAAAGTGGTATAAATTAAAGTTTATAGATTGGTGTTGTTCACTTTTTGGGTATTAATAATTCTTATGTATTTGAGTATGCTATATGATTGCAACTTCGATTGATCTTTCACTTAAACAAATATTGAAATTATTATATACACCATTGAGAAAAAATAATGTTTTGAAATTATGGCATGTCTAGATGGTAGTGAAATTCAAGATCTAAAAATTCAATGGGATCAATTTTCCATTTTGGAAGATAAAGATGCAGGCAGTGCTATGGAAGGATAATTGCTGACTAGAATTTGGGGAAAGAATAGAAAGTGTGATGATAGATCATGGTTTCAATGTGGTATAGAATCGTAACATAGAGAAAATTTTGTTGAGAAATTTTTGTAATGGAGATATATTATTTAGTGAAGTGGTAATGATTTTTGGAAGCGGGAAACATCATAATGACACATGGATAATCGACTCGAGAGAAACATGGCACATGAAATCTCAACGAGAATGGTTTTTTCTGTGTGAAACTATTCTGGAAGGACATATGTATATGGGGAATGATCACACCCTAAATATTTCTGGATTTGGTACCATCAAACTGAAGATTCATGATGGTATTGTTTGAACTAGCCAAGGAGTATGCCATGTGAAGGTCCTGAAGAAGAACATATTGTCTTTAGGATAATATGATGATATCAGATGCAAGACTTTCACCGAGAATGAAGTGATGAGAATTTTGAAGGGAACTCTTATGGTGATGAAGGAAGAGAATATCTCAAAGAATATGTACATGATTATGGGTGAAACGTACAAGGAGGTGGAGATAGTTATTGCATCAAGTACCTCAATAGAAGCGTTGATGATGTTATGGCATCAGAAGCTTGGCCATATGTCAAAATGAGGTATGGATACTCTATCACATCAGAAGTAATTTCCTAGTTTTATAAAGGTATCCTTAAAATTTTTGCGAGCATTGTGTTTAGAGAAAGCAATATAGTTTGATGTTTAAGATATCAATAATGAGAAGAAAAGAGACCTTAGAGTTGATTCATTTAGATGTTTGGAAAACATCAATTATATCCCTAGGATGAGAAAGGTATTTGTATCATTTTTTGATGATTATTCCAAGACATGTTAGGTGTACCCAATAAAAAGAAAAGTGGATGTTTTTAAGTCTTCAAAACAATCAAATCATGGATGGAACTTGAATCTTGAAATAATATCAAGTGTTTAAGAGGTGAAAATGGTAGAGAATATACAGGTGAGGAGTTTGATACTTTTTGTTAACAAGAAGACATCAATAGATAGTTAGTGGCGGTGTACACTTCTCAATAGAATGGAGTGGAAGAGTGGATGAACATAACCTTATTGTATATAAGAAGGGTGATGTTAAAGACTATGGGAATTGAAAAAAAATAGGTAGAAGCAGTGAGTACCACTTGTTATGTGATCAATTTAACTGATTCAATGGAGATTGATCTAAAGACATCAATTGAGATGTGGAATAGTAAAAATGCTAAATATTATTGGTTAAATACTTTTAGAAGTCGTGATTATGAATTGTTTAATAACCAAGAAAGATTGAAGTTAGATTCATGATTCAGAAAATGTATCTTCTTGGGGTATTATGATGGTGTGAACGAGTATTGTTTGTGGGACCCCACTCCCCACAAACTTGTCATTATCAGAGATGTCATTTTTCTTGAATATAAGGTGAAATTATAATTGATGAGTACATAAATAAATACAGTATGAAAACTAAAACAATCGAGGTGGAGGAAAAATCCATGAAATAACTAGTTTCCTCTAGGGCATTTCCAGGGCACGAAGATCAATTCCCAGTTGATTCTGGACCATTAAGGTCAACTCTGGATAAAAGAACACTAGTTTAACACTCAGACTATGTCACTATAACACCCCAAGGTTTTAAATATAATTTTAAATGCATGAAACATTGTTTTAAGTAGATATTTATAACTAGCCTTTAAAAATAATTTTTCTGCTTCTATGTTTTGAATCTCAAAAAATGGTCATCTACAATTGTGTTGAGTATGTTATTTGGAGTCTAATGGAACCAACTAGTTTTTTAGTGAATAGTAACTTACCCTTATGAATAGTATTATGAATAGTAATATGACCCTAAGGAAGAGTAAATTTTATTATTATTTTATTTTCTTTAGGATTTAAGATAATGACATCTTGATTAAGTTTTCAATGTGATATAAAAGCAGTTATAGTTTTTAATTTATTAATTTCTGAATTAAGTATGATTTTATATAAAAATTAAATTAATGATATTTAGAAAATTATTTTAAAAAAATGGACTTAATTTTTGAATTCTACATGTTGAAAAATTGTAAGGGTTAATTTTTGGTATTTTTATGAAATTCTTAAATTTTTGATGAATAGTGAAATATGGTAAAATATCGTATATTCAAATTATCTATTAAATACACTATTTATGACATCATAAGAGAAGTAAGCCTACTTATTTTGAACTCAGATGCTATTATTACTATTTGGGGTCACTTAAATTAAGACTATTCATAGTCTTGAGAAAAAATATTATAATAATGATTAAAATAATGAAAAATACCCCCTCCCCTCCACTATAAATACCACTATCATTCCCCTCTTCCTCCCACACCTATAAATCCATGAGAATTTTATAATTTGTTCCAAATTACCTCCCCAATATTCTTCCCCATGTCCTAGAGCTTCTGGTCCCACCAAAAGAACAAAACCAAAGCTCTTAAGAAGGATCTCAAGGAGAAGAGATCAAGAGGTAAACATCCTCTTTGATTTTCTTTCTTTTCTTTCATTTTATGTTTAATTTTATTTGTCTTATGTTGGTATATTTAATTAAATATCCTCCTTAATGCTCATATTATATAATAATTATGATAGACCACTTTTCTCTCATCAAAATATTTTATGAAATTTTGAGCAATGCTGTTAGGTTGCCAAAATTTTATAAGGGATTTCTCAACTCTTCTTTTATTTTAAGTTCCTTTCTTTTCTTCTTTCCTCACCTACTATTATCCAAGAGGAATGAAATCTATAGAATATTTTATATTCTGGATTTTCTCATGTTAATAGAAAATTCATCATCATTCTTCTTCTCCTCTCCCACTTATACAAGGAATTAAAACACCGTCTGTAATGTGTTGATTTACCGACATCGTGGACGATGTGATTTAAAATTATTTTACTTACTTCCAAACTGGTCATGAAACCATTTTAATGGTTTAAAAAGATTATAATTCTTTTATTATAACTTATATAAGGTTCTAGAATCTTTTTTTCATGCATGTTATTAATTTATGAAACAAAATGAGCTCTTTAGGATTGAAGAATCGCCAAAATAACCTAAACAAATATCAATTATGTTTTAACTTATGAATCATCCTCTTATAATAATTAAAAATGTAAAATGGTATAATTTATGGTACTAGAAATATTTAAATACCAATCCATTCCAATTTTGGATTTTCACTTCCAATTGACAAGATCAACCATCATGAACCAATCATGGAAGTCATGTAAAGAACTCACCCAAAAATAATGCATGGAACAAAATACTAACAAATAAAGGATGAAATAATGTAATTAAGTGATCATATAAGGTATTATAAAGATGGATATGTTTCATTAATATATTAATAACACTCTTTTAACCATTATATAATAGGCTTAAATGAGTTGTAAGTAAGACAAACTTGAGGTAAGGGAATTCTTAACCCGATTTCCATTCTTTGGGTTAACATTCTACTTCATTATTTATGTGGCATTAAAATTGTATGTGTGATGGGTTTTGTATATAATATGTTTAATTATGTTTATTTATAGTTTTTATACATATTCCATCCTCCCTATTAAGTCTCACTTCAATTATATGATATTTATAACGGACTTTCCTTTTAAAATTCTCTTTTAAAATCCTATTTTAAAAAATTCAAAAGCAATGTTTTATGATATTATTCATGTTGTATGATTATGTTCCGGTTCTTGGCCATTATTTATTATTAAGGGTGGTACCTATATCTCCCTCAAATTCATTGGGTATGTGTAATTTGGAGGTCGGCCATATAGTTACTCCAAGTGTAACTGCGATGGTTACACAAATTGTAAGTTAGGTGTGAGGGTTACAAATTATAAGGTAGCCAAGTGGGTTACAATATTATGTAAGTAATTCTCCAAGATACCTCTATGGTTCTATTTATGCTCTTATGTTTTGTGGGAATCTTGTGGAAATCTCATGTTTCACAATGTAAGTATATTTGGGTTATAAGTATGTCTTTTGAAAATATTTCATATGTTACAAGTATTCACGGTCTAATGTGTTCTTTCCTGATTTTTATATCCCTTAATGAGCTTTTTGTACTCACCCCAAGTCTTTATATTATTTTCATCGGTTATAAGGATGTGTAAGAAAAATAAAAAATCCAAGTTAAATGTCTGAGTAATTTTCAAAGAAATCATGTTTTATTTTAAATTTTTTATATTTTTTAAGAAATGAATACTATTTTTATGGTATCCACTCTGTAATAATGTGTAATTTTATGAATGTATTGTGTCCTTTTCCCCTAAATATTTAATCTTGAAAAGGTAATTAATGTAAAATGATGTTATTTCTTGACTAAATTCAAGATTATGTAATGTAATAAGGCCATGTCCTTATAGTTGGTATCATAGGATGGTTTAGATAACTTTAGGGGTTAGGATGATGTTAAAAGAATACTATAAATTATTTTTACTGTATAATTAATTTTAAATGTTATAGAATTTAAAGATAACCATGTTTCTTTTTCTAAGATATGTCTGTTCATAATGGTTTTCCTCAGAAGAAACAGTGAAGATGAAGAGGAGAGGCACCAATAGAATGACATCCTTCCGAATTTATAGCTTGGAATGATAGGGATTAGAACCGAGTATTTTGTGAAAGTAATGGCACAACTGACTCAGACAATAAATAGTGGTGGCATCCATGCAATAGAACAACCAGAGGTACCATAATGGAACATGATAATAGTGGAACATTTTATGAGACAACACCCTCATGCTTTCAATTGATCTTTTGACCCAGTAGTGGATGAAGGATAGACTAAATCCCTTGAAAAGATATTCGTTGTTATGGGATGTTTAGATAATCAAAAGGTATGTATTTCCATTTATCTTTTTGAAGTTTAAGTTGATTAGTGGTGGTCAATGGTAAGGAATATCAGGGATATAGAGGATGTTTATGCCTTAGAGTGGGATGAATTTAAAAGTATTTTCCTTGAAAAATATTTTCCTAAGGTGGTGAGACTTAGGATGGAGAATAAATTCCTTGAATTGAAGAAAAATTAGGAGGATTTATTAGTTTTGTATGAAGTGAACTTCACTTGACTGGAAAGGTATGCTCCAAATCTTATTCTGGACATTGATAGCAAAACCAACCACTTTTACTCGGGATTTAAACCAAGGTATCGAAGGGCATTGGCCTCCCGTGAATTCAAAAGTTATGAGAAACTTGTCTGATGTGCTAAGAGGGTATATATGGAGTTTTCTGATGATCACGTTCATTTTAGAAATAATGATAAGAATAGGTCCATATGAAAAAATATGGGTAAGAATCAACAAAATAAATCTGATGGTAAGAAAATCTAGTTTTTGGTTTGTGAAAAGTGTGGCCAGAAGCACCCTAAGGAATGTCTTACTAAAACTGGGAAGTGTTTTAAATGTGGTAAGTTTGGACATATGGCCTAAAAATTTAATGAAAATTATCCTAAGAATAATCCTATTAATAAATCTGTAAAGTGTTTTAAATTTGGTGAGATGGGCCATTATACAAATGTCTACCCAAAGAGAGATCCAAATGATGCAAAGAAGCTAGACTATAAGTAGAAAGGTGTAATGAAATATTTTCCAACCATGTCAGTAGATGTCAATCCATCCAATGAAGTTGTATCAAGTACATTGTTTTTTTACTCATATTTTTCTAAAGTTTTGTTTGATATGGGGTCTACACAGTCCTTCATCTCTAAGAAATTTTCTGGTAAATTGGATATATCACCGCAACAAATGAGACAAGAACTTGTTTTTAAAACACCCGGGTGAAATATTATTGAAAAGAGGAATTATAAGAATCTTTCTATTGTAGTCCGTGAAAAGAATTTACCTGAAAACCTTATTTTTTTAACCTTAGTGGAGTTTGATATTATTTTGGGAATGGATTGGATATCTTTTTATCATGCTATGATTGACTGTAGAGCTAAAGAAGTTTTTTTTCAGAAAGAGTTCTAGTTTGTATACAATAATGAACCCATACAATTTATAACATACCATGAAGCTAAGAAAATATTAAAAAATGGAAATGAAAGTTATATTGCTCATATTGTTGAAAATAAGGGAACTGTTTAGATTAATGATGTGCTAGTGGTAAATGAATACCTTGATGTTTTTCTTAATGAGTTACCCAGTGTCATAAAAGACCGAGAAGTCAAATTCACAATTGACTTAGTTCCTGATGCTAAGAAAATTTCGAAACCCCCATTTCATATGGCTCAAATAGAACTTCTTGAATTGAAAAATCATTTACAAGATTTTCTTGATAAAGGCTTCATTCATCATATCACTTCACAATGGGGAGCTCCTATTTTGTTTGGTAAAAAGAAATATGGTTCCATGAGCCTTTTCATTGATTATATAGCTTTGAATAACAACAATATCAATAACAAGTATCCTTTTCCACATATCGATGACTTGTTTGATCAGCTCCAGAGAGCTCAGTACTTTTCCAAGATTGACTTGAGATCCGGATACCTTCAGCTAAAGGTGAGGGTGGATGATATCCCAAAAATAGCCTTTCATACTAGATATGGAAATTATGAATTTTTTGTTATGCCATTTGGGTTAACTAATGCACCTTCTATATTCATGAATATTATGAATAGAATATTTCATGAGTTCTTGGATAAGTTTTTGGTTGTATTTATTGATGACATTATGGTATTTTCTAAAAAAAATAGAGCATGAAAAACATCTAAGGGTGTTTTTACAAACCTTAAATGAAAATAAATTGTATGGAAAGTTCAGTAAGTGTGACTTTTTGGTTGCAATAGATTTATTTTCTTGGGAACATTGTAAATAAGGATGGAATAATAACTGATCCTACCAAAAAAAGTGGTTTATGAATGGCCAAGATCTATAAATCTTACAGGGATTCGTATTTTTCTTGGATTATCAGGTTATTACTGTCGGTTTGTTAAAACTTTGCACAGTTATCTAGACCCATAACTAAGTTAACATGAAAAGGGGTCAAATTTATTTGGATAGAAGAATGTGATGTTTGTTTTCAGGAACTAAAGAAGAGATTGGTGAATGATCTAGTGTTGGCCTTGCCTTCCTGAAAAGGTGTTTTTTCATATACAGTGATGATTCGTTGAAGGGAATTGGTTGTGTTTTGATATAGAATGACTATGTAATTGCTTATACTTCAAGAAAACTAAAGCCTCATGAGTTAAATTATCCCACACATGATTTGTAATTGGCAGCTATGGTTTTTGCTTTGAAAATTTGGAGGCATCATTTATACAGATCCAATTGTCAAATATATACTGACCATAAAAGTTTGAAGTATATATTCACTCAGAAGGAATTAAACATGAGGCAGAGAAGATGGCTTGAACTAATAAAGGATTATGATTAAATGTTCAATTACCATCTTGGAAAAGAAAAAAAAGTGGTGGATGCCTTGAGTCGAAAACATCATGCATCATTAACAATGTTACGTTTGGAAAAATATCTCTAGATTAATGATTTGATGAATTTTGGCTTAGAAGTTGTTGGTGAAGGAAATACCTATGTTTGCCTCAGGTTTCAGTGTAGTCATTGTTATCAAAAAGAATTAATAAAGGGCAGAAGAAAGGCCATGAGCTACAAAAAAAGGTAGAATCGGTTAAAATGGGTAAGTTTCCAGAATTTAACCTTAATAAAGATTGTGTTTTAAGATTTGGTAAAAGGTTGTGTGTGCCTTGTGATTTCCATTTGAAGAAAGAATTGTTGTGTGAAGCTCATAGTTCTCCATTTTCAGTTCATTCTGATAGTACTAAGATATATAGAGACCTTTGTGAGTATTAATGGCGGGATGGAATGAAAAAAGATATTGTTGATTTTACCATGAAATTCTTCACATTTCAATAGGTTAAAGTAGAGTGGTAGTTACTAAAGGGGATGTTTCATCCTTTTTTAGTTCCAGAGTGGAAATGGGAGAATGTATCCCTGGACTTCATAGTGGGACGACCAAAGAATTCTTAAGGTAGCAATGCGATTTGGGTTATTATTGATCGGTAGAAAAAATCTACACATTTTATTTCTATTTGAGATAAAATGCATTTGGATTAGCTTTATCAAATGTACCTCAATAAGATTTTCAGACTACATTGAGTATATATTTCTATTGTATCTAATCGGGATCCCAGGTTCACTTCTAATTTTTGGAAGTGACTTCAGAAGTCGTTGGGCATAGAGTTAAATTTCTATTCAACTTTTCATCCTCAATTAGATGGGCAGTCAGAGTGAACGATTCAGACTTTGGAGGATATGCTTTGAGCATGTTCAATGGACTATCATGGAAGTTGGTATTATCAAATTTCTTTAGTTGATTTTTCTTATAATAATTGTTTTCATTCCAGTATACAGATGACACCTTTTGAGGCTTTTTATGGGAAGTGGTATCGGAATTCAGCATTTTGCGATGAAGTCAGTGAAAGAAAGATGATGGGGCCAGAATTGGTAGAGGAAGTGGCTGAGAAAGTGAATATAATCTAGAAGCCCATGAGGTAAGCTCAGATCAAGAAGAAAATTTATGCAGATAACATAAGAAAAGACTTTTCTCTCGAGGTAGGTGACCATGTTTTCTTTAAAATATCTCCTTGGAAAAGTGTGATGCGTTTTGGTAAGAAAGGGAAGCTAAGCCCTCAGTTCATTGGTCCTTTGGAAATCTTGGGGAATGTTGGACCAGTTGCATATCAAGTAGCTTTTCCTCTAAGTTTTTCTCAGGTACATAATGTTTTTCATGTTTCGATGTTGATAAAGTATTCTTTAGATTCATCACATGTCTTGAGCCCAAAGAAGTTTAGCTGGAGGAGAACCATTCTTATGAAGAGAAACCAGTTCAAATTCTTAATCAAAGGTAAAAAGTATTTCGGAATAAGGTAATCCACCATGTAAAGGTTTTGGGGATAAACCACATGGTAGAATAAGAAACATGAGAGTCTAAAAATGCTATGAGAGAAAAGTAACCTCACTTGTTTAATAAGTAAATAAAATTGTGAAGACCCAATTTCTTGAAGGTGGGGATAATTTTACACCCCAAGGTTTTAAAAATAATTTGAAATTTATGAAACATTATTTTAAATAGATATTTATAACTATCCTTTAAAAATAAAATTTCCACTTTTATGTTTGGAATCTCGAAAAATGGCCATCTACAATTGTGTTCAGTATGTTATTTAGTGTCTAATGGAACCAACTTGTTTCATTGGGTGAATAGTAACATATCCTTATAAATAATAATATGATGCTACTGAATAATAAATTGTATTATTATTTTATTTTCTTAAGGCTTTAAGATAATGTCATCTTGATTAATTTTTCAATGTGATATAAAAGCTGTTATAGTTTTTAAATTATTAATTTTTGAATTAAGTGTGATTTTATTTAAAAATTACATTAATGGTAATTAGAAATTTATTTTTATAAAATGGACTTCATTTTTTAATTCTACACGTCAAAAAATGGTAAGGAATTTTTTTTGTGTTTTTATGAAATTCTTGAATTTTCGATGAATAATGAAATATGGTAAAATACCCTATATTTAAATTATCAGTTAAATACCCTATTTATAAAATCATAAGTGATGTAAGCCCACTTTTTTCAATCTCACATTCCATTATTACTATTATGGGTCACATGAATTAATATTATTCATATTCTTGAGAAAAATATTATAATAATGATTAAAATAATGAAAAATACCCCCTCCCCTCCACTATAAATACCACCCTCATTCCCCTCTTCCTCCCACACCTATAAATCCTTTATCATTGTCTAATTTATGCCAAATTCCCTCCCCAATCTTCTTCCCCACGTCTTAAAGCTGTTGTTCTCACCAAAAGACCAAAACTAAAGCCCTTAATAAGGATCTAAATGAGAAGAGATCAAGAGGTAAACATCCTATTTCGTTTTCTTTCTTTTCTTTCATTTTATTTTTAATTTTATTTGGATTCTGTTAGGATATTTCATTCAATATCCCCCCTTACTAATCATATTATATAATAATGATGATATAACCCTTTTCTCTCATCAAAATATTTTATGAAATTTTGAGCGACGCCGTTAGGATACCGAAATTTCATAAGGGATTTCTCAACTCTTCTTTTATTTTGAGTTCCTTTCTTTTCTTATTATTTTATCACCTCCTATTATATAAGAGGCATGAAATGTCATGTAAAATTCATCATTATTCTTCTTCTCCTATCCCACTTATTAAAGGAATTAAAACACTGTTCGTGATGTGTCGATTTACTGACATCGTGGAAGATGTGATTTCAAATTCTTTTACTTCCTTCAAGACTGGTGGTGAAAATTTTTTATGGTTGAACTAGTTTATAATTTGTTTATTATAATTTATATGAGGTTATGGATCTTTTTTCACACATGTTATTAATTTATGAAACAAAATGAGATATGTACGATCGAAGAATCACCAAAATAACCTAAACAAATATCAATAAAGTTTTGACTTATCCATAAACCTCAAGTAAGAATTAAAAATAATAAATGGTATAATTTATGGTACTAGAAATATTTAAATACTACTCCTTTGAAATTCTAGATTTTCACTTCCAATTGACAAGAACAAACATCATGAACCAATCTTGGGAATCATGTAAAGAACTCACCCAAAAACAGTGCAAGGAATAAAATACTAACAATTAAAGGGTGAAATGATGTAATAAAATGCTCATATAAGGTATTATAAAAATGTATATGTTTCTTTAATATATTAATAAAAATCTTTTAACCATTATACAGGTGGTTTAAATGATTTGAAAGTAAGACAAACATGAGGTAAGGGAATTCTTAACTCGATTCCCATTCTTTGGGTTAACATTCTACTTCATTATTTATGTAGTATTAAAATTTTCTGTGTGATGGATTTTATATATAATATGTTTAATTATGTTTATTTATAGAGTGTATACATTTTCCATCAACTCTTCTAATTCTCACTTCAATTATATGATATTTATAATAGACTTTCCTTTTAAAATCGTCTTTTAAAATTCGGTTTTACAAAATTCAAAAGCAATGTTTTTATGATATTATTCATGTTGTATGATTATGTTCTGGTACTTGGGATTTTTTTATGATTAAGGGTGGGACCTATATCCCCCTATAATGCATTGGGTATGTGTAAGTTGGATTTCAAATGTATTGTTACTCCAAGTGTAACTACAATGGTTAAAAAAATTGTAAGGTAGCCATGAGGGTTAAAAATTATAAGGTAGCTGAGAGGGTTATAATATTATGTAAGTAATGAACCAAGATACCTTTATGGTTCAATTTATGTTCTTATTTTTTGTGGAAATCCTATGGAAATATCATTTTTTTCAAAGTAAGTATATTTGGGTGACGATTATATCTTTTGAAAATGTTTTCATATGTTACAAGTATTCATGGTCTAATGTGTTCTTTCCTTCTTTTTATATCCCTTACTAAAAATTTTTTTTCTCACCCAAATTCTTTAAAATATTTTCACAGGTTATAAGGATGTGTATAATAAAAAAGGAATACAAATTAAATATTTGAAGAATTGTCAAAGAAATCATGTTTTATTTAAAAAGTTTTATATTTTTCAAGAAATGAATACTAGTTTTTGGTATCCACTATATAATAATGTGTAATTTTATGAATGTATTATGTCCCTTTTCCCTAAATCTCTAAACTTGAAAATATCATTAATGTAAAATGAAGTTATTTCTTGACTAAATTCAAGATTATGTTATGTAATAAGGTCGAGTTCTTATAGTCACTAAGAGAAATATTGTTTATTGCTTATTGAAGGAGTATAGAGAGTCATCTTATTTTGTGGAGGTGACATAGAGTCCAAATGTATCCTCATGGATGGTGGAAATGCAAGAGGAAATTGAATCCCTACTCAAGAATAAGAATTGGGATCTTATTCCATTACCTCATGGAAGAAAGGATATTAGGAAAAAATAGGTCTCTAAGATCAAATGGGATGTAAAGGACTAGGTTTAAAGATATCATGTAGGACCATATACGTAGAAGGAAGGTATTGATTCCAATGATATTTTTCTATTGTTAGAATGATTACTGTTCAGATATTTTTGGTGATGTGTGATTTATACTATTTACATATAGATAAACTGGATGTGAATAATTATTTTCTCTATGGATATATTAATGAACCTATCTATATGCTCTAACCCAAAGGCTTTTAATAAGAATGCAAATAAAACATTTTTTGAAGGTTGAATAAATATTTGTACGGTCTCCAGAATACATCGACGTGTTGGTAAAAGAGATTTGATTCTATATCATGATCCTTAAATGTAAAATAATTCATTCATATCCTTATGCATATTTCTGGGGTTTAAATGATAATGATTTTATCATTCCTATGTTGTATTTGTATTACATGTTGGTTGTATAGCCCATCAATGGTTGTATCTTTGAGATGAATTAACATTAGGCTAGGGAGTTTGATATGAAGTACATGGGACAAAAAAAATATTCCTGGGTTGAAAATTTATTGATATGGGAATAATATTAATATTTTTATTTCATAGAATAATTACTTACAAAAATTATTGAAATTATTCAACATGAAATATTGTAAGACAATGTCTAAAAAAATTCCTATTTATTTCATGTTATCCTCTACAATGAGTCTTAGTAGTGAAGCAGAGAGGATAGAGATTCCTAAATTACTATATGCATCAGTAGTGGGGAGCCTGATGTTCTCTATTATTTATACTAGACCAGACATTGCACAAGTAGTGGGAGAAGTTAGTAAGTTCATGGAAAATCATGGATGGGTGTATTGGAGTATAGTCAATAGGATCCTGAGATACATCAAGGAGACCTCAGATACTACATTATGTTATAGAGTGTCATATTTTAGTATCACAGACTATGTTGATTTATATTTTTGGGTGATTCTGATGGCTGTAAATCCACTAATGGTTTCGTGTTCACTTTTGGAGGTGTATCTGTGAGTTAGGATTCGAAGTTACAATCAGTTTTGGATTTATCCGTGATGGAGGTGGAGTACATGGTAGCTACATAGGTAGGAAAAGAGGTGATTTGAATGAGAATTATTTTGTAGATGACTATGATAAGTTTAGATGGTGCAGATTCTTGAGTGTCCTCGCAGATATGTGATCAAAATTGTTTGACAAATAGAAATGATATGTGGATATGTGATTGGTTCTAAATAGAATCTCTAATTGGGAGATATGTTTGTTGTTTTTATACTAGAAAATGGTTTCCTACTTTATTTGTCCAATGTAGTTGGTAGTGGAAGATGATGGTGGATGGCCAAACCCCACCAACCATCTAGTGGATGAATAGAATGAGGGGTTGGAAGAGGTCTATAAAAGGATGTTCTCCCCTCTGTAAGATCACATCAGCTTCATCAATATTCTCACCACAATCAGTTCCTTTTTTGTGAGGTATTTTATGAGGTGGTTTCCACAAATATTCAAGAGATATATTTATGAGGGGTTTCTCTTTATAATAGTGAGGGAGTGTGTACCAAATTTTACTCATATAAATCCTTATATTTTCCATGGTTTTTTAACACTTTCATTTTGGGTGGTTTTACAAATTATATTTGATGTCATTTATTCGTGATTTTTTTCAATTTTTTATCTATCTATTATCACTACACTAGTGAAAAAATAATTTATAATCCCAACAGAGGCAGTTTCCTCTCAATGTCAAATGCATACATGATCATGCATATAATGTGTTGTGGAACAGATCAAACGATGATTAAAATAGTGTGGAATTTTGAAACAAAAAAAATACATGATCGATCATACGCAAAGCATGTCATTGATGAAATGTGTGTTAAATAATTGGGATGGCAATGAAAAATCAAAAGTAGTAAAGTAATATATGTAGAGTAAAATTAAAGGCTATGTATAGAGGCCAAAATTTCTTATTTAACTAACTCAGTGACACAAATATATATAAGATACATGATATTGTAATCAACATTATAGATTAAACCCTATCTTTCATGTCTAATATAATAGTTTGAATACCAATGGTTGGGGAAAGTGAAAGTATGGACATATAAATGGTCGTGTTGGGTAATGAGGATTCATCATCATTATTATAACATCCACATATTTAATAATATTTCTTAACAAATTAAATATGTTCAGTTGTGAGTGAAATTTTTCACTTGAAATTTAATTTCCAATTGAAAATTATATGTTTAATATATAAATTTTCAATTAAAAATCACAAATAATTTTTTTGGTAATTAATGAAAATTTTCAATTGATATTTAATTTACAATGAAACATTCCAAAATTCCAATATAAATATTGAATGAAAATTAATTAAGAGAATTTTCAATTTTTAATTGAATATCTAATAAAAATTTAATTTCTAATAGAGACTTCTAAAATTAAAATGAAAACATCATGGCTACCTTACAATGTAACCCTCACGACTACCTTACAATGTAGCCCTCATGGCTACCTTATGGTGTAACCATCACAATTACACATGGAGTAACCATATGACCAACCTCAAAAATTATCATAAATAATTAATTAGAGGGAAATATAGGTCCCACATTTCTCATAAAAAATCCCCAAGAACTATAACATAATCATCAAAAAAGAACACTTTCATAAAAATATTACTTTTGAATTTCATAAAATATGATTTTAAAAGTGGATTTTTAAAGGAATTTCCTTTAAAAAAATCATATAATTGACATGAAAAATAATAGATTGTAAGTAATATTTGTATACAATATATATAAACCTAATAAAACATAGTAATTTCAAAAATCCATTTAACAAATGATCGTAGTACCACATAATTAATGAAGTAAAAAGTTATCCCAAAGAATGGAAATTAGGTTAAGAATTTCATTACCATGGGGTTTTTCTTACTTTATACTTTTTTAAACCTCTGGTATAATGGTTAAAATAGTGTTATTAATATCTTAATGAAAAATAGTTATGTTTATAACACCTTATATTATCATTTAATAACATCATTTCACTCTTTAATTATTAGTATTTTGTTCCTTCCATTGTTTTGGGTGCGTTCTTTACATGATTTCCATGGCCGGTTTGTATTAGATTTTCTTATCGTATGGAAATGAAATTACATAAGTGGAATTAAATGGTATTAATATGTTTCCAGAATATTAAATGATTCCATAACTCTTTTTTTATATGGTGTTAGGATGAATCATTATATAAATCATTAGTGATATCTGTTTAGATCATTTTTGTGGTTCTTTGATAATCACGAACTTGTTTCATTATATAATTTAATTTAATGCATTGAAGTTCATTTAATAACATAAAATAGGTTAAATAACAAAATTTAAATTATATTTCAATCATTAAATTTTTTTATGATCATCTTTGAAGGAAGTAATGAAAATTTCAAACACATTGCCCCTGATTTTGGTAAAACGACACATCACAAACGAGGTTTTTATAAGAGGGGGGGAGATGAAGTAAGTTGATGAATTTTACATAAACATGATAAAAAATACAGAATATATGTAATAATTGATTTTTCATGACTCTTTTTTTAGGGTAATAGAATAGAGTATAATAAAATAAAACAAATTGAAAATAAAACACAAGAAAAAGGAAGTGGATTCTTACCTATTGATCTCTTCTCCTTGAGATCCTCCTTAAGGCCTTTAGTTTTGGTATTTTGGTGAGACCAGAAGGTCTTGGACCTGTGAAAAAGACTTGGTAAGGATATTGGGCATAACATAGATAATTCTCAAAGCTTGAGAGGTGTGTGAGGAAGAGGGTAATGTGGGTGGTATTTATAGTGGAGGAGAGGAGGGATTTTACATTATTTTAATCATTGTTATAATATTGTTTCTCAAGACTATGAATAGTTTTGATTCATGTGACCCCAAATAGTAATAATTGCATGTGATTTTGAGAAAAGTATGCTTGAATCATCCTTTCATCACCTATGATGTAGTAAATTAAGTATTTAACATTTATCATATTTTAGTATTCATCAAAAATTCAAGAATTTCAAAAAAAATCCCAAAAATTCACCCAAACAATTTTTCTATACGTAGAATTAAAAAATAAACTCCATTTTTTTAAATAATTTTTTAAACATTATTAATTAAATTTTCAAATTAAATCATATTTTACTTGAAAAATACAATTTTAAAATTAAAACTGCTTTTCTGACACTTTGAAAAAAAATTAAGGTCTCTGAAAATTATCTTATAATCATAAGTCATAAAAATAATTATTTCTAAATACATTTTATGAAAATAAATTTGCATTTAACTTATTAAATTAACCATAAATTTTTAATTAAATATATATGACTTACAAAAATACAAACACTTAATTGATAATTTTTGAAAAATTTATTTACTTATATTATGACATAATTATATCATATTAACACTTATAATATGGATTAATTTTATTTATAATTGAATTGGAAAATTAACTATACATAAGGGTATATCACTATTCATAAGGTTTAAGTTACTATTTTTAAGGGTACATTACTATTCATTAGGGTCAAGTCACTATCTATAAGGGTACATTAATATTCATAAGGATAATTTTACTATTAATAAGGGTAAGTTATTGTTCATAAGGGTAGGTTACTATTTACCAAAAATTAAGTTTGTTCTATCAGACTCCAAAAAACTTACTAATCACAACTGTGTATATCCGTTTTTTAAAATTCAAAATAAAAAAGCAGAAAAATTAAGTTTAATGGTTAGTTTATAAATGTCACATAGTAATTAGTAGTTCATTTAGGAACATAGTTTTTCTTTTTAAAATCTTGGGATGTTACACTCGATGTGCCTCACCGCCGGTCCCAAGCTTCGCCGCCCCTTGCCGCTGGTCCCGAGCCTCACCGCCGGTCCCAAGCCTCACTACCCCTCAATCACTTTTATCACATCTATTGTGGATTTTAACCTCTTGGATCACCAAAAAACATATACCCATTAATCAAGGTATCTTCTTCTTCCCATTTTCTCTATGATTTTTCATTTTTGTTTGGATGTTCATTCATGTGAATCCCTATATTTTTTTTGGATGTTCATTCATGTGAACCCCACTTTTGGTTGAACATTTTTTTTGTTTTATATTTATCAGCATATTAATATAATTATAATGGTTATGTTACTTATTCCATATGTATTGATGTTCTACTATATTTATTTTTTAAAATAAATCATTTTATCACGATAATCCTAGCCTTTCTGGCCAATTCTATGTGGGAACATGTTTCACCTTGTATAAGTGTCTAGGTGGAGTTTTTTCATGTCATATATTAGTTGAAAATATTTTATAATTCCATGATTTATAAATCATTTGATGTTATTTAATCAAAATATGATTTAAAAAGTGATATATTTTTAAAAAGGGATAATGTGTCCTTTAAAAAAATTTATCAAATAATTCAGTGTGGGGAAAAAAATAAAATTTCTGTTTCTAAATTATAAATTTTTTATTCGATCTTGAACTTGAATGGGTTATGATAAAAAAACTATTTTAGACCTCTATATATTTTAAATTGGGTAATATATGTTAAAACAAGAATTTAAATTTTTAAAAGAAAATGGGGAAGTAATTTTTAAATGTAATTCATTTATAATTTTGAAGTAAAATGGAACCTAGGGTGAAATTAGTTATAATACACATTATAAGTGTAATGATGCTTTAAAATGTATAGTGGTAAGTGATTTTTCTCACTCAAATTTATCATTGTTTAGCTGTGTGTTGTGTGATATTTCTAAAAACTAAATTGATATATTGATTTTGAAAATAGGAATGGGTTTTCTATAAACATTTTTATAAATTTATTTCCCTGATAAACTACAATTTAAAAGTAGGTCAATCAATTAAAATCACAATGGAATCATATAGTGGAGAGTACCATGGCCTATATTATGATTACTATAGAAAATAAGGGATTTTGGGGATGAGTGCATATGGTATAGTATTGATGTTTCTTGATGGTTTGGTATTTTTTTGGATTTTAGAGTCATTAATTTGAATTGTATTGTAAAATTAGGTATATTAATTAGTGTGATAGTTTTGGATGTTGAAGGGTTGGTGTTTTTAAGGATTTGGATTAGATTTAGGAGCTATGACTTAGACATGGGATGGATTAATTGGGATATGGTTCGAGGTGTGTTTAAAATTAGGTATAATTTATATGATATTGGTTTAGTTATTTGGGTTCTAGAGTTGGTTATTTTTGGTGATTTTATATGAGTTTCAAAGATTATTATTATTTATATAATATATTCCTCGGTTTATTTATTGCCAATATAGTGGCAATGAGTCTTTAGATCGATATTTATTGATACTTATCTACTTTTAAAAGTGTTATTTTTGGGAGGATATAATGTTTTTAAATTGTTACCTTTATTATGGTTTCATTAATGTCTTATGTTGGAATTTTGAATGGAAAAATCATTTGATAGTTTCAATTTTTGATTCTGATTGAGGGGTATTTTTTTTGATAATGGATTTAAAATTGATTTAGGTTATTGAGTTTACATTCTAAATTATTTTTAATGATGTTTGTGGTTTGGTGTGTGAATTGGGGATTTAGGTTACCAACAACGGGTTTCCACATATATTTTACAATTACTAGTGGCACAGGGTACCTGGTGGGAGTTAAATAGTTAACATTGGACTTGTAAGAGTCTCGGGTATCCTAAGACTTAAACGAGGGGCCTCATGGCCCCATAAAATGTACTTGATAAACATTAGGTATATATATATTTAATGTGAGGATTTTTGGCCAATTACCCTATCTTGATCAATTTCCCCCTTTCTCCCTTAATCCCACTCTTATCTAGCCACATATGAGGCCCCTTTTAAATGTGGTATTGTGCATGCTGAAATATCATTTTTATATTTATGTGATTGATTTATTTTTATGTTCTTCATGTGTTCCCTATGGGGATTTTACCATTAGTGGTGGTAATTGGGTTTGAGTTACAGTGTGTTGTTCAGTGAAAAAATAGTTGGTTGGAATGAGATGTGATGTTGTATAATGTGTGATGTGGTTTTGTGATGATCATGGTTGTGGTGATGATGTGTGATGCAGGAGCATGGAGTTGGTATGTGAATTATGTATGGGGATTTTTGTTGGACTGGTTGTTTCGTAGTAGTTATATATTGATTGAAATGTATCATTCTCAAATTAAATGAACTTGACATGTATTTAGTTTTCTGGGGATGGAAATAAATGGATGATAGAATAAATTATATTGTGTATGCTGAAGGTGCATTATGTTTTCCTCTAGAGAATGTTTTTTATATGAATAAATTATAATAATATATTGTTTTAATATTAAAATGTAATGTTATTTAATATATGGAATGTTTATTGTTTTGATATGAAGCATGTCTATGGTTATGATGTAGAGAATGTTTAGTGTGTAAATATGTAAAACTTTTTGTTTCTCTATCATTAATTTATTTCATTGTGATTTCCTTAGGTTTCCTTATTTTAAATTTCACATGTATAACCTTGAATTTGTTATGAATATCATATGAAAAATTTGGGAATTATCTTATAGGTTCTATATTAAAACTTGTCTACTAGAATCCATGTTGGTTCATCCGGTGATAACTAGGTTACCCCAACACTTAACCTCACCTATTTCAATCAATTACAGTGATACATCTATTGTAGCTACAAGTCATTAGAGTTCCATCGGAGAATAGAATATAAATATCTAGTACTAGATGTAATAAAAATCATAACAGAAGTTCATCACAATATCCAGTGCTAATCATATAGAAAATCCATCACATATAACATGATATTTAAGGATATAATCTCGATATCCAAACTCTCTCACCAATGGAATTTTATGAATTATATGTTCTAAATTTAATTTTATATGATTAAATTATAGGAATTCTAAGGAGGAAGTGATATATTGTTCCCTCAACCACACTAACATATGAAAATCCATCTATCTCCCTCCCTACAGCATCTGGGACACCATATGTTTTCCCCCTGCACTATCTCTCACACCCTCCGTGAGCATCCCATAAGTTGCTCAGTCGACACCTTCACATTCAACAATGTCAGCCTAGGGAGTAGGGCACCACTCCTAGTTTTTTGCAGGGATACTGGAGAGTTACTGTTATAGGTACAAATTTTAATATGAATAAATTTATTGAACTTTTTTTATAATAACTTTTTGTTCATAAAAGATGAAATCAATGAAACTATAGAGAAAAATATGAAAAGTTAAAATGCATGTAATCCTACTGGACTAAAGATAGTTGTCCTATTTGATTCCTATGGGGTCCCTATGGATGACACCATAGGATTACTTAGCTAGATTCTAGGTTAGCTGGCTACGGAGCCGGTTTTCCTTCTGATTACATATGATGATTGGAGGAATATGCCTTCATCTTGGAAGAATGAAGTTTTTTATTCACAAATAAAGGTAATTTTAATACATTATGAGGTAATTTAATGTCATTATGTTATTAAATTCTAATATTTTCGAAATGAATTTGTGTGTATAGATGTTTTTCCACTTTACGGTTGCTGATGTGCTAACACGAAAGTGGACATTGAAAAATATTGGCAAGAAATGGAAAGCCTTTAAATAGAGATTATGGGGAGATGTCAACGATACATCATTGAGTGCCTAATAGATGTATGAAAAGGTACCCAATGAGATACCTAGATAGAAATTGAATGTTTTTATTGACAGACATTATGATAAAAAGCACGTGGTATTTAAATATATATTATTATATTAATCTCATTTTACGTTTATACATGTATATGAAAAGGATATGACATTGCATACATTAATATTAAATTACATTTTATTTATTCCAGTAGCTTTCAAGGAAGAATGCATCTATCTGAGCTAAGAAAATCATTCCTAAGACATTGGGGTCAAATGGGTTTTCTAGAAGCCGATCAACTCTGGTAATATTTACATTAGTTTAAATATTTATAATAAAATATTATCTATTTAATATATTAAATTTTTGATTTATCTTTGTATAATGCATTTATAGAGTTTAGAGAACCAATCATCTTGAACAGATTTGTAGTTGGATGTTTATAAAAAATCTAATGGGAGTTTTGTTAATGAGCATACCAAAGAAGTTGGGGTATGAATTCATTTTTCATTATAATAACTTATTATCAGTTTTCACAATGTTAATATACATTGATTCTAATATGACCGTTATTTGATTTATAGGTAAAAATTAAATAACTATGAGATTCCAATCTTGCGCAGTCCTACTCCGTCCCCCAGGACAACCCAGTTGGTAAAGTGCTTGTGAAGGAGCATCATGGTCGAGTGTGCAGGATGGGTTTGGGACCCTTACCATCTGAGGTCTTTAGCAAGCCATCAGGGATTGATGCTGCATCTACTTATAGTTTTAGTCTATATTCTCATAGAGATTATACTTCTATGAAAAACACCATTTAGGAATAGGGGGCTCATATATCCTCTTTATAGAAAGCATTGGTTAATTTATATTAAAAGATGACAGGATCTATCCCTAGTGATATTGTATCGAGGATGGGTTGTGAGCAGGTAAATCACAAAAAATCAAAATAATTTTTATTACAAACATTTATTGGTTTTAAGTTTAAATATAAATATACAACATTATTTAATTTTCAATATAATTGTCTTACAGGTGTCGTTATTATGAAGTAGAGATGGAGGTGGAGAGGGTGACAAGCAGTGTTCATCACCGGATAGTGATTAGCGGTCTTGTTGATATGTTGGAAAAATATGAAAACAAAGGGTTTTTTCTTGTATCATGTATCATGTGTGCCCCATAGTAGTCACCTAAAATTTTCATGACCTAACATTTTCATGATTCCCCATGTTTGATAAATTCATTGTAATTTGATATGGATTGATTGTTTAGTAAGGTAGTGAGTCTAAAATTGGTGAAGTATGAAGTTGGTGGAGTATGAAGTAATCTATGTTCTATATAGAAGATGGGGATATTCAATAGTTTCATTTGAGTTATGTTAGGATGTGTATATTAGTATTTTGGACTGACTACTATGTTGTTTATTTGAT
Source organism: Viscum album (assembly GCA_963277665.1). Lineage (NCBI taxonomy): Eukaryota > Viridiplantae > Streptophyta > Magnoliopsida > Santalales > Viscaceae > Viscum > Viscum album. The sequence continues at coordinate 1,965,322,911 of OY728152.1, forward strand.
TCATTTTATTCATGTTAGAGACACAATCCCCACAACTGTGTCCTTCATGGATGGGGTCCATAAATGTTGGGCTAACCATTAACCACATTCAAAACATAGGAATGATCACTTCTCACAATATATCCTTTGAGGTGTGTGCCCTATATGGTAGGAGAGACTATTTTGGCCATGTGTCATCACTATAGGGGAGAATAATACTTGGAGGATGATAGAGATCCAAATTGGGAGCTACACCACTATATGCTTGAGCACATTGAGTGATCCTATATATAAGGTAGATGATCATGTAATCATCCTATTATCAACTAGCATATAGATATATCTGTAATAAATTTTAATTTTTAATGGTCAATTATGAGTTGCGGTACTCCCACCATCAAAATTTTCTATTTATGCAAGACCTCAATGTCCTAACGGTGCTCCCAACACATTTAATATATTACTTAGGAGTATATTACACTTGGTCCTCAATTTTTTTGAAATGGTTGAAATCTAATTGACCAAGCTCATACCATTCACACAATATTTTATTTTAGAATCTCTCAGAAACCATTAAAATGAACTTTTCTCAACCCACCATGTGCCTGAAGTGGTTCCTCACTGACCACATAATACCTTCAAAAATAACTCATATTGAACTAATTTTGGTTGAGTATATTTCTATAACACTCAAATTTAATAGTTGACATATTTAGAGCCATATTATGACACCTTTTATCCAAGGTACACCAATATCACTTTGAGCATGCTCACCACTGCTTGTAACCAACTTTTGACGACCTCCCTTGATCTTACCAAATCTTACTCGTTTATGTAACCATTCCAAAAAAAAATTCTAGTGCATTCCCCATCCAACACACCTTGATAATAAAAAGGTATCCCAAGCCTAATGCCTAGACTCGAGCTTCTCCAAAGTATGTATTTGAACCAATACCTAGAATTCAATAGTACTCAGTTCCAATTAACAAGAAACCCAAAAACTAAAACGACCATCCAATGACCGATCCAACATTCACATGAGTGTTACCCTCCAATATTTGACATTTTAATCCACAACATAAAATTTTATATAAATAAATCCTTGTGTATACCTCACATGGATTCCTTCCATCCAAACAAAAAAGAATTGGTTTTAATTATTTATCATGCAATATAGATGGTCTCCCAACATAATTAGGATGGTTTCAATATATTGGGAATGAATGAATCTAGAATATGAATACACCAAATTTCTAAACATTACCCATTTCTAGTCCGCAAATAAAAACATCCTAATATTTTTAAAAATTTATATCGATAGGCCTGTTTAGATCTTCTGATACATGCTCCATAAAAACATGTTATACTTACCTTGAACCAACCCTTGATTCCACACCTCTTGATGATGTGTGACTAGGTACAAAAATGGGTCAACCACCTCAGCGCACCCGTAAATCCTCATTGTACTTATATGGTATATCTTTAAATGGTTACACCCCCAAAAATTTACATCATGTTTAACATGATGCATAGATATAAGGCTCAGATCCCCTTAAAAATTTTATAATTGAATCATCAATAAATCCACTCCAAACATACTTTTTTAAGAGATTACCATATTAATAGTTGGTGTCTTAATTAAGGTATTGAACACAAAACCTTAGATCCCAATTATACCATGTTATTTCATACATAACAAAACAATTCCAACAATGAATCTCATCATCCATAAATGGTTGGGTAATCAACCAACCAACATTTCATAATGTTTCATGAATTCATAGACACACTACCAAATGGTAAAACTCATGGATAACTTATTTATATCGAGCATGAATCTATCATCTAGAATTAATTTAAACTTAAACCTATGTTTTAAAAATCAACATCATGTTTGATATATGAAATATTGAATATACCAACTCATCGTATTCAAGAAGTCATTCTGAAAATTTCGAATTAGTCCATTACAGTTGTGTCCCTCTACATGAAAGGAAACAGTCTACATAATACACATCATTCTCCCCACCTTAAGAATTTCCTGGGAAAAATTTTATTGAAATAAAAATATTTCCATGGAACATACTTCATCCACTACTGAATTTGGTTCCAAAACCTATATAACATGCTTATATTAATCATCAACCTGAATAGAAACAATCCATCCTCTTACAAGTGTTATAGTATAGGTTTTCTTGTAGACACGTTCCTAATTCTCTTACTGATTCATGTTTAATCAATTCATCTACATCAAATATAAATTCCAAACTAAAACTAATAAGTAGTGTTGTGGGACCCAATTTTTTTTACAGTGTTATCCTAAGCACTGGGATAAATCATCATTATTAGGATGGCTCAAGGATATATCTGATAAGTTTGTTCTATGTAGTTTGAAGGCTTACAGCTTGGACGTTGGTTCTATACTATTTATAGTCTTAGATTTAGATCTATGAAACATTGTTAGATGTTTGAGATGTTATGGTTAAGATAATTCTGTTATATGTTCTCTGTACATGATTTTTTATGAAACATTGTTATATTTTTAACTTCTGAACATTCTTATATCTTTTAGATAATTCTATTATATGTTATCTACACATGGTTTTTTTTCCAGGGTACTGGTACTGGGGCTGCAGAATCTACTGCCATTTTTTACTTGTAATTCTACAATTAGTGGTGGTTTAAACAATCGCTAATGAAATGGACTATATTTCAAAATGGTTTAAACTACTGCTATAGTTTGATATTATCTTATCGGAAGAGTTTAAAACTACCACTAAATAGATGCACATTATTTTTTTTGTAGCATTTATGGTGTTTTAACAGCGGTTTTAATGAAAAAAAATGAAAAAAATTAGCATCGGTTTAAATCACCGCTAAATACGCCATTTTTCGCATGAAACTGTCACTAAAACTTCAAAAACCACTGCTAAATATGTTTACAATTACACTTCCCAAAAACAACTTCTAAAGTAAAGAAACCAATGTGTGTTGGATTCTGACGCCCAATTTAGTAGCGGTTTTATGAAACCGTTGCAAAATCATTTGACGGTAGTTTAAACCACCACCATATTAAAAAAACCACTTTTATGAGGCACTTTTTTTTGTAGTGACTCCATATAGAATGGCCATTGTTGAATATAAAGTATTGAAGAAGAAACTATAAAAGAATCTAGATAAAGGGTTTATATGCCCAAATTCATCACCATGGGGCATACCAATCCTCTCCATCTAGAAGATGGATGGGTCAATACACATATTCATTTACATTCATGAGCTCAAAATAATCATGATAAAAAAAATTATACCTGACAATGGATGTATGACTTGTTTGGTTAGCTATGTAGAGCATAATACTTCTATAAGTTGGATATTTGGTAAGGATATTATCAAGTAAAGGCAAGGAAGGTGGATATCCCTAAGATTTTTTTTACAATGTACATAAACTATGAGTTCATAGTAATTCCATTTGGACTCACTAATGATCTAAATATTTTCATGGGCATAATGAATATAGTGGTTAGAGATTACCTCAAGGAATGTGTGGTAGTATTTGCAGATGATATTCTAATCTATATAGAAAACAAGGAGGTGCATGGTGAGCATTTGAATATTGTATAGAAAACCTTACTAAATGAAATTTTTTATGGGAAGTATAAAAAATGTGAGTTTTTTATGGAGAAAGTAATATTCTTGTGAATTTTCATCACTAGTAAAGAGATATTTGTGGATCCTTTAAAATCTAAGGCATTTGAATATTGGACCAAACCAATAAATATGATAAAAACAAATAGTTTCCTTAGATTAGCTAGGTACTATCATCTATTTTTGAGAAAATTATCATAATTTTCAATCCAACTAACCAAGATAACTTTAAAAGGATTCAAGATTGTATGGATGTATGAATGTGAGGAGTGATTTAAAGAGTTAATGAAAAGTTCAATCGCTGAACTTGTGATCACATTACCCACCAGAGGGGAATGATTCATGATCTACAGTGATGTTTCCAACAAGGCATTGAGTTGTGTACTCATGAAAGAAGAAGAAGTGATAGCCTATACATCCTACCAATTAAAGATTTATGAGAAGATCTACCCAACAAATGATTTATAATTAGCTGAAGTGATCTTCACATTAAAGATTTGGTGACCCTATCTTGAGGGGAGAAGTGTAACATATATGTGAAGCATAAAAGCATCAAGTATATATTCACAAAAATGCTGCTCAATAAGCAACAAAAAAGGTGGTTAGAGTTGATTAAGGATTGTTTTTATTCAATACATGACCATCATGGGATGGAGAATAAAGTGGAAAGTGATCTAAGTAGAAATGATCATCTAACATTATCCATGATATGGATCTCAAGGGATACAATCTTATTATACTTATAAATTATGGACATGGGAATAATAAAATGATATTTATGCCACCTTTCTTAAATATATGATCAAACATCCATTATTGAAAGAATCAAGGTGGCCCAAAATTATGACAAGGTGATATAGAAATAGGCAGTGAATATTTTGGAGTTTAACATTGCTGATGATAGGGTTATATTCTTTGGAACATGGATATGTGTCCCATAAAGTTTATACATTTCATTATTATCAATGAATATTTCTCTCTTTACCAAATCACCAAGGTATAAATAAGGGAAGTGGAAAGACTTCATAGAATTACCCTCTCCATTCTATCTGATTGAGATATTAGGTCTACCTCGAGGTTTTGGGGAAGCATTTCATAAGAATTAGATATAGAGTCGTGATTTAGTACTACTTATCAACCTCAGAAGGATGGTTAGTCTAATATAAACACTAAAAATATAAAGGATATACTGAGATCATATTCAATAGATTTCAAAGTGTTTTTGGATCAACACATTCCTCTATTGGAGTTCTCATATAAAAACGGTTTACGTTATAGCATTCAAATAGCACCTTATGAGGCCTTATATGGGAATAGGTGTTAGACTCTAACATGTTGGATGAATTTAGATATGAGAAGCTAACGAGACGTGATTTTTATAAGAGATGAAATATAAAGTCCAAACTATTTAGCTTCATATGAAATATGCACAGAGTTGATAGAAAATATATGTAGATAGTCATCGATGTGATCTAGAGATTGAGTTCAAAGATGAAGTGTTCCTTCATATATCAATATGGAATAAATTCATGATATTTGGGAATAAGGGAAATATTATCTAAGATACATTGACCCCTTTTATATCCTTGATCGCATCGGAGTTTTGTTTTATCTACTAGCATTCTCGTCAGACCTACATCAAGTACATGATGTGTTCTATGTATCCCTCTTGAAAAAGTACATACCATACTCCTCAGATGTACTGAATCCATAGGTGTTACCATTGGAGAATGGTCATTCATATGAGGAGAAGATGATGAAGATCTGATATCATAGTGATAACGTTATACCAAATAAGATGACTCACCTAGTCAAAGATTTATAGTGAAACCACAAGTTTGAGGACGAAACATGGGAACCAGAAGAGGCGATGAAATAGAAGTACCCTAATCTATTTTAGGGTATGAAATTAAATTTTGTGGGTAAAAATTTTGAAGGTGGAATATGTAACAACCTGAAGTTTTATAAATGAAATTCCCTTTTTAAATGAATAAATTCCTTATTAAGTAATGAAGTTATAGAAAGCACATAAACTACTTTAGTTATTTTGGACTATTATAGGTTATATACTATCATATTTAAAATTCCATTAATGGTTATTAACTTTGATAATATATCCACCGTATAGTGATCATTGTGATTAGTATATATTAATGGTTATGATAAATCTAATTAACACGAATAAAAGAAGTGATGGCCTCGATTAGTATAATTGTACCATATGATTCCCATTTATTGGAACTTATGAGGGAGATGGAATCACTAGAATTTTCCCCTAACCAATAACAAGATAATATTAAATATATAAAGAATGATCAAAATTGTTTTGGGAGAAGTTCAAGCATATCGATATCATGACCCAAATCATGTTCACCGAACCACTCCAAGAATTTGTCACCATTACACAACTTACCTGTAGAGAATATGATAGTGTGCTAAGGGGTTATATATCTATATCCTATTAGTATGAATCTTTATATATTTATTTTTTAATAAAATAATTACAATATTTATCTTTTTTATCATTACATTAAAAATGATTAAATAATGAGTTTGATAAAAATTAGATTTTGAGATGATGAAAATCAAATTATTATTTTTGGGAAATATAAAGTTTCAATCAAGACACCATTAATGATGAATTCAAAAAAAAATTAAATAAATTATATTGTAATAAAATATTCTTATTAAATAATATTTATTTTAAATATAAAAGATAATATAATTTTATAAAGTCTAATATAATCTTTATAAGGGTCAAAAAACTATTATCATCATAAGCAACTGTATTTTTCAGAAAAAATGAATTTTTATTTAAAAATATAAATTATTATATATATAAAATTATATTCATAAAATATATATTATTTTTTAAATAATAATTTCAAAATTATCCAATGGTGAATTTCTCATAATTTTCAGAGAGTTGATTTTTTTGGTAAAAATTAAATACGATATAAATATATGGTATGTATTATGAAATCCTAAAAGACAAAAAGTGGTGTAATAAATAAAATAAAGTGTATAAAAGAAAAAAATTATTTTTCATATTTTAAATAATTTATTTTTGAGGTTATTTTATTAATTTTATGAACCCTGAATTAATCCTCCAAAACTTATATTATATTATAAGGTTTTAAAATTAATTCTTTAAGAACATGACTCATCTCCACATCACGAAGGGTATTATTTTAATTATTTAGGTTCATATCCTCATAAAATATTTAAAACCCCCTATTTTGTATTAACCATGGTAAAAAACCATGGTAATGTTTTTTATTCTCTTTATTTTATCATACAGTGTTCAAAACCAAAATTTAGAAATTAATAAACAATTCCCCTCTCTTCTGCTATAAAAACCCACCCTAGATCACAAGCGTCTTCAATAAAAACCATTAAAGCATAATTTTACTCTGTATATTCCTCTATATATCTCTCTTAATGTTTCCTCGTGCTCTTAAGAAGCTCCTCCCAAGCTTTTAAAAGTGCCCTCTCAAGGTAAGGTATCCTTTCCTTATCCTCTTTATTCAAGGACCTTCTTTATATTGTGCCTTTTTATTTCCAATTTCTCATGTTGGGGTAAGTTTTTATGAATCCTTATTATTTTACTTATGATTTACATGTGATGAGAGTCCCCTTTAACTGTCATTAAACCCTTTCATGAATAGTTATGTACACTCGTTATGCTGCCAAAATTATCTTGTGATTTTTTCACGCCATATATTTTTATAGCAAATACCCATACACATTTCCACTCAAGGGTATTCAAGTAAATGTTAATATCCTTCATTTATTGTGGAATTACGTTTCTATAGCCCAAAATCCTTAATTATGGGGTTAAATGTGATGAAAAATGTTCTTATGTTTTATGATCTATGTGGAACACAAATTCATGTACATGATATGAATGTAACTGGTGGGACCAAATCATATAGCCCTCCAATTAATTGGGTAATGTTTTTAACTAATGATATTCCATGTATAGTGAATAATAGGTTATCCTAAGCACACTATTCTATGATTTATTGGTGGTTAGCCTTAACTTATGCTTATGATTTCATGTTTTATGTTGTTTATACAGTCCTATAATGTCTTGATGTTATCATCTTATATCATGCTTCGATGATCATGTTTATAATTTTCACCCCTTTTATTTCCCCTTGATATGCATATTTACTAACATTTATTTCTTTCATCATGTTATTATTTGATTATTCTCTCGTTTGGATTTATAGGTCACATCTTTCTTATGTATGTTCCTAGGTTATTCCATGCAGTTTTAGAAGATAAAAATAATCTAATGGCATGTTATGGAATTTTTAAATATCGATGTTGTATCTATGTTCTTGTTATTATGCTATGTACTTAATTTCCCAAAGAAAATATTCCTCAAGATCTTATTGGATTGTATTATGTGTACCTTTATGTAATAAATCATTAACTAATGTGTATTAATGTTATGAGTTGTCATAGATAAAATGAAAGTAATGCATGTGATTCAAGAGGAATATCAAGGTGACATAAAATGATGAGAATCATAAACATGGACATAAAAACATGATATAAGATGATAACATTAAGGAATTGTAGGAATGTGGAAACAAAACAAAACATGAAATAATAATCATAAGTCAAAGATAGCCATCGATACAACATGACATAGTGTGATTAGGATAACTTCTCAGGAACCATACATAGTATCTCGTAAGTTAAAAAAATTACCCAATTCATTGTAGGGATGTATAATTATTGGTACATCCTTCAAATTCATATTATGAACATGTATTTTCATACCTTATAGATCATACAAAATAAGGAATACTTTCATTAATTTTAATCCAATGATTATGGAGTGTGAGTTATATACATGGAAGTACAATATCAATTAAGGATATGTATATCAAGGTGAATACCCTTAAGTGGAAATGGGGATTAACATTCACAACATAAAAGTTTGGAATGGAAAAAACTAGATAATTTTGGCAGCATAATGGGTGAACAAAATGGTTAATTGAAGCATTTAATGAGAGTGAAATGTGCTCTATAATTACTTGGGAATAATAGGGAAAATTAAGGGATGTGTAGAAACACATTGAAACATGAAAAGATGTAAATAAAAAGTCTTAGTATGAATAATATATTTGGATAAAAAGGAAAAGGAAAGAATCCATTACATTGAGAGAGTTTTTCTAAAAGTTTGGAAGGAGCTTATTAAGATACTGGGAACAAATTAAGAATAATTTAGAGAGGTATAAAGAGATTAAATTAAAGATAAATTATTTTTGAGTGAAGTGTAGTGGGAGGTTTGGTGGGAATTTATAGAGAAATTGAGGGGAATGTTTTATTAATTTCTGAACTTAGGTTTCAGGAACTATGTGATTAAATATTTAGAACTATCTAAATTTCCTTGGGGTTTTCCATGGTTTATATAAAATATGAGTGGTTTTAAATATTTTATTAGGCTAAAAACCTAACTAGATTTAATAAATCAATTTTTGGTGTGGAGGTGAGTCATGTTCATAAAGAATTGTTTTAAAAACCATAAAATTTAATATAGGTTTCAGAGTATTAATTATAGGTTTGTAAAATTAATCAAATAACTCTAAAAACACACTATTTTAAAGATAAAATATATTTTTTCTGTTTTTAGATGAATTTTATAGAATTTATTACATCAATTTTGGGTTTTTATAATGTCATAATACTCATTGTATATTTATACCATTTTTAATTTTTACCCAAAAATTTGATTGTCTCAACAAATTTTAAAAAATTCACCATTGACTATACTAATTTTAACATGATTACATAAAAAATAATATTTATTTTACTAAAACAATTTTAAAATATAATAATTTAAAATGTTTTTGAAAAATAATTATTTATTGAAAAATACTAGTTTTTACAGCATAAAAAACTTTCCAACCCTTATAAAAAATATATGGTAATTAATTAAATTATATTATCATTTATAGTTAAATAAAAATTATTTATTAATAAAATTAAATAAAAAATTATTTATTTTCATAATTCTTAAATTTTTCAAAAAGAGTGTTTTAATTGAAACTATATATTTCTCAAAAAACAATTTTGGTTTCTTTGTATCAAAGTCTATATTTTATTCAAATAATTATATAATATTGTGTATAAATTAATAATTAAAAGTTATAAATATAATCATTATTTTATTACAAATAAAATATAGAAATTTATACTACTATGGTCTAGATACATAACATATTATTACACTAGAGTATGTTATAAGGGTATGTTGTGCACTGATGATACTTTCTTGGTGGGGTTTGGTGAAAATAGTTTGGTCCACGATCTAGATAAACTTGAAATTCCATCATAAACAGTTACCCTAAAGTTTTAGTTATTAAATCTCATCATGGTCTTGGTTAAAGAAAAATCTTAAGGATACCCACTCTCTTAAAATCTCTAATAATTGGGCTTCATATGGTATAATCCTACATTTTGATACTGTCACTTCTTACATTTATATCAATTAGACTTTATCATTATTATTAATATATAATAATATAATAGTCATTGTAGAATGAATATATTATCAATGGTTATGATTCATAATGGTATTTTAAGTTTGACAGGCTAATTTTGGATATATTTTATAATTTTCTAAAATAAACAATGCAGTGCATGTGTTTTCTATAACTTCATTACTTAGTAAGGAATCCATTTATTCATAATGGAATGTTATTTATAAATTTTTGAGGCATTATAGGATTATTTAAAGTTTTTTAATTATCCCTTGATATGTATTTCATTTATTATTTATTGAATATTTTCATTACTACTATATAGTTAACAACTTTAAATAAAAGCCCCAGAGGCAGGAAGTAGGGTAAGAGGATATAAGAAACAACATGATGCAGTAGTGGAGGGAAAGGGGGTCAAAAAATTTTAGAGAATATAAATGAGGAATGATGTGTCTATTTACATTCTATAAAGTATAGTGTTATCTACTGATGTTGTATCATGTATAATGTTGTCTATTGATGTGACTTGTCTATTAATATTTTATAAATTATAATTTCATCTATTGATGTTGTATCAAGTATAATACTTTTTTATGATGTTTTGAAATCATTATTATTGTTATAATTTATTTGTTGGAGAATATTTAAATATATTGGTTTTTTTATTTGGGCTCGAAGGTAATTTATTGTTTTAATTTTATAGAATGGATAAATTAGTTTTAGTTTTAGCCACCATGAACTGTTTAGTAGTGGTAAAAACCATCTTGTGATATGGTAAAAATATAAAACTATACAATATTTAGTGGTGGTTTTAAAAACCAATAAAAATTTAATTAGATTCATTTAAAAAAATATGAATTATTAAAAACCATTGATAAATTATGAAAAACCACCAATAAATTGTTTCTAAAACAATTTTGGTTCATATTTAGTATCATTAAAGTCCATTTCAATTTATATTCTTAAATAAAGGTTGTTTTCTAAGCCATCGATAATAAAAAAATACACTACTAATTAATATTTCATTAAATTTAAAAAAAATTACAATAAAAAACTATAATTACTGTTAAAAGAAAAATGACACACCATTTCATGTATATTTTTGAAAACCACCATGAAAAGACTTAACAGTGGATAAAATCACCATGGGACTAAAAAATAACCACCATAAATTGATTGTTTTCCTATAGTTTTAGGTACAGTTGGTTCATGGCTGCTTTGCTGGATTAATTCATTTCATTTTAATTAACTTCAATTCACTTTTTTAATTCATGTTGAGTAATTTTGTATGTGGTATATTTTATTTAGTTTGGTTCAATTGTTTTTGAACCAAGTTAAACTCAGTTATACATGAAAAATACCTAGTTTCTCTCATGCGCATACATAGTAGTTATCCACAAATGTGGATAAACTTCACACCACACTTTTTTATAAATTATTTGTGATGAATCCTAAAATATAAATTTAAATATTACAAAAAAAATATTTACACAAAGTCATAATCATTTTTAATCAAAAACCATTAAATTTAAATAATAAATTAAACTTATTAATCTTCAAATAAGAAATCATTTCCTAATACAATGTTACTAGAAAATCATTGAGGGTTGGGATAACCTATAAATATATTACAAATATAGTATCCTAACTATTATACAACTCATTATTATATGATCTCTATAGGGTATGTGTGTGATCGAGTATGATGAGTGTTGTAAGTAGCTATAGGACCCCTCCTTGAATGGCAATGTTGATCACTAATGTCACTAGTCTGGCTAAAGAACATCTATCTCTTGGATGGTGGTTTCTGATCAAAATTTAAAAATGATTAATGATTTTACATTATATTTTATGTAATTAATATTTATATTTTAAATGATATACTCACAATGATCACCATAGGAATAATTCCCAACTCTATCAAGTGTTGATCTCTTTCAGAAATTATTTTCCTCCATACCTCTTCATAATTTATATTTCCTTCATTTTAAGATAAATATAATTTATATTAAAAATTATTTACAAATTGGTAATCCAAACAAGTCATAAGAGGTGAAATGACATAATTAAGTCACACAAATTTTCAAGAAAAACAAGGTATCATTAGTTACATAACATAATCATTTCATATTTAGTGTAAATACACATAAAAAATAATATTTAATACATAAAATAACCAAAATCTACTAATTATCCTGATAAAACTAGGTAAGATATATTTTTATTCATGGATATTCAATTTATTGCAATTCAGTTTCGGTTAAGTTGATTCAATTTGTACTATTTCATGTGGTTAATTTCTATTTAATTTATCCTTGAGTTTTGTTTAGTCTAGATTGTTTATGTTTTAGATATTTTGGTTCATTTTATGTCATTTTTGGTCAATTTGGTCCACATTTATTTAATCCAAGTTCATTTGGTAATGATTTGGGTCGATCACGTAGTTTTATTTCATGATGAATTATAACACTCTATAATATAAACAACCCATAATTACATGATTTATAAAAAGGTTTTTTTACTTTCTTACATTACCATGATCTATTAGGTTTATATTATTATATAAATAAGAAAAACATTACATTACATTGGGAACACATACACACAGTGTCCTTTTTTCTAAAAAAAATAGGATCCTTAACTTTAAATTCATGATTCATTCATGACACACTTTGTTGTTTCAAGGCCAATTTCCTTTATTTAGAGATAGAATTCATAATAGTCCTTACTCGTCCTTATTACATGTCAAAAAAAATTTAAAACCTAGGATCAGTATAAAAATATCATCAAGGGATATAAAAATAATGGAAACCCTTTAGAATAGTCAAAAACATGAAAACTCATGAAATTTTTTACCTTTTTCACAATAAAACATTGAGCCCAAAAATAAATCATACTCACATTAGAAGATAAAAATTCACTCAAGGAAAAAAATTTAAACCCATTAACAAGAATTAGAAAACCATTAAGGAATTATGAGGAAAATTAGAACACATTAAAACACTTCTTTGAAAAATATTTGTCACCTTTAAAAGTTCATAAACTTTACTTAACTTAGAAAATCAAAAGATTTACATAAAAATACTTTGCATAAATAAAATTGTTATCTTGGATCATCATATACATAACCCTTATTTAGTTTTTTTAACCAATTTTAGACATAACTATGGCCTAGTTAATTCTAATGGAGTAACCTACCTAATTATATCTCTTATTTTTCACCTTCGAAGACTAATCATCACCCAATGAATTAGTGACCCTTATCAAGGTCACCTATAATCAACTCAAATTATAGAGTACCATATCATGAAGAAAAAATTTATAATATTTCACTTTTTATCATAAAACCCTAGAAAAAATAATTTGATCACATATGTAAAAGAAATTCCCATTTTCATATAAAAATATAGAGAAACATCCCATTATTTTTAAAAAAATTTAAAAAAAATCCCCAAAATAATTTAAAAATTAATTGAATTTGTAAAAACATGGAAAAATTTAGATTTATATTAATAAAAAATAAATTATATGAGAATGGTAAAATTTATTCATTTCATATATGTTAAAAATATTCTTTTACACTTTGGTAAAGAGTCAAAAGTGATCTATATAGAAAATGCTAAAAATCGTTACCTTTTAAACCTTTGTAAATAAAGTAAAAAGTAGTCTAAAATGAAATTTAAAAAACTTTAAAGTATAAATTATGAAATTCATAAAACATATAAAATAACATTTATATGAAGGAAACATGTTTTAAATGATATATTTAAAATAAGGTTTTAAAGAAAACCCCTTAAAATTTTGCTAACATTTTCATCAATAGAAAATTGAAGGTGAGAAAATGGAATGGATTTTTAAACCATTTTAATTTCAGTACATGAATGATAAAATAAATAAACATGTTATTTTATACACAAAAATAAAATAAAACATGGGTTGAAAATGATATAATTCTCAGAGAAGGGAAATTGAGATAAGAAATCCCTTACCTCATCTACCAACTCGCCACACACATCTTTTACTTTAATGAATAATAAAATTGTATTAATTTTATACTTTATTAAGAAATATTTTCAAGTTAATTATAATATCATTCTTCCTTTTATTTCATTTATTACCATTTTTATATAGTTACTAAATTAGTTATGTTTACATTAGATGTTTTGAGTTCATTTGGTTTATAATCTCAACATAAATTCGGTGCAATGATAGTGGTAAAAGGGTTTTTGTTCCATCACCTCCAGAATCTTAAAAATTTTATTGTTAACACTTTAATTAATTAAATATATATTTAAACCATCCATGTAAATTGGTTAATAAAAAATGAACCACCATGTTTCATGGAGACAGTAGCCCGTACGTACACATGAACGACATTTTCATTTTTATACTGGGTGGAAAATAAATAAAGTATAAAAGATTTTAATTTTATAAAATACAAAATATTTTATTCATGTAATATTTATTTATTATTTCTATCCTTATTACCATATACATGAGAAGTTAATAAATAACTAATCACATCATTTCATAGAGGTGATAGTCAACAAATATGCATAAGAAGCATTATTATTTTCCAATGGATGAAAGGGTAAGAATTTAAGTATTATATTATCTTTATATAATCCTAAATACTTTATAAAAATATTATATTTTAATTAATTTATTATTTATAATCTACTATTTGATATGGTAATGTAAAATTAATCACATAACTTCATGGAGGTGGTAGTCTATATATAGGCACGAGCAAAGAGTTCATTTGCTATTGGATGGAAAAGGTAATTGAAAAAGGTTTTAACATAAAAATAATAACATTTAATTATATTTTATATACTAATTTTTTTATATAAATATGTTTATTGAATATTTTAAGGATGTAGAAGACGAAATAATCTTAAAAGAAATCAATTAAGACTTATACATTCTCTTTTGATATCCTCATTTCGATTGAGCTTTAGGCCATTAAAGGAGTGGTTTATGGTCAGTACATGGGATTTGAAATATGAGAATGGAACATTAAAGAAGTTTTTTAGTGCTTTTTAATAAAACTTATCATGAATTGTTTTTTGAAATTGTTGAAGTGAGTCCCTTTTTATGAAAAAAATCAACGAAAATTTTTCAATCATTAAGGGTCATGAAAGTAATATTAAAATTTTAAAATGGAACATAAATTTATTATGAATGATAGGATTGAAAATTTACCATTCAATTGACTTAATAAAGGTTTTTTATAATTTTCTAATTATTTAAAAATAATTTTGAACATTAAATGCAATTTAAAATCATTTTCATGACTATTCAAATATTTTGACTTTAAAGGCATCAAGATAATAATAAATTAGAATATAAAAACATTAAACATCACTTATAATTTATAATTATCCATTCAATTATTTTAACACTATAATTCATTCAAAACATATTACTTTAATTTTTTTTAAAAATAATTTACATGGTTTTTCTACTACTTGCACAAGAGTTGTGTCGACATTCCGTAAACATTCTATGAAATTATACCATAACTAAAAATTAAAAAAATATTAAAAAAATTATTTAATCATATTAAAAATAAATATCTATAAAAATTCATAAATTCTTTTTATCCCTATAAAAAAATATTATGGATATTAAAAGAGAGTTACATTTTGTAATTATTCTTTATTTAAAATAATATAAAGGTCGTAATCAATGGAAATTGACACAAAATTATCATATACTAGAAGATAAGGTGATAAATCTAAAAATAATATTATAAAATAAAATTTAAAATGATTTTTTGAACTTATCAAAAATTGTTAACCCTAATTAACCAATTTTACCCCTTACTGGTCTGATAAAGTTTTTCTATGGTTACCATTCATTATAACTAAAAATTAAATTTTCCATATTATAAAATTTTAACATTATGATACAAAATAATGAAACCATGTTTTAGGATTAAATATCCATAAGTGGTAAAAAATAATTTTAATATAAGTTCACAAAATGCAAAGAAAATTCATTTTTAGAAAAATAAATGTTTTAAGCATAAAATGAATTTATACCAAAATAAAGTATAATTTTGATTCCAAGGGAATTAATTTTATTTTTTTAATAAATTTAAACTTTTTTGACTTTAAAATAAATTCAAAACATAAAATAATATTTAAATTTCTTTTATTAAAAGTAAGAAAATGATAGTTTTTTGGAAAATCAATATTTTCCACTATTCACCAAAAAAATCAATCATTTCAAAAAAAATACCGTATATTTATGTTAAAATTATTTTTATTTTTTAAAATGATTCAAAATATATTTGTTAATTTTTTTAAATTTTTAGAAATTAATCATAATATCTATACACATAATTCAATAAAAACGTTTTTAGGAAAATGTATTTTTGATGTATAAATGGAATTTATACCCATTCCTTATCTATTAACCACCATTGGATGAATTATAATATATTTAATTAAATATATTATCTATAAATTGAATTAAAATAAATCATCTATAGTGATTAACTTAATTTAATTTGATAAAAGTACTTTGGGAACATAAATTGGTTTTTTGAAAAATATCACCATTAATATTATATGGTTTTATTTAAAATTTAGCTATTATTTTTCTAGTCATTAATTAGTATATTTTTTGAGTAAAAATTCTATACATTTATTTTTTAGTGTATTTATTCCTATTTATACATTCTAATCCAATGACTCGTATATAATGATTATATTTAAATGATAGTATTTTTATAGTATTTCAAGGTTTATTTAAGCTCGGTATTGCATGCAGTACATGATACCGAAAATAGTATTAATTTAAAAAAAATAAATTAAAATCTTAGGGTTTTACATTCTCCCATACTTAAATAAATTGTGTCCTCATAATTTTAATTTTATTTACTAAAATTGAATTTATCATAATATAGTAATAAAATAAAATATAGATTTTATGATGAAATTTGATTTCTAGCACAAGACCCATTAAATTATTATTTCATAAATTCATATACATCTATAACACTCATACATGAAATGGGTTTTTAAAAGTGTTCCTTGATAGATGAGAAATATTTTCCATACAAGTCTTGATCAATTTATCTTCCCCTTTCTTTATTTTACAAATTATTTTACCATCGAGATAAAGATTTTGAGAAAATACACTTACTGGATTTATTTCCACAATTTCATCCTTCAGTTTTTTTAGTAGTTTTCCACCTCCACTTCATATCATAAAAATAAACATGATGAAGTTTTCATACTTGGAGCACTAAAATTAACTTTAAGGGGATCAATGTTTCCAACAAAGAATGACTATTTGTTTCTATTATTTCCATCCATTAACCAAAAAAATTTTAGAACATGTTAAGATAATATCTAATATAAATAAATAATACATTAATCTATGAATAATAAATTAATAACACCCAAGGTTGAACTTAAATAATTCTATAAATAACTAGCCTTATAACTTTTCCAAATATTTTCAACTAAAATTGAAACCAAACTATTAGAATTATTTTATCATATATTCTTTGAAGATCAACTTAACATTTATCATTAAATAACATAAATCACTTAAAAAGTAAGATACCAAAAATATATATTCCATAATCCTATATTCTCTAAATTATTCTAGTCTTTTCCATAAATAATTAAAATCACTATAATGCTACAGTAATATCACATATTCTTCCAAAATTTAACTCAAAGTTTATTCCATAAATTAAATCCATTCTTGTAATTAATCGTCAATTCTCATTGGCTTGAGAGTACAATGAGTCATTACTAGACCTTAAGCGACATCCCCAAGGTGCCAAAGGCTGCAAATAAATGATGAAGGGTTTCAAAACAAGTGGGGGACGATTTACCCTTTTAGAACATACCACAGATCCAACAACCATAACCAAACAAATCAACTAAATGATGCATGATAAAAACTAAGACAAATCAACCTTTCTTTTATCATAACCCAACCAAAAGTACCACAGTGGAAACCAACACTAAATTAGAGTAAAAAGCAGAAAGAAAACTAAAATACTACAAGATGATAACCCAACTCCATACTACACAAGCTCCAAGATCCAATCATCACGAACCAGTCCAAGTATCATGAAGTAGTGTTATAAACATGCGACACTTTACCTTTTCCAACATCCTGGTATGTGACATCTACAAAAGCACCAACGTGCCAAAGCAGGGGGTGAGTAATGAAACTCAGTAGGTTATCCCCGATGCCTTCCCAACCCATGCCTCTAGGATAAAACTTGTTATCACATTTATATAAAACAATTCCAGAATAGTTCACCATATATCAAGTTACAAGGAAAAACCACTTTCCAACAAAACCATCTTTCTCAATAAAAGAAACCAAGAAAAGTTTCCAATCAGATTCACATTTCCATTTCACAAAATCCCCTTTTAGCACACCCAACCATTTCATGACCTGTGAAATCCACCATGCATGCTTCATTATGATAGTTCCATACTCATGAGCAGTCTCTCATCGATCTACCAAGTCGTCACAAGGTAATTATTCCCCATGTTCCATTAGACCTTTGGCACCGAGAACAAGGTCATATTTCAACCAAGCCTCGTAAATGAAATATGAACACACACACCAAGTATGCCCACAAACCACACCATTCAAACCATGACAAAACCATTTCAATAAAACAACCCTTTTATTGAAAACCTTTTTCCTACAAACCATTTTACAAATCCAGAAAATCCATATTTTAACTTTTCTATTTTAAAACCAAGAAACCAAAACACTTTTCACAAACCATTCTTTCAATTTCCACAATTCCATCAAACCCATAAATCATCACTAAAGAATATTTATAACATGCTTTTCACAACAATTTCATAATCAAAACCAAGAAATTAAAAAAATTTGAACTAAGACTTTAAGTTCTGAGAAATAGGAATCGAGAGTGAAGCCACCTACCTGAACAAAATAGGCAAAACAAACCAAGAACTGGGTCGAAACACCACGAAACCTCCTTAGATTCTTTCCCCTATCACCAAAAATACCAAAACCCGACTTAAAGGTCATCCACTACCTTAGATCTACCCACCTAGGGTGTATATCTAAGTATCCAACAAGAGGTAAGAATGAGATCTAAGAAAACTAAAGGAGACGAGACTTATCACAATCAACCGGCTTCTAGACGCCAAGGCAAACCTCTGGATCCCTTCCAAAATTCCCGATAAGTGTTCTCCCACCTTCACCAAAGAGAAATCCCAAGTTAGGGTCGTATAGGAGAAAAAATGAGTGGGTTTAAAGATAAAATGGATTAGATCCTTAAAAATAGGATCTAAGTTGACTCCACGCACGGTTAGTCCACACGGTTAGTCAAATCGTGCTCTAACCGTGCAGTAGTCACTGCTTGGAAGGGGCGCTCCACTCAACCTCCTCGCACTATTTTCCCAAAACGTGCGCACACCGTGTGGTCTCATCTATCCAAAGTGACCACCCATACATGGCTTCCACACGTTTTGGGAAAACCTTGCAAAGCCCGTGTGTCACCACATTTTCCCTTTAACACTTTAAAAGTCTCCAAAATTTCCCCAACCATTCCCATATGCTTCATGTACTTAAAGAGCATAAAACAAGGGTTACTTACCAGAAACTGGGGGTACTACATTCTCCCAACCATTGGATTTTCTGTCCCTAGAAAGTAGAAAACCATCGCTTACCTGAAAGAGTTTTGGCCATTTCTCTTTCATTTCTTTCTCGCAGTCCCAAGTCTCTTCCTGAATCTGACCATGTTTCCACAAAACCCGCACTAGATTGATGCTTTTTCCATGCAAGACTTTCTCCAGCCTATCCACAATCCACACCGAAATATGTACCAACGAAGCATCTAGATCTAGGTCAATGTGATCCCATCTGATCACATGGTCAGGATCAGGCTGATACTTTTTCAACTGAGATAGATGGAACACATTATGCACTGCACTGAACCATGGTGGTAATGTCAACTGATATGCCACCTCACTAACCCGTTCTAGTATCTCAAAAGGGCATATATATTGAGGAGATAATTTTCCCTGATTTCCAAAATGATGATGTCCAAGCCTTGGAGAGATTCTCAAAAAGACATGACCACTCACCTCAAACGACAATGGTCTTCGGTGATGATCCACATAAGATTTTTGATGACTCTATGCTGTCTCCATCCTCTTTTTTATCAACTGAATCTTCTCTATTATTTCTTGGACAAGGCTCATCCCAACTAGTGAAGTCTCACCTGTTTCCACCCAATAAAGTGGAGAACGACAAGGACGCCCATAGAATACTTCAAATGGAGTAATGTGTATCGAGGCCTGATAACTGTTGTCATATGAGAACTCCACTAAAGGCACGTGCTCTTCCCACAAGCCACCAAAATCCATTACACAAGCCCGCAACATGTCTTCCAATGTCTGTATCATCCTTTTGGATTATCCATCCATCTGTGGATGATACGCCATACTCGTATTCAATTGAGTTCCCAGGGCTTTCTGTAAGGATCGCCAGAAACGAGATGTGAACCTCAGATCTCTGTCTGACATAAATGAAACTAGTATGCCATGTCTCTTTACTACTTCTCTGATATAGATTTTGGACAGATACTCCGCCATATTAGATTCACAAATAGGGATAAAATGGGCCGACTTGGTAAGCCTATCCACTATCACCCATATGGAATCGTGCTTCAGAACCGTTATTGGGAGACCTGTAAAGAAATCCATAGCTATCTACTCCAATTTCCACACTAGAATTGGAAGAGACTACAACATACCTGCTAGCCGAGGATGTTCTGCTTTAACATGCTGGCAGGTTAAACACCTTGAAACAAATTAAGCTACCTTCCATTTCATGCCGCACCACCAAAATTGTGCCTTTATTGAAACCGCAGAACTTAACTCCCATCCAGCTTCCACCTCTCAATGGTCTCCCCACCATTGAGTTTTGAACTCATTGCAACATAGTCTACATCGGATTTCTATGCCTCCTTTACTATCTCCACCAAATTTGGAACATGCGCAACTAGAAAGAAAACCGCAACATCATCTTGGTCTTCACATTCTATACGCATGTCGGCTTGGACCGACATCAACTGCCACTCATCTGAAGATTCTTTCTCTAACTGAGCATACGCCTTTCTGCTTAATGAATCGGCCACCAAATTTCCCTTACCTAGTGTATACATCAATTCAAAGTTGAACATTTTAAGACACTACATCCATCTCCTCTGCCTCAGGTTCAAATCTCTTTGTGAGAAAATATGATTCAAACTCTTATGATCCATAAACATAGTGAATTTCTCACCAAATAAATAATGATGCCAAGTCTTAAAGGCATGGAAAACTGCAGCTTACACCAAATCATGTTTTGGGTAGTTCTTTTCATGCACTCTCAACTATCTTGAGCCATAAGAAACAACATGGTCTCCTTGCATGAGAACACATCCCAACCCAGATCCTGAAGCATCACAATACACCACGTACCCATGCCCTGATTCTGGAATAATCAAGATGGGTGCTGATGTAAGGCGAAGTTTCAACTCTTGAAAAGATCTATGACATTCCTTGATCTATTAAAATACATTGTTCTTCTTTTTCAATGTTGTAATAGGGGAATCTAGTCGTGAGAAGTCACACAAAAAGCATCGGTAATAACCAGATAGACCAAGAAAACTTCATATTTCAAAGACATTCTTCGGTGGTTTCCAAGAAAGAACAACTTATGTATTTTCTAGATCCACTAAAACACCTTTCTCAGAAACAACATGGCCTAGAAAGCGTACTACTTGTATCCAAAAATCTCACTTTGATAATTTGGCATACAACTGATGGTTTCTCAAGATTTCCAACACTATCACCAAGTGTTTCTCATGCTTAGCCCTTGTTCTTGAATACACCAATATGTCTTCCACAAACACCACAAAAAAAGAATCCAGATATCGCTGAAATATCAGATTCATCAATGCCATAAAGACTACTGGTGAATTTGTAAGACCAAAAGGCATGACTACATATTCGTAGTGGCCATATCTGCTTTTGAAGGCTGTCTTTGGAATATCCTCCTTCCGAACTCGCAACTGGTGATATCCTGACCGAAAGTCAATCTTAGAGAACCACTGAGCTTCCGTCAATTGATCAAACATGTCATCAATGCATGGAAGTGTAAATATATTCTTTATCATAACTTGGTTATGTTTACGATAATCTACACATAGCCTCAAATTTCTATCTGATTTCTTTACAAACAAAACTGGTGCTTCCCACAGATACACGCTTGTCCGAATAAAACCTTTGTTTTCTAGTTCTTCCAACTGCACTTTCAATTCCTTTAACTCCATTGGTGGAATCCTATAATATGGAAGTGAGATAGGACTAGTCCTCAGAAGGAGATAAATCGTAAACTCCACTTCTCTAACAGGTGGTAACCCTGAGAAGTTTTCAGAAAAAACATTAGAAAATTAATCCATGACTACTGGAAAACTGTTATTCGTGATCTCATCTATCGATTCCAAGTTTAACACAGCCAACTGGTAAGAGATCCTTGCCACTACTGGTGCCAACAAGCCCGTTGCACCTGCCTTCACCACTATTTCTTCTCTAAAGAGATGCTCAATGCCATCCTCAGTAACAAAACTGACTGTTCTATTATAACAGTCGATGTGAGCCCTGAACTCTATCAACCAATCCATACCCCGGATTATAACATATACATCCATCTCCAGCACAGAGAAATATCATTTAAACTCAACTCCATCAATAGTTATAGAACATGCTCTACACACGAAGGCTCTACACTTTCTTTCACCGAGAGAAGTTTGAAGTTTTATCACAGAAGGAATCATTTAAAGTTTTATGTTTAGGAAATCAGAAATACGAGAATCTAGAAAATAATGCAATGTGATAGTATCAAAAAACACTTTCATGAGGGTAGAATTCAAAAGCATTGTACCTCTCACCATAGATGGTCCAGACTGGTCATCCACAATCACATGTTTTACTCCATACATTTGCTTTGTTGCTGCACTTTGCTCCTTATTGCCTTGTTGAGATTGCCCTGCTTGGGGAGTCATGCTATTTCCAGAATCATCATGGCTAGCACTGTTATTCTGACAGGACTGATTCTTTTGTCCTTGTCCTGTCGAAGCATACGATGCTTGCGATGCTTGAGAAGTGTCACGAACACTCGACCGTGGAGAACCATGACAATATCGCTGAAGATGCCCCATCTTGTTGCAATTGTGGCATGATCTTGGTGGTGTTGTGCATTCTCGTTTCATGTGATCAATCGAGCCACATTAAAAACACCCTTCTTTCATCATGGGTTATGGATGAAGATTCACTGATCTAGCCGTCTAATTCTAATTTTCACTCCCACCTTGGAAGTAGGTGTCCCTCTTCCACTTGTTCCCAACATTAGAGTTCCCACCCATTCCCGTGGGTATCATCATACTTATTCCTCCCATAAATCTTGAGATATATCTTTCAGATATTGTTACTCTATTTACCATATTCGTATAATCAGTAATACAAAGCACAGCTATCTTTGAGCGAATCTCCTATCGTAACCCTGATTCAAAGATGTGTGCCTTCAACGACACACTTGCAGTAACTTCCAGTTCAAAGTGCACTAAATTCATGAATTTAGCCGCATATTCCATGATAAATAGATTCTTTAACTTTAGGCTGAAAATGTCCATTGTACTCTGGATCTTTAACGTGTGAGGATAGAATTTTTTATTGAACAATTCCTCAAATTCCTCCTAGCCCAGGCCTTCATCCACCTTAGCCTGCACCACTAGCTCCCACCACTATCGTACAAGATCCTCCATCATATACATCACCAACTTTACTTTCAATTTTGCCGGTGTGCCGATGAAATCGAAGATACGATTCATCCTACTTAGCCACACCTCCACCCTTTCTGGTTCAGAATCACCCTGAAAGATGGGTGGATTCTGCTTCTAGAACTGGACGGAATGGTCTACATGCCTTGACTCATCCATCTGATTCCCCGTGTCCACAGCCTGAAATGATTGAACTATAATTTGGAATAGCTGTTGGTTCACCTGTGGCTCAGGTGTGACCACATTCTCTACAGCCTCTTCAATTTGGTTTCTACGATGCCTAATGGGTGCCATTCTATATATAAACAACACACACTGTTAGTCTCACTTCCTAGCAACTAAAGGATTAGCATTTCAATTTCTATCACATCACTACAACAACATTACTTTCCAAACATCCAGTTTTTCTCCATTTACCCATTTCTGAAAAATATTTTCTTTCTTTTGAAAATCAATTCATTGTCAAAATACATAAACCATTCTCTTTTCAAAGTCTTTCATTTGAAAATAAGTTTAAAATTTTCAAAAATCAGACTTTTGCATCAAACCATAATCCATTTCTCAAAATGATATATGCAATCCTAGTGGTAAGTCATTCCTCTAATGCATGTCATTCTCATCTCATTGGATAAACCCATGACAATGAGATTTGTTATCTTATAAGTGTCCCCAAAACACTTATGTACCAAACTCCCAGGTAACTTAAAGTTCAGCATAAAAAGGTTAGCAACGTATTTTTATGCTCTACATTCCAAGTTCTGAAAATCTATCTCCTTCCTAAGATGACCACCCAAGGAATAGACACGTAGGAATTCAATGCCAAGACCAACAAAAACTGATGACTACTTGTTCCATAAAGAAAGGAACAAGCTGATTGCATTTATACCCCAAGGACCGAACAAACTAATACCATTTGTAATGACCCACCAATTCTCATTGGTTTGAGAGTACAACGATTCATTACTAGGCCTTAACCGACATCCCCAAGGTGCCAATGGATGGAAATAAATGCCGAAGGGTTTAAAAACAAGTGGTGGAGATTTACCCTTTTAGAACATACCACAGAGCCAACAACCATAACCAAACAAATCAACTAAATGATGCCGGATAAAAACTAAGACAACTCAACCATTTTTTTTATCATAACCCAACCAAAAATACCACAGTGGAAACCAACACTAAATCAGAGTAAAAAGTGGAAAGACAACTAAAAGACTAAAATATGACAACCCAACTCCATGCTACACAAGCTCTAAGCTCCAATCATCACGAACCAGTCCAAGTATCATGAAGTAGTGCTATAAACATGCGACACTTTACCATTGCCGACATCCTGGTATATGACATTTGCAAAATCACCAACGTGCCAAAGCAGAGGGTGAGTAATGAATCTCATAAGGTTTTCCCTGATGACTTCCCAACCCATGACTCGAGGATAAAACATGTTAGCACATTTATATAAAACAATTTATATAAAACAATTCCAAAATAGTTCACCATATATCAAGTTCCAAGTCAAAACCATTTTCCAACAAAACCGTATTTCTCAAGAAAAGCAACCATGAAAAGTTTCCAATCAGATTCACATTTCAATTTCACAAAATCCCTTTTTGTCACACCCAACCACTTCACAACTAGTGAAATCAACCATGCATGCTTCGTTAAGAAAGTTCCATACTCATGAGCGGTCTCTTGTCGATCTACCAAGTCGTCACAAGGTAATTATTCCCCATGTTCTATTACACCTTTGGCACTGAGCACAAGGTCATATTTCAACCAAGCCTTGTAAATGCAATATGAACACACACACCAAGTATGCCCACAAACCACACCATTCCAACCATGCCAAAACCATTTCAATAAAACAACCCTTTTATTAAAAACCTTTTTCCCACACACCATTTTACAAATCAGCAAATCCTTATTTTAAGATTTCTATTTTAAAATCAAGAAACTAAAACACTTTTCACAAACCATTATTTCAATTTCCAAAATTCCATCAAAACCATAAATCATCACTAAATAGAATTTATAACATTATTTGCACCACAATTTCACAATCAAAACCAAGAAATTAAAACAATTTTAACTAGGACATCAAGTTATAAGAAAGTGGAATCAAGAGTGAAGCCACCTACCTCAACAAAATATGCGAAACCAACCATGAACCAGGTCAAAACACCACGAAACCTCCTTAGATTCCTTCCCCTATCACCAACAAGACCAATACCCGACTTAATGGTCATCCACTACCTTAGATCTACCCACCTAAGGCATAGATCTAAGGATCCAACAAGAGGGAAGAAGTAGATCTTAGAAAACTAAAGGATATGAGACTTACCGAGATCAAATGACTTCTAAATGCCAAGGCAAACCTCAGGATTGCTTCCAAAATGCTTGGTAAGTATTCTCCCACCTTCACTAGAGAGAAATCTTGAGTTAGGTCCGTCTAAGAGAAATAATTAGTGGGTTTAAAGATAAAATGGATTAGATCCTTAAAAATAGGATCGAAGTTGACTCTGCGCACGGTTAGTCCACACGGTTAGTCAAATCGTGCACTAACCGTGCGGTAGTCACTGCTTGGAAGGGGCGCTCTGCACGACCTCCTCGCACAGTTTTCTCAAGCTATCCGCACACCGTGTTGTATCCTCTTTCCAAAGTGACCACCCCTACATGGCTTCCGCACGGTTTGGGAAAACCGTGTGAAGCTCGTGCATCACCACATTTTTTCCTTTAACACTTTAAAAGTCTCCAAACATTCCCCAACCATTCTCAAATGCTTCATGTACTTAAAAAGCATAAAATAAGGGTTACTTACCCGAAACCAGGGGTACTAAAATTCTTAGAGAATAATATCTTCATTTATCATAGTAATATAATGTTCAAAATATATTTAACTTCTTTAAAAATAACTTTAATCACCTAGTTTAAGAATCACTTTTCAATCTCATGGTTGTCTATATGATGAAGAATATGTTCCCAAAATGAAATAACCCTTTTCTCCCAATTAACCATTATTAACTCAACGTAAAAGATCATTTTAACCTTAATGTTTATCCATAACATTCATCTTATTTCAAAAAAATATAAAATTATTCTTCCTTAGATATCCTTTTCACTAAAATGCATGTTAAGCTTAAGGGTTACATATTCCTCAATCATATTTTAAAACTCAATAAATATATCATATCACATAAAATTTTTAAAAGGTATTAATGAATCAAAAATTATTATTATGCTTAAATATTACAAATCCTTATATTAAATACCATCACAACATAAATCTGAAAACAATATATGTAGACACTTCAATCATTCAAAATTATTCATAATCTTTAGAACAAAAAATATTGTTTTATTCCTTAGCTCTTCCTACAATGAAAAGTATGGATCCTTGGGCATAGGTTACTGTATCTCCACTATAGTAGTGGTGTAACTATAGCACCAATGAAACTATAGTGGTTGGATTCACTGTAGTGGTGGAAGTACTATAGTCGGTACTATAACAATCCTAGTAGTATAGAATT
This sequence comes from Viscum album, assembly GCA_963277665.1. Lineage (NCBI taxonomy): Eukaryota > Viridiplantae > Streptophyta > Magnoliopsida > Santalales > Viscaceae > Viscum > Viscum album. Next base: position 1,965,350,408 of record OY728152.1, read on the forward strand.
ACTATTCATCAGTGGGACTTTAGGAAAAAAAATTTGGCCTCTAGGGCTATGTAATGAGATTTAATGCCCACTTTTCCTATATGCTATGAAATGGGTTTCCTTTACCCATAAAAAAGAGTCCCTTTCCTTTATTTCAATAATAAATAGGCTTCAGCCCCAACTCTAAAAAACATATGACCTTTCTAAACCATTATTTTTATTTATTCCTTTATGATTTTTTTCTCATAAAACATTGATTTTCATAATGAATATACTATATATTTTTTAAAAAATATTCTTATTCCTTTGATACATTTTTTGGTGGCTTCTTGCTATATTCTTAACCTGAAGGAAGTTGGTTTTTTTACCTTTATGATATTTATCACATGAACTTCCATAAAACATTATTTTTATTTTTATTTTATGTATCTTGAAACTAACCAAGGTGTAGGTTTTTAATCATAACACAATATAGATGGTTAAGCATAATCATAAGAGCTTTCACTCCACCCCTTATCCTATTTATTTTCTCATTCTAAAAACCACCACATTTTCCTTTACATATATTTTTAACTTGGTTCCTTCTACTTCCATCCAATTAGTAAAACCAAAATATTTTGTGTGATTATATCAAATAAAAATAATAAACCATCTTATAAAAAAGATAGATACTAAGATATTATTTACCATTTCAAATCTTATTCGACTCTTTTAATTCAATAAAGACCATAATTATTAATAATATACTAAAATTAAGGTTATATAAGGAATTTAAATTATCCTAAAATGATATCCTAACCTATAAAGTTATATAAACCCTTGGTTTGATACCATCTATAATTAAATATGACATAAATAACTCATAATTAAATGATCTATGACCAGGGATTCACTTTCTAACATTCCAATGATATTTTTGGTTTAAAATTTGAGATAAATAGAAAAATATTTATATTACACAGGGAAAACTAACACACCATATCCATTTTTTTCCACAAAAATAATATTCTTATTTTTAAAGTATCATTTCATTCATGAAACACTTGGTTAATTCAAAGAAAATTTCATTTATAGAGAGCTAGAATTTATAATAGTTTCTACTCATCCTTAAACCTTGTGAAAAATATTTGAAAATTTAGTACGAGTATAAAAATTTTAATAAGGGATATAAAAATAATGTAAACCCATTAGTCCAAAGAAAAATACGAAAACCCATAAAAATGTTTACCCTTTTAAAAATAAAACTTTAATCACATAAATAAAACATACTCATAGTAGAAAACAAGCCTTTTCTCAAATAAAACCTTTGAAACCAATTAAAAATAATAATAATAACATGAAGGAATCATAAGGAACATGAGTAAACATGGATAATTTTCTTTGAAAAATAAACATTTCACATTTAATAGTTTATAAACTTTCTTATCCTCATTATATCAAATGATTTCCATAAAAACCATTTTCATGCATAAAATAGGTATCATGAAGCATCATATTAATAACTTATGTTCACTCATGTTTAACTCATATCAAAAATAATTGAGATGTAGCTAATTATATAAGGTTAACTTACCTTATTATATCTCTCACTTTCACCTTTGAATAATAATAACTAGCCGATGAATTGTTGAGATTTATTGAAAACAATAGTCATCATGATCTATATCAGGATCATCCATCATCATTTATAATCCCCAATTAATATATCATGAATAAAAAAATTATAATCTTATATTTTTATCATGAATCCCATGAAAAAATCATTTGATGTCATAATCCAAAGAACTTCCTATTTTTATATAAATATGAATATAAATATCCCTTATTTTAAAACTCTTTAAAAATAATGATTCCCTAATATAATGGGAAATTTAATTTTCTTTATAAAACCATTATAACTTGCAGAGTAATCTTATTAAATAATAATGGGCATAAAAGTGGAAAAATTTGTTCGTGTTGTATTTGTTAATTTTTTTTCCACTTTTGGTAAAAATATTGAACAGTAACCCAAATAGAAAATGTTAATAACATCCCTCCTTAAGCCTTTGTAAAGAAATTAATAATTAATTTAAATGAAATTTAACATTATTTTAATTATAAATAATTACATTCTTGAAACATTTTAAAGAACATGGACATGGAGGAAAAAGATTTTAAATGAATACTTTAAATAAGGTTTTAAAGAAAAACCCCTTACCATTTTGGTAACTATTGAATCAAATAAACATTTAAGGGTAGAAAATGAATTTATTTTTAAACCAATTTAATTTTATGAAATTAATGAATAAATTCATTCATATGGAACTTTATAAACCACATTATTTCCTCATAAATGACTATAAATAAAACACCCATGTGATAGGGAAAAATGATCTGATGGGAAATAGGTAGTCTATCCTTTATATTTTGAAGGAGATGACTCATTTGAATGATTTCACATTGGGTTCACCATTTGTGTTTCTTTATAAATTACATGGGTGGATTTTATCTGATGGTCTAATTTTGAGGGGGGGTCAATGTTCTGCATAATCATTCATATCAGTCTCACCATTTTTTAATCATTCGTAGAAACTTACAATGGTTCACACATCCATAACTGGGTGTGGACTGTTTTTCCAAAGTTAGGTGTTTATTTGGGGTTTTAGACCCTCTGATACATAGGACTCACATTGGTCAAGAGGTTGGGCGGTTGGGCTCATCACACCCTTTTGAGCATAATTTTTTCCTATTCTAGGACTTCTTATAGATTTAAGATAAGTTAAATAATCTATTGATAATCCCAATACATGATATTTTACCCTAAAATTGATAATAGGTTAAATATGTTTATATGAAAATAGAGGTGGGGGTCATGTTGGTGAATCTATCTGTGTGTATCAGAGGTTCTTAATCTATTTCCAATTGGTGGGTAGCTTCTTATATGTTGAAGCCTTAAAACCTGTAACATTAGAGTTTTTTGATATCTAGGGAGGTGGTTAATATTTCTAGGAAGGGATTGAGCAATTATGAGGCATCCTACATATCCAGTTTTATAACAGGATTAAAAGATCCATTTAGTTCATCAAATAAAATGTAGTTTAACATCATAATGAAATGACATGTATGTTGGAATATAAGCACCGGATATTTGAGCTTGAACCTCCAAGTGGCATCCTATGTATCCTGCTTATGAAAGGAATTAGGGTTACTATAGTTCATTCAAACCCTCAGGAATTTCCCCAAGGTAGATACCCTTTTATGTTGGGTAGTTATATCATGCCACTAATTGGGGATTTCACGCTGAGGTTTCCCTAGTTGGTGGAGACTCATGATGCCAATGACATGCTTATTGAAACTCTCTAATCCAAAGTGCACTATTCTCGGTGTGAGAAAAAATGGATAGAAACTATTCATCTTCATTGCATATGGATGTGGGGCTTACATTCTGGAACATCCCATTGGATGCTTATTATAGATCTACGGCCTTAAGAATGTGTCTACATGTCATATTTATGGTTATAATTAGATTCCTAAAAGTTTAATTGAGTTCTCAATCCACTATTGGATGAGTGGGGATTATCATCTGATGGTAGAGATTAGGTCCCTATTGTTGGAATGTCGAAGACAAGGTGGGACTTACACCAAAGTAGATTCCCATTTTTTCTTAGGCCTTAGGAAGATGTCCTATATGTCCTAGTTATGATTCGAATTAGAGTCCTCATAGTTCAATGAGTCAGTACTTACACACTGTGTCTTCCCTTTGGATGTTTATTATGGATCTATGGACTTAAAAAGGTGTCCTAAATATCCTAGTTATAGCAGGAATTAGAGTTATCATAGTTTGTTGAGTCAGGGCTTACACACTGATGCTTCCCTAACATACTGGACATATCATATTATTCCATTGATCAGGGATTACACGTTTATGTTTCCCTTGAATACATAGAGTTTTATGATGTGAATGATATGATCATTACAACACTGTAAATTCCATGTGATCTATGCTCAATGTGAGAAATAAGGGATAGTAAATAACCAATCTCACTACTTATGGATGTGTGACTTACGCACTGGGACAACCCTTTTGATGTTTAATATGGAGCTTGATCCTTAGGAAGGCATCCTAAATATCCTGAATGTGGTAGAAATCAGAGTTGTTATAGTTCATTTAATCAGGTCTTACACGTTGTGACTTCCCTTTGTATGTTTATTATGGATATCAAGCCTTAAAAAAATTCATATGTATCCTGGTTATGGTAGGAATTTGTGTTATCTATGTTCTTTGAGTCTATTTTTATACATTGATCCTTCTATTTGGGTGCTGGGCAAGATTATCAATCCCTAGGATGACTGTTTGGCATGATTTGATTATCTAACTGACATGTGTTGAGTTTCTTATCGAAATTCCTTGATTGTCTGCTTAACATGTCCAAGGATGTTTGGATGAAATGTAAAAATATAATCACATGATCCAATTGACTTGTCTAAGAGAAATCAAATAATTTGGATGGCCTATTTTGAGTTTGTCTCATGAACAAGGCTAAATTATCTAGTGTACATTGAAATACCTGAATCATTGATCCTGGAGCTATCACATGATTTCGGCTAACATGCTAGGAAGGAAATGAATAATCCTATTGAATTGCCATGGTTCTGTCGTGAAAGCTGGCTGAAATGCTTGGAGGGAATTGTTAGAATTAGTGTGACATGGAAGGAGGGTGTTGTGTGTCTTGGATAACTTATCTAGGTGTCATTAGGAAATCTAGTGACATGTTTAGGGGATGTCATAAGATCCAACTAACATACTCGGAGGGTATCGCGATATCTAACTGGCTTGTCAGGAGGATGTTGTGAAATCGAATTGTCATGTCCTGATGATATCATGATATATAGTTGGCATGTATTGGTGTCACTATATGATCTATTTGACATGTATAAAGGATATTTTGAGGTCTATATGGTGAGTGTGGAGGGTTTCAAAAGACTTGGGTGACATGCCCGAAGGGCGTCATGTGACTTGATCGGACATGTCCAGGGGAATTATCATGGTCCAAATAGTGTACCAAAGGAGCATTGTGTGATCAGGGTGATAAGTACTAGTGTTATAATGTGACAATTGTGGTTCATGTAAAGTTTATGAGAATCAACATATATGTTCTTTTCATAAGTCTCCTATTCTTTAGTCTTTTTTCTCACCTTTTATTGCATATAATTTAGATTTGTTCAGTGTTATCTTGTTTTAAATCTCACATGATTTATAAAATATGTGGGATATCCTTCATGGAACACACCATAAATAATTCATGTGATCTATGTATGATCATGCAATGTACCTATACATGTTTCATGATCACTTTAGTTGTTCTCCGTATTTTACCTGATGGAGAACCTTTCTGGTCACAAAATTAGCCGCTCTAAGATATATGCTCTGATGCTTGGGTGTGCCAGTGTGAGGATCCAAAGATCTATAAAAATATCTTTTTTTTATATTGGGGTGGTGTATTTATAGGCCTCCCCTCCCTAACTATTCACCAGTTTTCATGGCATATATCATGCAAGTCTCGGTTAAAGTCGGTGGAGGGTTTAGGTGTTATGAATTTTTTTTGTGATCTTGTCATGGGTTATTCAGGGGTTTCGCATGATTTTATGTGACCTAAAAATCATCCCTTTAGTTTTACATTTATTTTATTATGGATAATTAAATGGGAATCACCTAATTATGCAGTCTTGAAAAGGGGCTTCACATTTTTAGGATGACATGTCTAAGGACTTTCACAAGATCAAGATGCCTTGAACGTGATATTCCGTGAGACAATGATGGCTTTCCAAAGGGCCTTCATGAGATTTTCCCATAATGGAATAGTGATTTTTTGAGGTTTTTTGGAGTCCAAAATAATTTCACATGATGTTTAAAGCCGCAATAGGCTCCCTCCTTTTTCCATTTTTATTTCCTTGCTTATTTTATAAGAACTTGGGGTCTCATGAGTATTCTTGAGTGTTGTAAAGTTTAATAATTCTCACTAATGGTGATACATCACATGAAGAAGAAAAGGTCTTATGTTTATGTGCAATCATTATCATTGACTAACCCTTCTTCTTGTTTTTAGATCCAAAGGGGATGTGCAAGACCACCAGTACATATCTAAAGCCCTTCATGTGGTGAGTGTTCCTTGCTAGTGGGATCTCAGGAGATGAGAGAAACATGTTGTTGGGGATTGGTGATGTCTTATGAACCACCATGTAATGTCATTTAATTTTTAAAACCATAATATTCACCCACCTTTTGGGTATTTTATTCCTATTTTTTCATGGATTTTTGGTTGTCTTGTCAGGAACCTTCCCCTTGATAATTCGTGTGACCCGGGGGTGCTTGTCTAGTAGCATCTGTGTGATCAATTATTTTCCGGGATTCCTTCACAAGCGAATAATAAATTTTGAAAGGGGTTATATGGGATCTTACGTAGTTTATATGATGTTCAAGTCTCTTTCATGTGAGGTTATAAAGGTCTTGTGATCATGTGTCTTATAGGGGTTCATGCGATCTGTGTGATTTGGACACCTTATTCTTTATTTTATTTGTGGGTAAAATAATACCCATATTCAGGTATTTATTCGTTTATGTATTTTTTGATGCTCATTTGGTTGGAATGAATAAACCCCCCCTCAAGAGTGACATAAATAGAGACAATGGATCACTTCTAAGGAAAGTAAATGCTCGCCTAAGGATTTAGTGCAATCACCAATCAGTATCTTGGGAGATGATTGGTCTTTCAGGTGACATTAGATGTTCCACTAAATAAACTATAAATAGGGGAGGGGAGATCAATTCATTCACTAGATACCCCAATTCTCAGAGTTCTTTCACCCTTCCTCCATCATGTAATCCTTTTACAAGACCCTTCCATAAGAATTGATCACAAGATCCATTCACAAGACCTTGCTAAGAGAGCTGCAATGCAAGACATATTCTTCCCATGAACATTTATAAACCAACGATGAAGTTATCTTTGATGATTTTTTGAAATATTTTCATGGGGATGAACAATCATCTTGACAGTTTTGTAGAATATTATGGCTTGATCATGTGATCCTTTTCGACTATTTTTTCGCTCGCATGACAATGTCAAGGTCACATAACCGTGGGTCTTTTAAGAGTTCATGTGGTTGCATGATGTTCTAAGGTTTTATGCAATTCATGAGAACTTTTTGAACCATGAAATTCATGAAAATAGTTTATATTATTCAAAAATTCCCTATTGATTCATACAATGTTCATAAAGCTACTGGAATTTTTATGTCTGTCCTTTGATAAGATTTTATTTTTTCTTTCTGATATATTCCACTTACTTTTGTTAAAATGGATTATGGATCTAGTCATACTTACTATATTGTGGGTAATCAAAGGGAAATTATTTCTTGAAACTATAATGTTAACCCTCTATACTTTGTGAATTCTCATAATGAGTTTCCAAAATAGATTCTTCCATTTGAGATCTAGAACTATCCTTTGTCACACTGGATTCCTCTACATGGGTTTGGATTACTGGATGAAATTTTTTATTCCTTATTCAGAAGAAATTTGTTGATGATGAATGAATAGTCACCACTTGATCCCACGGTTTGTCTTATAGTTTGGATAACTCTCCCTTGGGTCCATACAGTTGTGAATTTTCTCACCAACCCATTGCTCAGAGCTATTCGAGTATATTAGTCTATTTTTTGAGAAACTTTGGCGGTGGATGGAGCTTGAAATGGGATCTGTGACCCACTGGTAACTCTTTTAATGAATGGGATTAGCCATTATGGGTTAGGAAAATATTCTTAGAGTTTTCCAACCAGTCATGTTTTGTCCACCTCTACGAAGTAGTATGGGTTCCATGATTCATCAGTTATCATCAATATGATCTTCTTAAGGAATTGATTATTTGTTGGTGTTCTAGCAACAACTCATTCAATTTTTTCCATGGGGAGGTAGGAATAATCTTTTTGGTTATCTATAAATTGGGTGGGATACCTCCTATTGGGGAGATGTATGATGAGTTCCTTCCTATCATAGGTGTTTGGGACGATCATTTGCAAACTCCAGTCTTAGTGAGGGACATGATAAACATCATGAAGGAAATGTTAAGAAAGGATATGACTATGAAACCACTTATTTCATTCAAATATTAGATCAAAATTTCTCTTTTTCACTATAGAGTCAGGCGGACTGCTATACATCCCCATTGGTGCCCTTCCCTGAATGTTCATGATAGTGTTGGTTCACACTATACAATTTTGGAAGATGGGGATCACATATCATGGGGATGCTGATTAACACTAGATATATCACCAAACCATAGGCTGGTGGGATTAATTTCTACATTCTTCAATGGGTGGATTTTCCCAGATAGGGATGCGTATTCAGGAATTCGAGTCAGTACACTGGTGACACCAGTGCATCTAGTAGATGGACGATGCCTTAATCTAGTGGTGTTAAATCTTTCATAACATTACCAACTCTTGGAACACATTCAGTAGGGTAGAATCCCCTATATGGTCAATGGTACTTTACATTTTTTATTTGGATGGATATGGGAGCATTTCTATTGCTACGAATACTACTATACCACCTAGATCCCTAGTTCCCAATATCTTCCTAGGTTACTGAAGATATCTGAGGTTGGGGCCATGTCACTAGGCTCTGATGAGGTTACCGATGTGTTTAGTCAATCTGATAGCTTTGATATCACCCCTTATCCTGTATCGATTGGGCCAATCATTGATAATAGTGGCATTTATCTTAAAAAAAGTTTGTATAATATCTCCCTTTGGGATGGGGTTCTTTCATCAAGGATGGATGATATGATTTTTTTCAAGCCATAGAATCCTTATTGGTTTGATCTCTAGTTTAACTATGTTCATAGGGTTTCACATCTCCCTTCATTTTGTGTGTGGGGAGAGAGAAACCCTAGAATCATCCGCTAGTTTTGGCTAATGTTGGCATGTGAAGACACCAATACTGAGATCATTCTTCTGTATGTTGATTATCCTACATTTCTTTCTTAGGATTATGCCCAAAATTGGGTAGCAGCCTACCCGGGTAGTGTGCTAAACCAACTGGTCTACCATGTGGACAAACTATTTTTCTCACCAACCCATTTTTGTGTGGTAATGATGGATTTGATCCAAGACTTGGGTGATCCATCACTGAAGTATCCTCATCCTAATGATGACCATCCCATTAGCATGGAAAAACCTATTAAGGAAGTTATCCCTTCAGTACAAAAAATAGATGATTCACTTGTCGAGGGAAGAATACATAAAACTTAATCTCTGGTTTCCCTTATAGATCAGCCGGTTATTCCTCCTTCTAACATACCCATCACATCATTCATAGAAGAACAAGCATGGTGTAGGATTATCTGGAAGAAGATTCACACCTTCATTACTATGTCTCCTTTGGAAACATTTTGTGACTAAGAGGAATGTCTTCATTAGTTATTTAATGACTAGGGGAGTATGAATTTGATTTCCAACCATTGTTTAAAATCACGAGACAAATTATTCTAACTCAGAAATATTTGGGCACTAATGAGAGGGTTTTTCATGATATTAAAGTCAAGGATCCCCTTGAAAAATATATAAAGGAGGAATTGGAATCATTGGAGTAGATTCATGAGTTTATATCTAATTTTCAAGCCCATGTGGAGGCCTACATTTTGATAATATGGATATTTGACGAAATTATAGCTTTTTTATGGTCTAATCTCTCAGCATCATAATCCTCATTAGTAACCACTCAATAAAGAGTTGAGGAGATGACTACTTTAGTAGAGATTCTTCATCCTAGGGAATAAGTATATGAGGTGGGGAGAGGGACACATCAACATTAAATTGAAACTTCTCACCTGACTCTTTCCAACTTGGCTAGATTAGCCGATCAAATCCTAATGTAGTTCACTCATTGACATGCATTTTTTTTATGAGATTCTTGGAGAGACTTTGAAATGTGGAGATTCATCATATTTCACAATATCAATGAATGGATTTTCTAAGCCTTTAATGTTTCTATCTAGTATTTTTCATTCATTATGTGCATGAAATTTCACAGATCAAATGTTATATGAATCATCAATGATACCCATCCTTTTCATAATATTAAGTAAACTTGAATGTCTTGATCAAAATAATTAAATTATAAAATATTATTATCAAGAAGTACTCATTAATTCCCATCAATCACTAGGTTCCTAATTATTTTATCTATTCCAATTATCATGATATTACCTGCTTTATAAAAGGATAATTGGGTAGAATATATGTCTCAGAATGAGAGTTTGCTATATTATTCCAAATATGATAGTCTTGGAGAGCATATATTTATTATTTTCAAGGCCATAAGTTAGATGTCAAATTATTTTTCATTTTTGAAAAAAAAATTGTTGTTTTTCTATAGTTTAAGGTATTTTTAGATCGGACCTTCTATTAATTTAGTTTAGGGTCTTTGAGGTCAGACCTTCTATCGTTGTAGTTTTAGGCCTTTTTGCTTGGTCCTCATATCATTATAATTTAGGGTCTTTTAGCTTAGACGTTATATCACTATAGTTTAGGGACTTTTATCTTGTGATTTATATCACTTTAGTTTAGGTTAATTCAGCTTAAACCTTCCATCACTATAGTTTAGGGTATTTTAGCTCGTTCCTTCTATCACTGTAGTTTAGGGTCTTTCAGCTCATAAATTCTATTACTCTAGTTTAGGGTATTTTAGCTTGTTCCTTAAATTGATGTATTTTAGGGTCTTTCCTCTAGGAAATTCTATCACTTTAGTTTATTTTCTTTCATATCAAGCCTTATATCATTGTTTTTTAGTGTCTTTGAGCTTAAATATTATATCAATGTAGATTATGGGATATCATTTCAGACCTTCTATTTTTGTAATTTAGGGTCCTCTAGCCTGGACCTAAGGGTTACAAACAGTTTAATATAGAATGGGACTTGACTTCTTTGAGTGTAATCTCTTTTTCTTGCTTGGAAAAGAAATATTTCTCGGTTAGAATGAACCTACACTAGCGATCTGTCTCTGGTGGGTATAGTCCCATGACATTGAATCCCCCAAAAAAGGGAAAATAGTACTTCATATTATGGTGGGGCTCTAGAATTATGTGCACAAATTTGGTATGGATATGACATGCTTGACACCTCTTGGATAACTCGATACAGTCATAGACCATGGTGGGTCGAAAGTAATCCAGCCTTCAGATCTAGTGGGAGAGCTTCAACCCTACCCGATGAGCTCCAAAAAAATAGTATGAACTACCTTCATAACCTGTGGAATCTCATTTTCTTGAATTTAGTTGAGGATAATCCCATTTAACCCACATTTATGTAGAGTCTTATCAATGTTGGGGGATCTCTGGAAGGTGAACTATTATGCACTTCAACAGATTCACACCCATTCATCTCTTTTTGGAGGGATATTTTCATATTAGAGACACTCAACAAAGGGAGTATTCTAATATGAAACATATTATTCTATAAAAGGATTTAGAGGTCATGATGTAGAGGCACTTATGGTAAGATGGCTTACCCACTGGTTGTAATCATCATCCCGAGTAGCAGGAGTGATGTCTCTTTGATGCACCACATGGATGATCAGATCATCCTAATCAGGTGCTAAAAAAGATGAGGATATACCAACCAAGGAATCACCTTAACCAATATATGAGTAGGGAAAATGAGTAACCTCTGGATGATAATGGAACTGGGTTATCAACTAACAAGTGCATTCTAGTAGGGGAACAGGTTCTGGATTCCTAACGATATAGTCACCATTGATATTCTTGAGGAATAACATGAAGTCTTCATTAACAATTAGGTTGTGAAAATAAATATTAATGGATATATTGAGACTAGTGATAAGTTATTGACACTCTACCTCATTGTTGGTGTAGCCTTATGACAACAAGAATTAATATTGCAAGACAAGCCATTTGGGTGTGATGAATAAAATTTCCAAGACTACACTATTGAGTCTGGGATCATTGAGCCTTATACTAATTGGGATCTAGGAGGAACCATCAAAGTGAATATTACAACATGGTACAACCTTATCCACTGAGAGGATGGACTCATCCAGGAAGTCAATATTGAGGGACTACTCTGTAGGGGATGGATGGAAAACTAGAAAATATTCCAATGCCTGACCCTTAGTGACCGTCTAAAGTACAAAACGGATGTCGAAATACTTAAGAATCACTTCCCAACAAGCTAAGAGGCCTATTAACATGAATTTATTTTGAATATACTTTAGCAGATCCATACAGGACACTGACAATATCTCATGATGCTGCAGATAGTGCCTCAACTTCTACACTACAAAAATTTGTGTGAGGCAGCTCTTCTTGATATGAGATTATCTAAACTCTGTGTCGAGGGGAATATGACTAAGATAGTATAAATTTTTCTTTATCCCTTCAGTGTTCTAAATAGAGATCATGAAACCGAGAGATCATTCTAGGGCCATCACATAAAGGACCAACATATTTCTAGAGATGGGTGGCATCAAGAGCAGATGATGTAGCAGGCACTACTTGATCTCCTCAAATGTGGTCTATCACTCTTTATCCCATTAGTAGATAATGACTTTATTCATGAGTATGGGAAAATAATTACCCTTTCTGGCCATATTCTTGATGAATCGATGGATATAGGCTAAGTAGCCTTGAGAGCCTCATATCTCTCAAAGGTTTCTTGGAGGAGGAATCTGACTGATAACCATGATCTTCTTCAGGTCAATCTCGATGCCTCTGTATCTGACAATGAATCCAAGAAACTTTCCAGAGGTAACCCTGAAAGCACATTTCAAGGGGTTCATCTTCAGATGGCAGGAGCGGAAGAAGACTAACACTTTCTCAAGATCTTTGAGATGATCCTAACACTAGTGGGATTTAACCACCAAGTATTCTATGTATCATTCCACTAGCATCTCGAGGATAATATCAAAGATTTGGTCCATGGAACGCTAATAGGTGACTTATAAATTCTTTATACTGAAAGTAATTAACTGATAGTTATAAATACCTGGTGGTTCTATGATGGAGGTAGAATGTTCATATTATAGGGCTATTTGGTTCTCATTATGCCAAGAATACCCATCCATGAAAGAAAGATCTTGGAACCTGGCTGTGTAATCAATCAACATCTCTATCACAGGAAGAGAAAAATCATCATTCGGGAAGTGGTGGTTGATATCCTGAAAGTCAGTGCATAATCTGATCTTTCCATTCTTCTTCCTGACTAGGATGATGTTGGCCAGACAATTGGGGTATTGAACTTCCTTGAAGAAGTTTGATTTGAAGAACTTATCAACTTCAGCATCAACCATGGAACCATGAGAGGGGTGCATCTTCCTGGGAGGGTTTTTGAACCTGTGATGACTCACCAGGAGGCCAATGTGATGGAATGTGACTTGAGGATATAGTCACGACATCTAGCCATAGTTCAAGAAAAATACATGATGATGGTGCTTTAGTAAATCCATATACTACTATTGTTCCTCTACAGACATAGTTGCATTGATTAGTGTTGGAATTGGATCTATCTTAGTGTTAAGGTTCACCTGAACTAACTCATCTACTGTGGGGGATATTCCTTCCTCAAATGTGGGGGGGGGAATCCTCCAAGTATTCTTCATCGTATGAGGTAGGGTAATGAATGGGGAGATGGTTCATCCATGCTAGATGATTTTGGTTTAAAACTATTTCCTTCTTGGATAAATGTTGAATCTTCACATGGATACTCCTGTACTACTAAAACCATGGAAAAAAAGGTTGTCGACCTGATTCCATCAATCCTTCAATCAAGGGGTACACACTTGACAATGTCAAAGTAATGGTGGCAGGTTGGATGGTGTTTATTAAACCCATTTAGGTGGAACAAGAAGGTTTGGTGGAAAACTGTAGTCATAGGGAGAACATCTCAATACCTTATAGGGGTAGTGGGTTCTGGTATAACCTGGGCCTAACCTATGTATGAGTGCGAGTTAATATTCTAACATTACCCATAAATTTGAATGTGTATTACCCTTATCTCGGAAACAATTAAGAAGTGTCTCAAGCCTGGGGTTATGTACTCTAATCAGTGAATTAGGGGGGAAAAACCTTATCCAAGTCTGTCCAGGGGTTGGACACTATGGTAGTTTTCTCAACCTCATTGGTTTGAACCTACTTTTCCAAGATCTTGTAATAGTCGACATGTATATGGCTGGATTCATAAGAGGAAAATGGATATTAATCACCTTGGATCACACCCAATCGACCATTGAGGGAGTATTTTAGGAATTGGTGATATGAGGATGGAACTAAAACATGCCGATAAATCTAGGGGTCTACTAATCAGTGAATTGTAGTAAATATCCTATGAGACAACCATAAACATAGTGTTTTCCATTAGGACACCAAAATGGGTCCCCAAGAAGATTATTCCACATGGTCTCTTCTCTGTCCCTTTATAACCCTAAATCTTTAGGTAAGAGGGGCTCATATCTACTTCAGTCAGTCCAAGCTTGCAGATCATCCAAGTCGAGATGAGATTGATCCTACAAGCTATGTTGACTAGACAATGGTGAAACTCCACATCATTGAACTGGACATAGGTTTACAATTGATTAATGTTCTCATGAATGGGTGAGCCCTCATTTTCTCATAATAATGAGATTATGGCTTGTCATTTTTCTTTCTTATCTTCCTCAGCATTGAAGGCATCTACGACTGCTACCTCTATCTCAAATTGGAGGGGGGGTTTTAAAATATTCTATGAGGGATTCATGCATGTATTCTAATACTAAAATGGCATCAATAATTGAAAGATTTTTAGGAATGATGGACATTTTTTTAATCATATCATACTTCTATGTTATGCACAAATTTATGCAGGTAAGAGGTTGCATTGTGGAAAGGGGTATGACAGGTGCTGCTGGTTGAACTGGTAAATTCTAGTAGGTATTGGGAATATCCCCCAACTCACTAGATGGACTATGAATAATCACTACCAGATAATTTTCAGATGACTGAGGCACGTCTATTGTTAGGAATGATTGATCATGATATGGTTGTGGCGGTTCTTCTTGGTCGAGTAGGACATTCGACGATGGCACCAAATCTAAAAAGATAGGTAGAGAGGACTGTGTTTGTTTAGCCCTATACTGAACTTTCTATCTGGTCTCGGTAGCATTTATGGCTTGGATGGAAGCACTGGCCTAAGAATTACTATGATTTGAAAATTCATGGCCCCTTTGACAATGGAATCATCCAAAGAATTAGGATGGCCTTCATAATACTGGTCATCACTTGGGACTATATAGGGACCCACAATCTCGATGGTATTCATAGAGGCATACTCTTGGTCATCATCAGTGGATTCCTTCAATGATGGATGTATTCTGGGGGTAATTCCCTTCCCTTGAGGCATGTAATATCTAAGGGTGAGATATGGTGGGGGACTCTTCTCTCCTCATGTTGTTAGAATATGCTTTCTCGAAAGAATAAAACTACAATTTGGACAAAGAAGCGATAGACAAAGAAGGTGTGGAGACCTCAAGAGACTCAGTCTGATTAAAATGGGCATGAATGATACCATGGGCATGAGCGACTACTCCGTGGGCTAGCTAATCATCATAATTATGAGACCTGCTACTGGAAAACTGCTACCATTCACCTTCATTATCACTTTTAGGTACTACAGAGTTTTCCACGACCTATGTAGGGGAGGGGCCCAATCAGACTACATTGTTATCAACTTAGTACTGAAGCTAGTCCTTAAACACAGAGATTTAATTTATGGTATGTCCTAGGATTTGGTGATAAGAACAATAGTTGGGGCGATCACAGAGCTCGACCTCCTGGGGTTTCCTATATTCTAATAGCTTCAGAATACCTTGATCCAAGGGACTATGGAATTATTCAGGAACATGGGCCTCATTGAATGAATTGGTATGGTTCCTACTATCTGGGTAGGGAAATCCATCAGCCTAACTGTGACAATGGGCTGGATCCTAATAGGGGGATAAAGTTTGATTTTCTTTCCAAGTGGCGATGCGCTATATAGCAGTTCCTTTTGATTCTGTGGAGGGTGATTCTAAGAATGAGGTTGGGTCCAAGGCTATTTCCCTAGATGAGGAAATGAATGAGGCTCTCCCAGTAACAATTGTAATGGCCTAGGGGCCTCTATCGTCATGAAAAAAATATTATTTACCTTGGAAACTCTTCTTGTAGGAGTTGGATGAGGTAACAGTCATGACTTTTAAGAATTCTGGAAGGAATTCTCTAAGCACTGATCCTTGTGAGAGAAGTCCCAGAATCCACTTATGAAATTATGAGTGATGAGGGAGGGAACCAATTTAGTCTTAACATTTCCCACACACGTCATCATTATTTGTTCTTGAGTTAGTGACATGTCAAGTGAATACGTGAGGCCCTTCCACCTGGAAACAAATTCTATGAATTGCTCATCTGGAAATTGGTTTCAATTGAATAGGTCAACGATACTTGTCTTATACATGGTGGAAATGAACTGGTAGAGGAAATTCCCACGAAGATTTTCCTAACTAGTGATATACTTGATAGGTAATTGGCTATACTAGACGAACATAGTCCCTTCCAATGTCTGTACAAAACACTGTAACTTGGCAGATTCCTATTCTGCTGGAGTCCCAGCATGGGTCCACACATTGAAATAAAGTGGGACAGATGCTGCAGTGGGTCTCTCATCCCATTGAAGGGGGAAAAGGTATGATTCTTAAAATCTAAGTATTCTTTCATGTCATCCACCTATGCTGGATACAACTTTCCATTAGGTGGGATTTCCACCTGACATGTCTCAAGGGCCTCAAGGAGGGTGATGGGAGTGGCCATTGAATCATCCTAATGGGGATTCTTATCTATGTGATAATTCCTAACCACCAGTTCATTGACATGCTCATCAATAAGATAGGTGGGCTCAGTGGATTGTGGAGCAGCTATAGTGGCGTGTGGAGCTATTGGAGTGACAGCCTATAGAGCAGCTGGAGGAAGAAATTGAGATGGGTCTCAAGGATGGTTCTCATACATATCGGGCATATTTGGTGATAAATACCATGGTATATTTCCATATTCTATTCTCGACCATGTCAATATGCATAGTATTTTCAAGGTAGATTGAAGGCAACTAGTCAAGGAGGACCTATGGCTACCCCTGTTGCCCCAATGGATGAGGACATGATAGTATTGAGGATCACTATATTCTAAACATTATTCTACAAGTCACTCAATGAGGAGCTCTTCAATAAAAATTTTCTATTTTGAAGGCTACTAGAGCAATGAGTCCTTAGCAGGATCAACCTCTATCTTTTGTATTGAACTGAATGAGTTAGAGGGATTAGAGGTCATGGTCTATCCTTCACTCTTATTGGGGTATCAACCGAAGGGTAATGACTTAGAGGGCTCCACAAGGCCAAGTATCTCCCTTTACTGGAAAGTAATGATGCCCATATAGGAATCCACATGGTACTATGTTGTCCTAGGTTATGATTCCTATTTATCAATCCCTACCTCAATTTCCTTATCCTTAAGAGGATTAAGGTTATCCATATTCACCATTAATACACATGAAGTCATATCCTTGATATCACCAAGAATGTCAGGTTGGCATAGGAGGTGACTTAAATGAAGAGAAGCATACTCCCCCCATCCATGGATCTGAATGTGTGGGATTTTCGCTTCAATATTTCTATGGATCATGGTGAAGCTTTGAAAAAATCGTTGTTGAAGGGTCCAGTGATAGTCGGGTGATGCAAGGTGTTGATCCACAAGAAGTGATACTAACTCAACCATGCGATACTACTAACTGATGTTGTCGCAACGCTTCTGAATATTTTTATAGTCCAATTGGTGGTCATGGAGGTATAAATGTGTTTCCCAAATAGTCTGGTGGAAACACATGACCTTATCATTGGTGGATGAGTATGAAATATCAATGTCTGGAGTGGAAATCGGTCTAAACATCTTCAAGAAATGATCCACAGTGAGATTTTCCCATAGTTTTCTCTCCTCATAAGTGGGATCTGACTCTTGGTTTCCCTAGTCTTTGATCGGTGGTGGAGGAGGAATGAGCAACGACACTTATACAGACCGTTTCATAAGTGGAATTACCAGTAATGAAAATACAACATGATATGGCTCGACAACAGTTGTTGGGTTGTCTCCTAGAGGTGTTACTAACTACATCATCATGTCCCAGTAGTACAAGGTATTTACCACTACCTCATTTGAGAGGGTAGTGGCTCTCAGTGGAAAATATATCAGGTTATCATCATCTAACATGCCCCATAATAACTCTCCATGATCTCATGTTGAGGTAGAGAACAAAACTAGAGACGATAGAGAGGGATGCATTGAGAGACTCTGGAAGACAACCAAATATTTGTCCACTTGTATGTACCTAAAAAATGTTCAAGGATGTGGTCCATCTCACCTTATAGGATGATAAAACTCATACACCGGGTTCCTACCCCAGACTTTGATGCAGAGTATAGGGTTGAAGGCTCCATCAATGAGTTACATTCTACTTCAAAATCTGAAAAGAGGAATGGATTCAGAATGATATAGGGATTCTAGGAGTTCTTTCCTTAATGAATATTGTTTTCCCTTCTACCCTGGGATGGCTCTTCAGGGTAGGGTAGTTTTTAGGAATTGGTAGGACCTTCATATGGGTTGGTGTAGAAGCAAGGAGGGCTTCCGTTGGAGTAGTTGAGAACATGGGGAGTATATCCATGTTGGGAATGAGAGAGGGGAGGACCTCCTATTTGGTGCATTTAGTTTCGAGGCACACCTGGGCTTATGTCAAATGGGGCATGGGGAGGGACTCTCTGTTGGTAAGATTCAGTATGGGGAGGATCTCCATACTAGTTTATGGATGCATATGGAGGACCTCTGTGGGATCTGGTGAGAACATGGGGAGGACCTCCATGTTGGTTCCCTATGGTTCGGGGAGGACCTCCACACTAGTTTGTAGTGGTATCACAAGGACGGATTTCATACTGGTCAAATTGGACACAAGGAGGACCTCCACTTTGATGGTTTCTGGATTGGGGAGTACCTCTATGGGAAATGTGAATGGTGTGAGGAGGACATTCAAATTGAGGATTTAGAGATACAAGGAGGACCTCTGTATCAGGGACCAAAGGAATAAGGACGAACTTCATGCTGGATGTCAAAAAGGAAAAGAGGAACTATGAGATCATGATTTATAGAGTAGGTAGGACCTCTACTAGAGTTGGAGATGGTATGTAGAGGACCTCCTCACTAGATATCATCATCATGGTTCAGCCCGTAATGACTGTTTGATGTGTTAGTGATAGAAAGAGTCAACCAAGACCACATGTGGGGTGGATGAGGTGTCTATTCTAGTCAGGAATTGATGAGTCCATACATGGAAATAGTAGGGACCTAGTGAAATGTACCATGGGAAGAATGGTCCACTAAAATTATGTAAAAGGATGCCATGTAACAGGCATCTTCCTGAGATTGTACCTGACATTAGCATCAGTTTATCCTCACTAGGGACAGTAGATCAGGATTGTAGACCACCTATTCTCTAACATGGGGGACCATTAGTTGGTGGGGTTGATGTTTCCTGGTGGGATAATTTTTTTAGCTCCCGGGAAGTAGTAATAGATGGGATGACTCATATATCCCTTACCTCATCAGCATATGTGAGTGAGTCATAGGAACATTCTAAAGAGAGGCTCCCAAGGTGATTGGATATAGGAGTGGGTTGTAGTGTCTCCCTATGCAGCCTTTAGGGATGGTAGTGATAATGAGGCATAGAAGCCTCCAGGTATTGGTAGGTCATGTCCCTTGTGGGAATGAACCCATCCTTCTCATACCTTCATATGAGTGTGTTGATCACCCATCTCCGCATGGTCTTTGGGGTGATATGGGGTGTGGGTTACCAGTAGTCATGTTTGGGGATGAATTCATATTAGAGGTGGAATCATAAGGGATTTCCACAATATTATTACTCCTAAACCTACATGTACATGCCAAGGGTGATCGATTTCTTATGGCTTGGGTCCCATGGTTGGAGAAAAAGATCCATGTTAGAGATTCCAAAGACCAAAATTCCCCACAATAAACTACCATAATCTTTAGTGAGTTCCAAGCCAGGTCCATAATTTTATTGGCGGGACCAGGCATTGTATATCTGAATCTAGTGTCATGATTATGTGTTGATATCTCAAATTCTACTAATCACCATGTTTAGGATAACATATTCACATCAGGTTCACTGTTTCTCTTTACTACGCTTTCCACTGAGGTGACTCCACCTTCACGCATCGCGAGTGGCTGCATACTGGCATCATATTTGTTTCCCCACATTCTTTTTTTTGAAATATGGGTGAAATTCATCACTTATTTAGATATGTCTACTCCTTGATCGAAACAGGATGATGGGACATCAATTCATCCATTCGTGGATTCCTCCTCAAAATTTGTTTCCTAGTCTGGGTCTCCTTTAAATATTAAGATGTTTTTTGGGAAACTCATTCTCAAAGAAATCTTTTTATGGATGTTGATTAATTACACTTCTTTTTTCTAGATATTCCATGGGGTCTAGTCAGGGTAGTAACCTTCAATCAGGAGAGTAGTCATATTGGGCATCGCAGAGCATGTTTGGATGCTAGAAAACCGGTACACCTATATTCTTCCTCATAATAGGGATTCTCAAGGGCACGAAACATGAGGAATACTATGGATATAATAAGGTATCTTATGCTAGAGGCATGTATTATGAGGTTTTTCTTAGGAAAACCTTGTTTAAAAATGGGTAGGCCACGAGTTTAACATCTAGTGGAGATGGAGGGTCATGATTTTAACATATTATTGAGATAGAAGACTGATAAGAACACTTGTGAGATTATATCATAAAGGTACTTACCTATTAGGGAGTTCCTAGAAGGTTTACTAGGTGGATAGAACATAACATCCTATGGGGATGGACCCGAAGGCGGTGCGGTCCATAATGTGAACGTATCACACCATGATGGCTAATCTGGACACCACTGAGGGTGGATCAAGGAGGCATACCCCAATGAGGGGGACACCAAGGTTTATCATTGGTTGGGATTAAACATTGTGTAGGTTTCCTATGTACCCTATTTATAATACACGGATCCAAACCACATATTTTGTTGGATGGAGTGGGGATTACACACTAAGACTGCCCGTATGCTGCAAGGAGTCATGATTATGTGGATGAATGGAGCTTACACATTGAGATGGACCATATTCTACTAGGATCAGTAATCATGTGGATGAATGGGGATTAAGCACTAAGAAGGCACATATGATGTTATGAGTAGTGATGATGTGGATAAATTAGGATTATTCACTAAGATGGTCCATATGATTATAGGAGCAATGATGATGTGGATAGATAGGTATTACACATTGAGATGGACCAAATGCTTAAAGAATAAAGTATGATGTGGATTAATGAGGATTACACACTAAGATAGCCCACATGAATGGTGTGAACCCACCAAAATGTGGTGGCCCGGGTATGAATCAAGATGGAAATGGATGCAGTGGAACTAATGGATGGAATGGATGGGTTATTGAGGATGTTGGTCTTGAACCTCTGAAAGATTTCCTATATATCCCAATTGGTTGTGAATCCAAGTCCATGCAGTTCTGAGAAGGGAATTGGGGCTTACACCTAAGGAGGAGGCCCATATGAAAGATGATCTAGACACTACTGAGGGAGGATTAGGCAGGTACACCCCAATGAAGGGGACACCAAATTTTACCTTTGGTTGGGATTGAACCTCATGGAGGCCTCCTACGTAACATGTTTAGAAGGCAGGGATTAAAACCCACATAGTTCATTAGATGGAGTGGGACTTACACACTAAGACTTACCATATGATGAAGAGGGTGTCATGGTCTCTACTAACCTCTAAGACAACATGAGTCATTTTCGGTGTGATAAATAAGAGGAATCCATAGACTAGATGATCACATCATGAAAGATTCATCGGCAAGGGATGGAGTGGGGCTTATACGTGAAAGTATCCCATGACGACAAAGCTCAAAGAGAGAGGGATGGGTGTTAAGAGTCCCATGTTCCCAACTCCCCTATGGTAATTTCATCTAGAGGAGGCAAGGAGGATAAATATTTATTCCTCCCACAAGAAAGGCTAAGGGATTACACTAGAATGGTTGCGCTTCCCCATGGGGATAATGTCTTTCCATGTGAGGAGGATCCCATTCCATGTGATAAAGATATCACTCCCATAGATACGAGTGGGCATGGAAAATTCCTAAGGAGGGGTACCCCATGTGAATTGAGTGGGTGAGGCTATATTTTAATATCATTTTTTGAGGAAGATGGCACTTGGTAATTTAAAGTCTTATAGCACAGATTAGGAGGGATCACCCCACACCATATGGACTTACATAACTGATACCTACCCACACTCAGGGAAGGGAAGGTGCCAGAAATTCAATATGATAGTGGAATGGAGGATTGGTTGATAGTGGGGTCCATTTTAGAATAGCTATTTTAAAAATCAATAGTTATTAGCATACCTATGTGATAAAGAAATGGGTGAGTCAACACAACAAGGCACAACGCAGATGGGACTAGTAAATCACTTCACACAAGCTTGGAGGGCCGCATGTAAGAGGTGCACATAAGATGTGGTAGTTTCATGTAGGTGAGGCTCAAACATGATGCTTCATAGTAAAGAAAAACCATGGAGATTAAGGGAAGGTGCGTGTGAAAGATTGGAAGCTTGCACACACAAAAGAGGGGTTTGAGTGAAAGATGAGAGCGCACAAGGGAAAGTGTTGTGCGCACTAAGGGTATTTTTATTGAACTTTCCTTAGGAAAAAAAGGAAATGGGTGAGGGTAAATCCCTCCTAGGAACACTTAAAGGGGAACCCATAGGCGAACTATCACACAAGATCATATACCTTGAGGGATCCATGGCTTGCACGCTATCGTAGAAGATGAGGTCTTGCACTTGTGGGAGCGATGGTTTGACTTATAGATCATTACCTCGAGGAAAGGTTAGTTCCCTCATATATATAATAAAATTTCAAGGTAGTGGTGTAGAAGAATTTTGGAACATAATTGGGCATTTGATGTTGTATTGGGTTCATAAGCATCTTGCGCATGGGACCACCTTTTATGTGCAACCTTTTACACGTCTGTCATGGCTGTTTTTAGGAGGCTGGGGTAAAATATTGGAATTTTACATCACATTGGGAACATAAGGCTCTTACGCACAGATTTATGCTCTGTACACAACCTTTTAATATTGTGCGTAGCTTGCTTAGATTTTTGGGAATGTTTCACTAAGTCAAAATGTGGCTTTAGTTTGCTCAAAAATGGCCATTTTTGCCTCAAGCAGAATTCGACACCCATATTAATATTGGCCTAGGGTGAAACACTAGGGATTCTAGGTCCACCAAGATAGTTGTAATGTGGGTTGTGTAAATCATGTTCCCAAGAGCTTAAATTGATGAATCATGGAATGTGGCATACATGACAAGGATGAACCAAGATATACTAGGGTTCCGAGTTCCTATATGGTGTTTCTAGGGATCATGAGTACTGGATTCCTTTATAATATGGAGAAGATGCATTTAATTTTTTGTTAAAATCCCTTATGCATGAGTCCATAGGTCTTACATTTATTTCCAATTAGAGTTGATCCCCATGATTTTTCGAGGGACATGGAATATTTGATAATTCTTAAGTGTATGAAAAATGATGTTAGGTTTGGAAGAAAATATATCCAGGAAGGGCTCTAGAACCCAAGGGAAATTAAGCTCTTAAATTTTGAAGCTCGAGTCCTATTCCTTGTGGTTTTGAATCATGAGGTGTGGTCCAACAAATTGTTCGAGAATGGAGTGTCACTTACCCACTTTAAGAAAGGGTAAAAAACATGGTGACATTACATATTTGGTGTCATATCTACTTGAATAGTTTGGTTGTAGGGATTATAAATCATGGTTCAAAGTGATCAATTCATGAGGATGGCTTGGGAAAATCATACCGAGAACAAAATAGTATACCCTTAGGTGCTGAGTTCCACCACTGTGATGTCAGGATCACAAGAATCAGAAATCCCCTTATATTTGGCTAAGTTGTATAAGGTTGGTAAGTATAATCCCTTATTCATTAATAAAAGGGCCAAGAATAGTGATCTGTTTTCTCTTCCAAGGGCTGTGAATGGTTTGTGAAAACCCAAGGCACTTAAATCATGAAGTGTAATTTATGGAAAATGTAATATTCAATCAGGGGTCGAGCACCTTAGAAGTTTTGTCACCACTTAGTGAACATGTTGTTGTGACTAAGAGATGTGTAGAACCATTACTTTAACTTTTCTAGGACCAGGGGGTCCAGTGAATATAGATTGAATTTTACAAGGGCTATTAATTAGTCCCTACAATATTTATACCTTATTTATTTTTTCTCTACTTTTTCCAAAACCCTGGAGATGAATAGTTTAGCGAGAAAATACTTGACTTTTTCTCAGGCCTCCATTTGTGGGTTTTCAATCTAAAAAGCTTTTTGTATATTTCACTAGAACATATTAAGGTATTTTTATGTATACCATTATAGGATACTGTTTAAGGTTATACAAATTTGACCAAAGTGTAGGTATTTTAAGGTCATGACACACATGGACCTAACATAAAGGATATTTTTTCACAAAAACCTGATTAGGATACCTAAGTTCGAGAGTACTCCATCATCCTTCTAAGTGGTAGAAGAAATTGTTGTAAATCATGGATCCAAATTATTAGTTCATGAGTAATGATGTGGGACCATCATACTGGGGATGGACCAGAACACTCTTAGGTGTTGAGTTCCTACATGGTGATGCCAGGATCACAAGGATTAGAAATCCCTTCTTACAAACCCAAGATATATCTAATTGGTAGGTCTCATCCCTTATGCATTAATATCATGGTAATATAAAGATATCTATTTTCCTTTCAAAGGGTTAATAAAGGTTTGCAGTAACCTTAGGAACTCAAGACATGAAGTGTGATATATTGATTGAGGTGCTTACAAGATAGAGGAAGAACCCCGTACTCTGGTTGAACAAGGTAAGGATAATGTTTTCCTTTGGTAAAGAATTATAATGGGTAATGGTCTGGACATTTTAACAATATGTAGTGGGGACTTATTTGTCAAGAATGTTTAATGCCATCCAACCAGGACATTTTCCTTGCAATTTAACATCATTTTGTAAGGATGTGAAACACTGTATAGTTTAAAGTATTACTGCCAAGACTTAGGTTCCCCTATATGAAAAGTAAATATTTCACATAGTCCCATGAATAGAATTATGGGAATCACTATGTATATCATGGTAATAGGAATCAAGACATTTGTAGTTCTTAAATAGGATCTCCCTTCATAGGTCCTACTATTATATAGAAAGGGGTACATTTTCTACATTTACATATTGTGACTGTACTCGGGGTTGGAAATCTAGGCATCACTATGTATCATATGGGGGTAGTAATCATGTCATGTAATTATTGAATGGTAAAAACTCTATATATTTTTGGCCCATACGTATAGGGGGAATTATTCCCATTTATTATTGCGACTAGGTCCAAGATTAGAGATTCGGGCGTCACTATGTATCCTATGATGACAAGAATCAATCCACATATAGTTCTTGGATGGAGGTTTGGTGGGATACAAAAACCAAGGGTGGTGGATCTCTTGATAAAGTTCTATGGTTATGTGCTATTTTCGGTCATGTAGAAGACATCAACTATACCCTTTAACATCATGTGGGGATGACTCATGGTATGACTTTGAAGTTCTTGAATATAGGACCATCATAACCCTATCATGAGATACATTCCTTGATTTTTCATTTAATACCTTACCAAAAATTCCTAAGCTCATGTGATCCATGGTTGGTGTGAGAATCAAGGAATATAAAAGGTTACTCTTATCATGTAGAGAAAACTGAGGAGAAGAAATGTGGATTTTGTATCATGCAGTAGCTAGAATAGGATATTGGATCAAGGTGTCCCTATGTATTTCATTAAATTTTAGAATAAAGTAATATGTAGTTCTTGAAACCCATGCAGTTTAGTGTCATGCGGTGAGGACTTAAGTCATGCAGTTTTACATCATATATTAATGATTTTGTTGACTATATGTGAAAAGGAAGAATGTTGTGGATATATGCATATTTACATCATGCAGTAAAGAGTTATGTCATTTATTTTAATGTCTTGCAGTAAAGATGTGGATCACCCGATGTGAAAGAAAATTAATATTGTGGATAGGCCCAAGACTAGAGGATCAGGCGTCACTATGTATCGTATGATTGAAGGAATCAAGACACACATAGGTCTTGGATGAAGAGATTCCCTATATGGAGATAACTCCCACATGGGGGTGGGGTCATTTCACCATTATTTTGTATAGATTAGGTGAAATGAATCATCAGTGAGATGATGATTTCCATGCATTTTAACATCATGTTGTGAGGACATCTTCCGTGCTTTTGAATGTCATGCGATAAGGACATGTTCAATACAATTAATTTTCATGGGGTCAAGACGTAATTACAGAATTTAACATCATAAAACTGGGATGTATTTTTGTATTTTGACATCATAAAACTGGTAAAGATCTATACAATTTAACGTCATGTGGTTAGGATGTGAGATGTTGTGTAGTTTAAAGTCTTACTACCAGGAATTGGTTCTTGATGAAATCCATAAAAATTATTTCTTGGAAACTTTGCATTTGTGGGTGGGGTGTGACATCCCTCCATCCATTGTTTCCAATGATTAGGATCCATTATGATAGACCTTAGGTATAATATAAGGCCCTTCCCATTTGGGTTCCATTTTTGGAGACTTCTTCCCTAATATCATGGTGGTTTTGAGAGCCAACACCAATTCTCTTTGGAGGAATGAATAGATGCAGACCATTTTTTTGATGTCCCATGTGATCTAAATATGATGGAATTCCAGATTGGGAAATTTACATAATCTATTCTCATTGAGTTGTTCTATCTCATTTAGACACTTTTTTGATTTCTCATCATTCAATAGTTGTCTACAAATGGATATTCAAAGTGAGGGAAACTTGCCTCGGTCCCATACATCATTGAATATGGTGTTTCTTGCGTAGTAGTATGCATGGTGGTATGGTTGGACCATAAAGCATGGAGAAGCATGTTTGGACATGACTTCTTGTCTATATTCGCCATTTTCTAGAGTATGCTTTACAAGGTCATGTCATAGGATTCTGTCTGTCCATTCTTCAATACATTATATTGGTAAGGGTGATTGGAATTGACATTGTACTCCTAGTACAATTTCTAGAATTTCATAGAATAGATGTTTGTGTTGTTGTCCATCAATATTGTGTGAGGGACCCCAGACCCGATGATGATATGAGACTTCACAAAGTTGATGATATTCTTCATCCTGAATTCCTTGAGGTGTATTTCCTAAACCCATTTAGAGAAGAAGTCAATGTCACTAAGGATGTACTTGAACTACTTAGCTGTGAATGGGGGATATAATTCCACAACATCCATTCCACAAATAAAAAATGACCAGGAATCCTTAGCTATATGTATAAATTATAGGGGCTTATGGTTGAAGTTTTCATAGATCTAGCTTGTAAGACATTTCTTGGTAAAATCCACATAGTCTTGTATCGTGGTTTTTTAGTAATAACCCAGCCTCATAATTTTGTGGGAGGTCATGTTCCCAAAATGATGAGCACCATAATAACCTACATGGACTTATTCCATGATGGCATGAATATCTATTTTTTCTATGCATATGAGGAGGATTTCATAAAATACTCACTTTTCAGGGAATTTTTTCTCATTTTGGCCATCCTTCATGGTAAAGTTCCATGCATAACACCAAATTTGTTCCCTTCCAGATCGATCTGTTAGTAGATTCCCATTTTAGATATAAAAAATTATGGGCTCCATCCATCCAAGGGTGGATATCAGTTCAAAATGCTCTAGGGTGGTGTTGATCTGATTTTTTTTCTCCAATATTGCAAATTAAGATCGATTAGACCATTTTTTGGTGTGTGATATGAAAGATTTATTCCTCCTTATCAAGTCCATCCAAGACTATGTTTTCATTATTCAATGCATTGTCATTATCATTCTGTGATTGGGTAACATGTAGCAATGTGGGGTCAAATGGGAATTCTTCCATTAGTCCCCTGACATAGCTAGTGAGCAGGGGAAATAATTCCTTTTTGATGGAATATTCACCATTGAGCTTCTTTATCATTGGTTCTAAATCCACTTTGATATTTAGGTAGGTCATTTTTAGTGGTAAGGACAGTTCTAATCCAGTGATTAGGGCTTGGTATTACGACTCATTATTTGGGAAGCCTCAGAATAGTGAGAAAGAGTAGGGAATTTTTTTTTCTAGAGAAACAAATTAAATCTGTAATGAAACCTGATTGAGATTTGGATTTTATATCCTTTTGTAGATAGAACTTTATGAGGCACCATCAAAATACATATCCCATGTTCTAGGAGTGTCATGGGTGTAAAAAAGCTCATAAACTATGATTTCAGTGTCTACAAGTGTACTTTAGGAGGTTGGATGTTCTATAAGGAAATCATCAAGTCCTGGTTCATTAATTGAGTTGTTTGATAAGAACTAAATGTTGTAAAACTTTATAATGACTTCCTATTGGGCTTAGAACCTAGCCAGCATGGGATGACCAAGGATTTACTAGAGGGGATCAAAAAAATAAACCAAGTATACTTCATGTTATTGTAAGTAATACCTCAACTTCTTCACTATAAAGATGACTATGAGGTAGTTGTTCTCAAAATTTGAGTATCATATCTAAGTACCTATCATTTTCCAACTGAGGTAGTAGAGATTTTTCTCACTCCCCACATAATTCTTTTGTGTGAGGAGGGTGTTCAGTGAGAGTTCCATGGTAGCCACATATAATATGAGTATACTCCCTTCCACCAATAGCATCACGACCAATGTGTATAGAGATACCTCTTGAGATTGTCAAAATCTTGTAGGCAGTCATCCTCTGATTGATAGTTTATTACCTTATTCATTAATCTGGTGAAGGGGAGATATTTTCTAGCCAAGTTGGCTATGAAACACTGAATTTAGGTGAGGTGACCTTGGAGTCCCCTCAGTTCTTTAAGATTTATGGGGGTTTGAATTACCATAATATCACTAGTATTATCTAGGCCAACCTCAATTCCATGGTGACATACCACAAATCCATGGAACTTCCTTGATGTTACACCAAATGTGCATTTTAGTGGATTCATCTTCATATTATGCTATCACATTTTTTTGAAGACTATTTGAAGATCCCTAAAGTGATCACACCACCATCGGGAGTCAACCACCAGGTCATTGACATAAAATTTATCTATCTTCCCAGGTAGGGCCTAAAGATGTTATTCATGGCATATTTATATGTAGTGCCAATGATATTTAATCCAAAATGCATGACCTGATTGCATAAGATTCAATATCTTGTTCTGAAGGAAATGTCTTCCTAATATTTTGGGGCCGTATTTATCTGATTATATCCATAATACTCATCCATTAAGGAAGGTCTTGGAAGCCATAAGTTACATCGATCAATATTTCTATGATCAGAAATGAGAAAGAATACTTTGGGAAATGTCATTTAAGGTCTCTAAAATTGATGAAAAACCTAATATTCTCATTATTTTTCTTCATGAGGACAATATTGTAAATCCATGTTGGATATTTCACTTCTCGAAAAAAGATGTATTTGATCAATTTTATAAATTCCACCTCTACATTGGTATCATGAAAGGAGTGTATCCTCTTGGATGGATTTTTGAAGCCTTGATCATCATCTGGTAAGTTGAGATGGTGTGTATCCACATATTTATTCGGTCCAAGAATTTCTATAGAGTTATAAGAAAACACATATCAGTGTTACTTTAGAAATTTGATGTACATATCTTACTCTATGAGTGGTATGAAATCACTAATCATTATAGACTTTAGGTCTTATTCTATTCCCATATTCACCTGCCTAAGAACAACAATGGTGGTGGAGAAACTTCCTCAAATAGAAGTGGGGTGTACCTAAGGTCATTCTCTCCTTCTTCCAACTTTGAGTCTATAGAGGCATTCTCAGATGAAGATGAAAATTTGGGGGAATTTTTATTAATGTCAAGGTGAGATAGTCCATGGAAAGAGACATTATCATCCCCTAATACCAGAGTCATTACAGAGAGATATCAGTGTTTACTATGTTTTGTGCTATCACTAGGGACAAAAGGGTCTTGGACCTCTGGGACATGTTCTATTACCTAAACCAGATTTATGAAGAGCACATATTTTTGTTGAGTACACTTCATAGATTTTCAAGGGAGGTACCTAATCCATTGGGGGTTTCAAACTATATATCATCATCCATTATTGGTTTTTTACCTACCATTTTCTAGTAACCTTCTTCGACATATATGTATTCTCAAGTCTCTAAGGGAGAGTTTTCACGATGTAGTATGCTGACCTTTCCATCAATGGGGTATTTAAGGAATGAATGGAATGTTGAAGGTACCTTCGTATGGATATGGATATGGGGTATTATGAGAAGTAAATTTTATGTGATGTCTTTCTAGATAACCCTAAAATAAACATTAAATGTGAGATCCCAAAATAGATCTTTGAACTTGCTCTTCCTTAGAGGTATTTGTTCAGATTATCGTACCCTTGAATGGTCAACTTTGGGGGAGACAAATCCTATTCACTATATCAAAAAAATCAGTGGGATTGAATCAGTAAGAGATTGAACCTATAACCATTTTCAATCAAAGACATTAAAATATTGATATTATTGATTCTTCCTGAAACATATAGGGGTCTGATGTGTCCCTGAATGAACTCTTCTTAATCATGTTCTGTGAACAAGATGAAGACAAGGAATTCTTTTGATATGGTCTCCAGTCAATATAACTCAAATTTATTGAATGCTATATCAAATTACTATGGGCATTGATGGGATTTAAAGAGTTCCTCTCTATGTTATTTTGAAATATGGAGTGCATTGAGGATTCATAACTTGGCTATGACAACCAACAATTGTTTCATAATATCTAACTTTTGTGTCATAGGTCATTTCTTCCCGAGGTGGGGTTTCTCATTAACATATGGCTTAAAATATGAGTCATTATAGATAGTTAGGTTTGGTTCATTTGTAGAGGTTTAGGGATCATCAACTTCTAGTGGAACTTGTTATACTGACCTTCCCCATTTCCATGGATGATCAGGTAATTGAAACCTTGTTAGGCAGTC
Source organism: Viscum album (assembly GCA_963277665.1). Classification (NCBI taxonomy): domain Eukaryota; kingdom Viridiplantae; phylum Streptophyta; class Magnoliopsida; order Santalales; family Viscaceae; genus Viscum; species Viscum album. The sequence goes on from OY728152.1 coordinate 1,965,381,736, forward strand.
ATGTAAGACAACATGATGTGAAAAATCACTAGAGGTTTTTGATACACCTTCACATCTTTTATAGGCTTGCTGGAGTTATTTACCATATAAATCAATTGCATATATGTTCTCTCTAGGGACATGACCATAATATTGGGTCCGACCACCCCTGTGTTTTCCCCTATATCCTCGGTTCCCGCATATGTAGCCTGATGCTCCCCAGTTTGGTGTGGTGAACTCATAATGGGAGGAATATTCATCATAAAAGAATGGATATTCCAAGTGTATCATGTTGTATGAACAAAATATGAGCTCTTTATTTGTTGAGGGTTCCATTCAGTGGGGTGTTTTTCATGCTTCAGATATTGCAAGGAAGAATTCTGCAGGAGTCGTAGATTGCGTCAAAGTAGAAAATTACTTTTCCTCTTCTATATATTCTTATATCTGGTGTTCACATCCATCTTCTAGGGATATATTTGATATCAAATTCTTGGGTGGTGGCGATATTTTGGGCCTGCAGTTCTATGCTCTCAGGGTGGAATGATCCCGATCAACTGTTTTTGAGTTATATAGTTATTAAAATTCTATCCACGCATGGAATGACCTTTCTACAAATCACCCTCTTATTATAACTAGGTGACTATTATGCAGGACACATTCTCTAAGGATTTATCTAACACTACCTATCTCGAATCGATCATGCCTTTAAGGACGTATTTGAATGTCAAGCAGTCCTGGATGTTATGACATGTGTTCTGTGGAAGGGGCAGTAGTCGGGATGATCAATGTGGTTAACCTGATTGGGTTTCCTTAGAAATGGAAGCTTGAGTAAGTTATTTTTCATGGATGTAAGGAAATAACCTGGGACTTATTCATTTTTTTAGAAGTATGTTTTATTCATCCATTCCACAAATCCAAGGAGACCTTGATTTCTCTGTGCTTCTGGTCGAGGGAAATTTTGTGGTTGTTGATGCTCGATGTGAGCCTCTAGTTAGTTCAAAACCTACTTAGGTTCTTAAATAGTCACTTATGCTAGTTTGAGGGTAACAATGATAGATTCTATCTTACCATGCCTTTTCCCCTATGCTAAAGGAATGAGTTTATATTTAGCTCGGTTTAACTAAATTTTGCCTTCCAAATGTTGCACTATTTTTTCTAACTCGCAAAACCCACCTGGACACTTCATTGGGATCAGAGGTGTCTGCGAATCATCCTAAATATTTTCATTAAAGAGTTCTAGAAATTGTTCTTGTGATATATATATATATATGTTGAGTGAATAGGTTAGATCTTTTCATATGGCTATAAATTCAATCACCCTCTCATTTTCCCACTGATTTTAGTTTTACAAGTCATCAATTGTCATTTTCCTTAGTGTGGAGTTGAGATCGTAACGGAATTAATGACAATGGTCTTCCCATCCTACAACAGATCCCGGTGGAAGGATACTATAGCAAAGGCCTAACCTATCATATTCTATAAAAATCACCTCATCTTGGTCACCTTCTATTGATCATGATGGACCATCATCAGAACACATCAAGATATGAAGTGAGTGATATGTTGCTCAGGATTCTTCACACCATCAAAGTTAGAGATGGTAGAATTATTGAAATTGGGTGGATCCAAGGTATCATCCACTGATTCAGGATATCTCTTATTCTTAGGATATACTAGTGCACATCACCCCTCCATGGATTCCATTCAAGTAGCCAGGGACTCGATGACATTGATAAATTCTAAAGGCACTACTGTCTAATCCAACCATTGTCTATAGGGAGAGAGTGGGGTTGGACGTGGTGTCCTCATTATCATATCCCACTGATTCTACATTGGTCTGAAGATAGAATGAGTTCCCTGGATAGGGATAGGCTATCAGTAAAATTGGAAAAATTCATGATCATTTTAGACTACCTCATTGATGTAAACTAGTTTCCTAGATATAGATCTAACCTAATGATCAGATTCCACTCTTACAGGAAAATAATCTCTCTCTAGATGCATGGTAGTAAGAATATTCACCTTATCTTGAAGATTATAACTAGAAAGAATATTTCCATTGAGTAGCTTCTCATTGAGTTGTTTGAGTTTTTTCATCTCTGACCGAAAATTAAATTTTTATTGATAAAAGTCATTCTAACATATAAAACAATAGGAGACTTTTTATCTCATTCTCATATTATGACAAAGTTTCCACTATGGAAGGAACATAAAATATTTGGGCTGGGGATTGGGATGTGGTCACCAATTTTCATTTATCTTTGGTAGTGTTCCACTATAGAGGTGGAAACTGAATATTTAGAGGTTCCATGTTTAGGAGTCTCCTCTTCTTCCAAGTGCATGTAACCTTCTTTAGTGAATCCATATCACCCATTTCTTAGGGTATATTTTCATCCTTTCATCCCTCTACATCTGTGTCTTGATCCACATTATATGTTGTGTTGATGGTGACAACATTTATAGAGGTGTATCGAGTAACAGTAGTCTTCCCATTACTCTCAATGCAACAAGATGATTATGAATTGCCTAAATTAGGGTCGTTTCTCAAACCATTATTCATATTGGGTTGTTTTTGTTTACAAACCCAGCGGGGTATGATCACTGTCACCATATGATCCTCATATCTTAGCCTATAAGTAATGACCTAGAGGGAGTTTCTAGTCATTATTATCGAATGAGACTTGAATAAAAGAGGTTTGTCTTGTAGCGGGAGGAATGAATGGGATGTCGACTTTCTATATTTACCTACCAACCAGAAGAAGAATGGTTATCTCTGTGGTGATGTTGATGATGAAAATTCCTCTAGCCCTGTGTGTTGGGGGTCACCTAGGGCCATAATTAGCACTGATTGTTCCTATTGATGAGGATCTAATGATTCCCATCGAGGATTTGATGATTCATAGGACATAAATTGAGATATAAATTCCCCTATCCCAGTGGGATGGTATTGATCTATAAATTTCATCGATTTCCCTATGACCTTCTCAGGGGATGATGAACATGGTGATGGAGATTGAGATATAAATTCCCTTAACTCATTGGGATGGTTTTTGTATCTAGTGATGATATGTCCTGAATCATCTCAGTAATTAATTATCATGGAGGTAGAGGTAGTGGTAGATATTCCCACAACCCAGTGAGCTAGGTATTCTCTGAGATGGATACTATAACAGTTGTTACTCTAGCCTGTTTGATGCGTTTCAGTTGTTCTCATGTGGGAGATGGGTGAAATGGAAGCTCGTGATGTGAATTATTATTTATAGTAAGTTGTATGGTTAATCATAACTTCATATTCCATGTCTAAAATTAAATACAATTTCTTCTAGGGGTACAATTCAAAGATATTTTGGCTATCCTCTCCCTCCATTTGTGATGTCTTGGCACCATTGAAGTAGGGGATTTTTTCTGTAGTGACCGACTAGCTCGGATATTATCTGATATTGTGATTTTACCAAAGGATATGAAATTATAGGATGCCTTATCTTATGGGTTATATTAATCCTTAGTTGTATATAAGTGTAACACTCTATACATTCCCCATCCTAAAATACAGATTCACATTATGGCCTTGGATATTATCCACCAAAGAGTTATAATGCATTATCATCATGCATGTTGCAAATTTGAATTGTTCTCCTCCAATTTTGGATCCTAGGACATAGAGATGGAATCCATATCTAGATGAAAACAAATTATCTTAATGGTTTGAAGGTGAAATTTTTATCCTGGATAAGGGAGGTTCCTATTCTTCAGTCGTTGATGAGTTTCCACATATCTTGGTATAAATAAAGCATGAAATCATTTTCAAGATCATCTGGGATCTCATAATCAAATGTTGAAAGTTTCTAGAACATGATGGGGAGGTTGTTTCTGGATAACTCTCTCAAGATATCAATGTATGATTCCTCTTCATCAGACTTACATGCCTCCATCTGATCATACGATAGAAGTTTCTTCTTGGGGCCACCTGCTAACTAGAGTGGAGTGCTATTGGGAGTTGATGGGGAAACTATATATGGGTGACCCCAATATATCAAGAACCAATTTATATGATGAATTTTTAGTATTAAACACCTATATAAGTAAAGGTGTTTGGGAAATGGGAGGATTTATCTGTACACGGAAGATATCACCCTAGGTAGGTTGACCTCGATGAATACTAGGAGTAGAGTCCCAACGATGAATCTCCACAATATCATGAAAAGGAATATTGTGGTAATGATCCTATTCTACTTCGTTTAAAGAGTTTAAAGAACCTTGGGGTTTTGAGAATGTGTATCGAACAACCATAAGGACACTGGCCTTGATTGGGTTAGGAATATGAGATTCATTTTGCATCATGGTCAGAATATGCTGACCTGCCTTCTAAAATTGTGCAAGGACATGAGCCTACTGTATGATGGTTTCTAGATGTTTTCTGTAACCATATGGTGTCGTGGGAGTATGATCCCACTTCTAATAAGATACTGGAATATTCCAATTATCTTATTCACTCTTGGTAGTAATATGAGCCTTTCATGAGGCATGTTTCATTCTTACTTGGTGATCCTCGATCAAAACGATAGTATGAACCTAATATTGATACTTTGGAATATGCCACTACTCTTTTTTTGGTAGAAATATGAGTCTTAACTGAGGCATGTTCCACTCTCTCATGGTGATCCCTAGTCGGAACATGAATATGGGGCCGGTCCAAATATGAATTCCCTACTAGAATATACCAATGAACCTCTGGAATTGGATAAGGAATATGAGACGCCTCTTGTATTTCCTCAGAAAGATACAGGCAAAATAGTTCGTGCAATGATGTAAGAATATGTGCATGGATTTTATGATTTACTAGAATATGCCAATCAGATTCACTAATAATAATATGAGCTTTTCCCGAGGCATATTTCACTCTCACTTGGTGATCCCTAGTAAGAATGGGGATATAATCCCAATCTCCGGCCTTTGAAGTATGCCACTAGTAGTCTTTGATATGAATATGAGATTATCCAAAGGCATGTTCCCCTCTAACATGGTAAGACCTAGAAAAATGAGGATATGATTCCAATCATGGGACTTTGGGATATGCCTCTAGACTTTTTTGAAAGTCATGTGACCCTATCACAAGTCATGTGCTGATATTGCCCAGTAAGCCCTAGTTGGAAGGGGAAAATAAGCCCGATCTAATTCCTCTTCCTTTACTAAAGTATGTCGATAATCCTACTAGATGGGAGCAAGATTATTTACATGTTATGGAGATTTTTTTTCATAACATTCAGAATGTTGAGCTTCCCTGGTATAGGGATCAGAATATTCACTTATCCATGTATGTGTACTAGTTCCAAATTATGCTGACGGAGTTCTTCAGATATTTCTAAAATATAATCAAATTTCAAAAAAGTTTGTTCAAGGATATAAGCATGCACATTTTCCATCTCCAATTTATACTGGAATATATCTTTTATTGAAGTGGGATTATGATCAAACATTTTTCCTTGTTCCACCAAAATATGATAATGGACTTCATAAATGGGGCTAGGGATATGCACCACCCCATGCCTGCTGCAAGAACATTCCCACAGATATATTCTAAGTGAGAAGGGATATGAGCGTACTCACTAGCTAAGTCCAGAATATGTTAGTTGAAATCATCGGTGGGAGGGGTTATATGATCCCACCCATGATTATATAGATCCTTCTACACCCTATGTTTCTTCCTTATTTCCCATGCATGGGTGTCAGAGGTTTCATTGTGTTAGGTGGTACCTTCAGAAGGAGACTGATGGGTACCTATGGGATGGTTTTGGAAAATTATGGTTGATAGGATCCCTCCTCATCGGCCCCTAAACCGGAAGGTAACTATAGTTGTCTCCTTGATCCACCTTTATTAGATACTCAAGGTGGTGATTTTCAAGATCCATGGATAAGCTTATGAAGTAGTTGGTTGCGGAAATGAGTGCCACTAGATTTGTTGAATCTTTCCTCATATTGTGAAGAATTTTTGTTTTTTTCTTTTGGAAACCCTCACATGTAACATTAAGAGTCGAGATTATACCATTCTTATGGTATTCCGAGACTATTTCATTCTCCGCTTGACATTGAAGTTTTTTCAGAAGAAGATATCGTTATGTGGCTAGTAGAGGTTGAAAAGACAGCTAATTTTCTAGAATGGTCGCTGAATGAAGAAATTGTCTCAGATTGGGGTACTTTTGATGAGATAAGTATCTATGATCATGCAGAAAATAGGTAAAAAATTCACTAATTAGTGCACCATTTTAGGAATGATATGTGCTCAATCAGATATGAATGGGTAACAAAAATTGTCCTTTTATTCTTGATTTGGAAATTCTACTCATGTAGAGTTTTCAAAGAGAGGATTGAATTATTTCATGTGAACCCCAGTTATAGAGGTACAACCATAATATCCATGTCATGATTAATCTGTCTTCTTTCTATTTGGGAGTTTCACATTAGGTTCACTATTTTTCTTTCTTTAGAAATGACTGTAAATGAACCACCCATGCGACATGAACAAAATGGTCTAACGAGAACTAGTATGTCTATACTTTTTTCATATTATGATGGAGAAGTTTCAGTTGAATGATTTCACATCAAGTTCACCATTTTTGTTTCTTCTGAAATGATATAGGTGGATTTCGTTTAGTGGCTTAACTATGAGGAAGGTTCGATGTTTTGCACAATCATTCATATTTGGATCACCTCTTATTAATCTTTTTTAGAAACTCCTAATAGTTCCCACTTCAATAAATAGGTACGAATCTATTTTCCAAAGGTAGGTGTTCAGTTTATGTTTCAAACCCAATGACATTTAGGAAATCACATTGGGAAAGAGAATGGGATGTTAGGCTAATCACACCCTTTTGAATGGATTTTTTTTCTACTTTGGGATTGTCTTATAGATTTAAAATAAGTTCAAGAATCTATTCCTAATCAAGATATGGAACATATTACCCTAAAAAATGATCATAGTTTAAATATATTTCTATTAAAATAGGGGAGTGGGTCTTGTTGGTGAATCCATATGTATATATCCATGGTTCTTCATCCATTTCCCTTTGGTTGGTAGTGGCTTATATGTTGAATCCATATAACTAGGTACTCCAATGTTTTTTTTATCTAGGGTGGATGATAATATTTCGAGGATGGTATTGATCCATTATAAGGCACCCTACATATCCATTTTTATAACAGGAATAAATAAAACTATGCAGTTCATTAAAACCTATGCATTTTAATATCATATGTAAAGGACAAGTATGTGGGAACTTAAGAACTTGATATTTGATCTGGAACCTCAAGGATGTGTCCTAGATATACTGGTTATGGTAAGAATCAAAGTTACCATATTTATTTCATGCCTTCAGAAATTTCCCAAAGGTAGATAACCTTGTATGTTGGGTAGTTATATCATGTCACTGATTTGGGCTTGTACACTGTGGTTACCTAGGATGGTGGATATTCATGATTCCAATTATGTGCTTATTGAAACTCCTTACACCCACATGATCTAGGATTAGTGTTAAAAATAAGGGGTAGAAAATAATCAGACTCATTACATATGAATGTGGGTATTACATACTAGGAAAGCCCATTAGATTATTAATATAGTTTTCAGGTCTTAAGAATACATCCTACATATCCAAGTTATAGAATGAATCAGATTCCTCATAGTTCAATTGAGTTATCAATGTCTTGGTTGAGGGTGGATGATCAGCCCGTGGGAGTGATTGGGTCCTTGTGGTTAGAATGGAGAATACATAGTTTGTCTTACACTAAAGTAGATTCCCATTTTGGCTCGGGCCATAGGATGGTTTACTATGTATCCTGGTTATGGTTGGAATCATATTCCTCATAGTTAAATGAGTTAAGGATTATACACTAAAGATTATATTTGGATTTTCATTATGGAGCTCTGGCTATAAAAACATGTCTTACATATCCTGGTTATAGTAGGAATCATAGTTCCCATAGTTGTTTCATTTGGGGCTTACACACTACTGTTGACCACATATGCGACAAATATCATATTATACTATTGATCGAGGATTACACACTAATGTTTTACATGTCTTTATAGAGGCTTATGGCATGAATTATATGATCATTGCAACTCCTTAAACCCACATGATCTATGCTCGGTGTGGGAAAAAATGGATAGAAAATAATCAATATCACTTCTTATATATATGGGACTTATGTACTGGGATGACCCTTTTGAGGATTGATATTGAGATCAAACCATATGAAGTCGTCTTATGTATCTTAATTATAATAGGAATCGGAGTTCTCGTAGTTCATTGAGACATGTATTACACACTGAGGCTTCACTTTGGATATTTTTATGGAACTTGGGCCTTAAAAAGTTTTCCTACATATCATTATTAAGGATAGAATTAGAGTTCTCATATTTCATTGAGTTGGGGCTTACACACTGAGGTTTCCCTTTAGATGCGGGAAAAGATTATCAAATACTAGGATTTCATTTTGTCATGGTCTTCTTGTCTTCTTAATACACATTGATTTTCTTCTTAACATTCCTTGGTTGTCTACTTAACACGCCAGAGGATGTATACTATACATGTCCAAATATAATAGCATGATCCAGTTGACTTGTCTGAGGTACATCACATAATCCAGATGGATTTTGGATGTCGTTACATGAATAAGGAAGACTTTTCTGGGGGACATTGCAAGACCTGGCTGGTTGATCTTGTAAGCCATAACATAATCTCAGCTGACATTCTTGGAGGGCATCTCATGATTCAGCTGACTTTCCCTGGTATCATCACGAATTGTAGCTAAAATGCTTGGATGGAATCGTGATAATTGTTGTGACATGTCTAGAGGGTGTTTTATGTCTTGAAAAACTTGTCTAGGTGTCATCGTGAAAGTTGTATGACATGTACATAGGAAATCTTGAGAGACAACTAACATACTCGGAGGGCGTCATGATATCTAGATGTCTTGTCCAAAGGATGTCACGAAATCCTATTATCATGTCTTGATTCTATCACGAGATTGAGATGACATGTATTGGTGTCTCTTTATGATCTTGGTGACATGTCTAGAGGATATCACGGGGTTTGGATGGCGATCTTGGAGGGTTTCACGAGACTTGGGTGGAATACCTATGGGGATCCATGTCTGAGATATCTAGGGGACTTCTCATGATCCAAATAGTATACTAAAGGAGTGTAATGTGATCAGGGTGACATTTCTAGGTACTATCACATAATCTGGGTGGTTCATATGAAACATAGGAGGATCATATTATATGTTCTTCACATAATTCTCCTATATTTTTGTCTGTGTTACATCCTTTTATTGCATATGTCTTAGATTTATTTAGTGTTAGATTTCTTCATCTCTCACTTGATTTAGAAAATATGTGGGATGTACTTAGTTTAACCCATCAGAAGTAATTTTCTTGATCTATGAGTTATCATGAGAAGTTTCTATACATGCTATGTGATTACTTGAGTTGTTCCCATGATTTTACCTGATGGAGAAACTTTTCTCACATGAGATCAGTCACTCCGAGAAATATGCTATAACTCTTGGGTGTACCAGTGTGAGGATCCAAAGATCTCTAAAAATGATTCTTTTTTGATGTCGGAGTGGGGGATTTATGGGACTCACCACCTAAACTACTCACCACTTTGCATGGCTCGTATTGTGCATGTCCAGGTTCGAGTCGGTGGATGGTTTAGGTGTCATGTGTTTTTTGAAAAAACTTATCACAGGTTATCTGGGGGAATCACATGATTTTCAATGATCGAGAGATCATCCTTTCAATGCCCCGTTTATTTTATTATCTCCAATTAAATGGGTCTCACCTAATTATGTGGGAATGAAAAGGGGCTTCAAATTGTCATGCCGACATGTCTAAATACATTCATGAGATTTGGATGCCTCTTACGGGATATTCTGTGAGACAATGATGGATTTACAGGGTGCCTTCGTGAGATCAAGCCATCAAGATGAAGTGTCATTGAGAGGTCTTGCAGAGAACACAAGTGTTTCATGTAAATTATATGACTGCAAGTGGCTCCCTCCATTTTTCCCTTTTTATTTATTTTTATTTACTTGAAAAGTGCCTAGGGACTTGTTATTTTTCTTGAGTGTTGTTAAGGAAAATCATTCTCCCTAATGGTGATTCATCGTGTGACCAATAAAATGTCTCACGGTGATGTGTGAGTGCTTTCATGGACAAACCCTTCTACATTTTTTTGGATTCAAAGGGGTGTCACAAGGCCACCTAGACATATCTAAAGCACTTTGTGTGGTGAGAGTGACATTCCAGTGGGGTCTCGTGAGATGATGCAAACATGTTTTCATGGGTTTTTGGTCTTTTTCAAACCTCCAGGGTGCATCATGTGATTTTTATAACATCAAGTGGATGCCTTGTTTAGGATATTTTCTCCCTATTTTACAAAGTTTTTTGGATGGCTTGTGAGGCAACTTCTGCCTGACAATTCGTGTGACCTGAGGTTGCTCGTCTGGCAGCCACTGTGTGAAAGAAAAGTATCTAGTACACATTTTAAAGAGTAAAAAGACTTTTTAAAGGGGCTCTGTTAGATCTACCAATGGCTATGTGATGGTCATGAAACCTTTTTGTGTCAATTTGAAGGTCTCAGGATCACATTACTTTCAGGGGTTTATGGGATCCGTGTGATTTGGTGACCTTCTTCCTCCTTTGCTTTAAAGGGGAAATAATACTCAAATTTAGGTATTTATTCCTTTTTGGATTTTTTATGCTCATTTTTCAAGATTCAACACACATAAAGAAAACATGAGGTGAAAATGGAATAATTCTTAAGGAAAAAAATTGACATGGAAACTCCTTTACCTTGTCTACTGACATACCATGTATATCATTTAATTTCTTTAATAATAAAATTTGAACAATTTTATAATTCATTAAGAACATTTTTACATATTATTTCCTTACTAATATTCATTTTATTTCATTTATTACCAGTTTTTATTTAGTTAATAAATAAATTATGTTTACGTTGGACATTTTGAGTTCATCTGGTTTGTAGTATCAAAATAACTTTGGTGCATTGATCGTGGTCAGAGGGGTTATTATTCTAATAAATAAAAAATATTAAAAAAAATTTAATTATCATGTTTACACATTAATTATTTTTTAAAAAACATCAATGTAATTTGGACAGTAAAAATGAAACACATCATTTCATGGATACGGTAGTCCTTATATATGCATGAATGAGGGATTCATTTTTATACTGGGTGGAAAAGAAACAAAGTGGTTAATATTTTACTTTTAAAAAATCATAAATATTTTATAAAAGTAATTTTTTTCAGTAGTTAAATAATTATTACTAATAATTTGATGCAGTAACAAAAAAATTCACATCAATTCGTGGAGGTGGTAGACCATATGTATGCATGATCGACATTATCATTTTCCAATGGATAAAAGGTTATGAAGGTAAGTAGTATATTATCTTTAAAGAAGAATAAATATATCATAAAAATTTTATATTTTAATTAATTACATATTTATAACCATTCATGCGAGATAATAATGAAAAATGAATCACATCGCTTCGTGGAGGTGATAGTCCAGATGTACGGATGACCGAAGTGTTCATCTTCCCTTTGATAGAAAAGGTGATTAAAAAAGAGTTTTAACATAAAAATAATGAAATATAAGTGTAGTGGAGATACTTATTTTATAATATCATCATGGTTATTATGGATTTGAAGGATGTAGAAGAATAAATAATCATAAAAGAAATCATTAATGACTTATACCTACTCTTTTGATATGATCCTTTCAATTGAGATTAAGGCCATTGAAGGAGAGTTTTATGGTCACTCCATGGAATTCAGTTTATGGGAATGGATGTTTAGAGAGGTATTTTTCATATTTTGGATAGAAAAATGTACTTTATTTATGTTTTTGAAATGGTTGAAGTGATTCAATTTTTATAAGAAAAAATAAATGGCATTTTAGGATTTTTCTATCTTTAAGGGACATTAAAGTAATTTTAACAATTCTAAGTTGAAAATACATGAACCATTCATGATATTATAGAAAATTTCCCATACAATTTACTAAATATATGATTTTAATGATTTTATAATGATTTAAAAATTGTTTTTAAACATTAAATACTATTTAATGTCATTCTCATGACTATTCACATATTTTGACTTTAAAGGCCTTGCTATAACAATGGAAATTGAATATAACACTCTAAAAATTAATTATAATTTATAAGTTTATACTAAATTTATGTATAATTATAATTAATGAAAAAACATTACTTTTAATGTTTCTAAAAATAATTTACTTTATTTTTCTAGTACTTTCACAAGTGTTGCGTCAGTGTTACATAAACACTCTCGGTTATTATACCAGAACTAAAAATTAAAAATAAATTAATATTAAAAATAATAATTTATTAATATTCAAAATAAAAATTTATAACCATTGATAAATTCTTTTTATCCCTATTAAATGAAATCATAGTTATTTAAAGAAAGAGAGCGACATTTAGTAACTATTCGTTGCATAAAATAATATAAAGGTCATAATCAAAGTAAAGTGACAACAAATTTCCATATTTTGTAATCTAAGGTGATAATATTTGAAATAAAATCATCTAATACGATTTAATATTAGTGTTTTTGAACTTATTAAAAAAAATTTAACCCTAATTATGTCATTTTACCCCTTATTGTGGGGATAAATGTTTATTATGTTTACAATTCATTTTGACTAAAAATGAAATTGACCTTATAATAAAATTTGAAACTATAGATAAAAAATATATAATTAAATTTTTATAATTGGTAAAAATTAATTTTAATATAAGTTCACAAAATGCAACAAATTTTTTTTTTTGAAAAATTCTAATCTTAAACATAAAAAATTATTTTATACCAAAATCAAGTATAATATTGATTACCATGGAATTAGTAGGATATAATTTAATAAAATTAATGTTATGTGAATTTAAATCAAGTCCAAAATAAAATATAACATTGAAAATACTTTGACTGAAATTAAAGAATTTGTGGTTTTTGGAAAATTGATATCTTTCACTATTCACCAAAAATCAAGCTTTTCAGAAAAAAACCCAAAAATTTATCTAAATATTATTTTAACATTTTTATTTCAAAAAATATTTCTATTTTATAAAATAAAGTATCTAAAATTTTCATAAATTAATCATAATATCCATGCACCAAATTCAATAAAAACCCATTTTTGAAGAAAATGTACTTTTTATGTATAAAATGAATTTACACCCATTACATATGTAGTAACAACCATTATATGAATGTTAATTTATTTTATTAAATTTATGATATATACATTTCATTAAAATCATTCATCTATAGTGATTAATTTAATTTAAATTGATAATAATACATTGCGCACATAAATTATTTTTCTAAAAGATATCGACTTTAATCTTACATGATTTTAATTAAAATAGAGTTATTATTTACTAGGAATTAATTAATACATTTTTATTAAGTAAAACCTTTCTATATTTATATCATAACATGGATACTCATGTTCATACCCTCCAAGACAATGAACGGGTTATAATAGTCACATTTAAAGAATAATATTTTAATATTATTTAATTGTTCGTTTAAGCATGGTGTCGTATGTGATACACACTATCAAACATAGTATCCAATTGAAGAGAAAAACTAAAATATTTTTTTGTTACATGAATAAATTTATTTAATTTTTTTATGAATATTGATTACTTTATGTATTTCATTATTTATTGTATTTTTTTCTTTGTTTTTTTTATTTATTTGTTCTTTGATTATTTGACCAAATCAATATTTTATTTTATTTAAAAGGAGGAAAAATGATAGGAAATGATCTGGGAAAAATTTAAATATAGTCAGCTTAGGGGGGGCAGAAGTATTGCAAGCCCATGGAATCTGTTATTACAATATTGACTCCTTCTTATGGGAAAGATCCTATAATGGATAAGATAACAGGATTCTATTAGGGGTCCTAGAAGCAAGGAAGTCTACCACCTTGTTTCTGTTGGATATACAAGACAATGAAAAAATATAGGAATAAAATGGGACAACAAACACCACAAGGCTTTAAAGATTTCATATATTTCATAATTTCCACAGACTACAATTTCCTTATTTATAGACTATTCCAAAGGTGAAGAGACAAAAAATAATACAATGCCATATTAATTAAAGGATTATAAAAACAAGGCTGCAAAAATAAATTCTTGCAAAGGAATTGGGAGCAGATGCATGGGGAGAATAAATGAGCCACATGGGGAAGCACCACATTGGGAAGTGCTGCATGGAGAAGAGAAGCGGCCTGCTTGAAAAATCCAATGGGTTTTATTTTACATTTCCAATACTCCCCTTCAAACCAAAACTGGCTTCATCCTGATAATCGTTCTTAATTGTTTGAATGCATCTGTCAGTAGTGCCTTTGTAAAAGTATTTTCCACCTATTTGGTAGTATTAAAATATTCCAATTTTATCGTTTTCTATTCCACATGATCCCTGAGAAAATGAAAATGGGTATCAATGTGTTTGCTTCTTCCATGTTGCACCGGATTTTTGGCTAGTTCAATAGTCGACTAGTCATCCACACATATCTTCGTGGATCCATTATGTGGATGTTTTAGATCCTTCAGAAAATTTATCAACCATATTCCCTGTCAAATAGTTGAGGATGTTGCAATGTAGTCTACTTCACATGTGGATAGGGAAACCAAATTATTATTCCCTGAATTCCACATAAAAGCAGTCGATCCAAGAAAAAATACATACCCAGTGGTGATTTTTCTTTCATCTTGGTCACCTCCCCAATAATTTTCCAAGTAACCATATAGCTTCGCTTCTTTATCAAATGGATAAAAGAGACCAAAATATACCATTCCTTTAACTTAAATGAGGATACGTTTTTCTACTATCCAGTGTGACTCTTTCAATGCCTCCATATACCTACATAGAAGCCCAACACTATAGACAATATATGGCCTTGTAATTGTGAGATACCTTAGGCTTCCAATCAGACTCTTGAACATAGTCGAGTCAATGATTCTTTCTTATCCATATTTTTTCAGTTTTAAGCTTATTGATATAGGTGTGTTTACAACATTACAATTGGAAATCTTGAATTTTTCAAGTAACTCCATCACATACCTCTTCTGATATATATAGATAACACCATGTTGCTACTTTACTTCAATGACCAGATAGAAGGACATGAGACCCCCATCGGTCATCTCTAACACCTTGAACATAGCCTCCTTGAAATCATCGAACATCGGTCGACTGTTCCCTATAAACAACAAATCATCAACATATAAGCATACAATAAGTATATACTCACAACCATTCTTCTTGATGTAAATTGCATGCTCATATAGACATTGGGATAAGCTGTTCTCTCGAAGATAGTTGTCGATGCATGCATTCCAAGCACAAGGAGCCTACTTCAACACATAAATATCCTTCTTCAATCGATACACTTTGTCTTACTCCCCTTGCATAACAAAGCCTCCAGGCTAGTTAATATAGACCTCTTCTTTTAGAATTCCATTCAGGAACGCATACTTCACATCTAGTTGGTAGATCACCCAACTGTGATGGAAAACAAGGGAGATAATCATTTTTACAGTATCAATGAGAGAAACAGGAGTGAATCCATCTTCATAGTCCACCCCATACTTCTATTTGTACCCCTTTTCTACAAGCCTTGCCTTGTATCGATCAATATTACCATCAAAATTTAGTTTGATCTTGTACACCCATTTGACACTAATGCTCTTCTGGCTGTTTGGGAGTGTAGTCAGCTCCCAAGTGTCATTTCTCTCTATGAAACAAATTTCTTCTTCCATATTCATTCTCCATCTTTCTTACCTCATGGATCTTCCTGAAATTGTCAGAGGCTCATGATCTTCATACAAGAAAAAAAGATTTACCGCTTCAGTCTGCTCATAAATGTCACTCATATTTTTTATCTTCATACGATATATAGGAAATGATGAGCTGGTGAAATTTTGATTTGCTGGAGTGATTTCAGGAGTGATGAAATATACTCCTGGACTTCTTCCAACTAATAATGCACCCATGGAAGGTGTTGCGGGTGTTTTCTCTTGATGATCATGCCTTTCTTCAGGAACCTCTGTCTCGAATAAAACAACTTTGTTTGTTTCTTCATCATTCCATTTCCACACTTCTTCCTCACTAAATACCACATCTCTACTCAGCACTAATTTATTGGTTAGTGTATTGTAGATCTTGTAGGCTTTATAGGCTTCACAATAGCCAATGAATATTAACTTTTCACCATGATCAACAAGCTTCCTTCTTCTTGATTCTAGAACATGAGTGTAGGTGACACACCCAAAGATTCTTAGGTGCACCACACTGAGTTTTTAGCCACTCCATGCCTCCTGTGGTGTCAAGTTTCCAATGATCTTCATTGGACACCGATTGAGAAAATATATAGTACATACCACTGCCTATGCCGAAAAAGTCTTTGGAATCCCTTTCACCTTCAGCATGATCCTTATCATGTCAAGGATGGTGTGATTATTTCTTTCTAAAATATCATTCTGTTGTGCTGTGTAAGCTTAGTGTATTGCAGTTTGGTGCCTTGTTCCCAACAGAAATATTGAAATGCATTTGCGGTGTATTCTCTACCTCTGTTAGATCTGAGTACTTTGATTTTCTGGCCACTTTCAGTTTCAATACGAGCTGTGAAAGTTTTAAAGATAGTGAAAGAGGGAGATTTTTTTGATGCAAAACATGCACAACTTTCTACTGAAATCATCAATATGGGTAATAAAATACCTATTTCCTCCATGTGATGGTGTTTCAAGTGGTCCTCAGATATAAATTTGAACCAACTAAAGTGGTTCCTTTCTTCTTCTGGACACTCCACTGGGGAAGGAGTTCCTTTATTTCTTACCGATTGTACACACCTCACACACATGATTTGGAACTTCAATCGTTTGCAAGCCCCACACCATGCTTGATGAGGATAGAAGTTTAAGCCTACTAAAATAGAGATTCCCAAAGTGCAGATGCCATCTCCATGAATCATTTTTCATGAGCCCAAATAGACACTCCTCGGACTTTGTATTGATATACAGCAGAAACATGAAATTTTTCACCATTTGGACTTGAGTGACAAGACTCTTGTGAGCATCTCTTATAGACAATGAAGAGTTTTCCAAGTGTATGACATACCCCTTATCAAGGTGTTGGCCTAGAATAATGATATTATTTTTCATACCTGGTACATAATACACATTAGAAATGTAATTCGAATCTCTATTATTTAGATAGATTTTGATTTTACCTTTGCCAATCATGGGTACCTTTGATGAGTTTGAAAAAACTCACATCACTACGAACTTCTTTAGTGAGTTCCTTGAACAAATCTTTATTACCACTCATGTGGTTGATTTCACTTGTGTCTGGATACCATACCTCAAGGTGTTCACATGCCTTTTCTTGTGCCAGGAGGAGTGTGGTACCTTATTCTTCATGATGAGATGCATCAGTATAGTTGGATCGTTCATCATGATCCACTTTTCTCCAACAACCAGCGGCATAATGGTTGAATTTATTACAGTTGTGGCATTTAAAATTATAGGTGTTTCTATGTCCACGTGTGAATCAGCCTCCACCATTTCCACTTCAATAGAAGCTAGTGAAATTTTGTTTCTTTTGTTGATAGTTTGGATGGTATCCACGCCCATGCCTCTTGCATGATAATTGCCTCATTGTGCTTGGCCATTCTTTTGTTCTTGCAGAGTCAACTTGGAGTCTAAGGCATCCTCTATTGTTGAACCCACATTCTTCTGCATTCACTTCTCATGTAATTTCAATGACCCCATCAATTCTTCAATGGATAATTTTTCAAAATATTTTGATTCTTTGATTACCACAACCGCATGCTCAAATTTGGTTGTGATAGATCAAAGTTCTTTCTCAATAATATGAATATCCTCCATTTTTTCACCATTTCTTTTCAAATTGTTAACAATGAGAATTATGCATGAAAATTAATCAGTTATTCTCTCTCCATATTTCATGTGCACCACTTCGAACTCCACTCTTAGTGTTCGAAGACCAACCCGCATCACTCGATCAACACCTTTTAAGATGAAGGAAGGGGTATCCCAAAATTTCTTGCTCGATTTTTCTTTAGAAATTTTTTCGAACGTTGATTCATCCAATCCTTGATATAGGAGGAACAACACCTTGTTGTCTTTCTTCCTTTGATTTTTTAGGGCTGTCTTTTCTTCATTCATGAAGGTGTCTTCTTCCACCACAGTGGGTAAAATATACTCATCGGTGATGATCTCCCATAATTCTTGGACCCGAACATGCCTTCATTTGAATGCACCACCTTTCATAGTTGTCCTTAGACAACTTTGGAACTTTCATCTAGATTTTAGTGTCCATATTTAGAAATTAGAGGATGCTTTGGTACCAGGCTATGATACCAATTTGTAGGCTATACAATCTGGGGAAAAATAGAGTAATAAAATGGGACAACAAACACCACAAGGCTTTCAAGCTTTAATCTATTGCATAATTTTACATAGACTAAAATTGCCTTATTTATAGGATATTCCAAAGGTGAAGAGACAAAAAAATAATACAACAACATATTAATTAAAGGAGTAGAAAAATAAGGAAAAATAAATAAATTCTTGCAAAGGAATTGAGAGCGGATTCATGGGGAGATTAAATGAGCCACATGGGGAAGCACCTCATCAGAAAGTTCTACATGGGGAAGAGCAGCAACTTTCTTAGGAAAATCAGTGGGTTTTAGTTTGAATTTCCAACAATTTCCTTATCTCCAGGTATGAAGAACATCCATGTAATTGTTCATGAGTACCTTACACTATCAAATGATGTGGTATATTTTCCAAAGTATAGTACCACGATCAAGGAGGGAGTCTTAAATGATAATGGATTCAATTTAAACTATTGAAATCTGGATATTCTTCTTCTTGCACAGGCGGAGGCCAAAGTGCAGTGCATATGCTTCCACCTGAATAGAGTTTCCACTACCAATAAAATGTGAGAAATAAATAATGGTTGAACCATTATGGTCTCAAACGATGCCCTGTCCCCCCATGAAACCCAAGCAGTGTGATCCATCTATGTTGAGTTTGTGCTATCATTCGGATCACAGATCTTCTGATTCACCTCACTTGGTTCATCCCAATGCTTGATAAATCGAGTAAGGTTAATCAAAAGATTCTTGATCTTCTAGACAATAGCCATTCTTCTATATGGAGTGTTCTCATAACGAGATTTGTTCCTCACCTTCCACATGCACCAATAACCCACTGCAAGGATCGCACCTCGTGATTTCTTCTTAGGAATAAAATAATCCACTCCCTTAAACCAAATATTAAGAAAGGGAGAGTTTAAAGAGACCTAGTGGTGGATCCCTATGAAGGTTCCGAACGAACTCCATATGGGTTGTACCCAGTTTATCTCGAAGAATAAATGGTTCATAGTTTTATTTTTGGGTTCTTTACATTAGAATAACTTAGAGGTGAGGGTGATATAGAGACATTGAACATTCTAATCAATTGGTAAGGCTTGGTTCCTAACACGCCATAGGTTAAAGTTGATCTTAGATGGAAAATCCTTCTTTCAGATTGTTTCACCCCAGCTGTTTGTGACAATCTGCTCCCTACTGACCATCCCATAGTATTTTACTGATAAGTTACTAATTTAGGACCCTGTAAAATCAAATTTTCCTACTTTTGAGTACATAATGATTATATCAAGGGACTCCTGTTTGTCCTTATCAATGATTTCACAAATGAAGGCCAAAAAAGAACTTTCCAGTCTGAACGTGATGTCTAGGATAGGGAATCCAGGGAATCTGATATTGGTACTAATCTAGTTGGTATGCCAGAAATTAAGGCCACTCTACCTAGGATCCAATGAGAGTGTTTTTGAAAGATATGAATGTGGGGTTGCAACATAATTCTAACAAGAGAGGTCTTGATTCTTGATGAATCAGTCTCAACACCATACTTACTACTCATGTAATTGACCTAAAGAGACCAAACCTCCATAATATTCCCTGAAAGTTCCCCATTAAGAAAATGCATTGTATCAGAGAGGTTTCTAACATTAATACCCCCTAATTTAGATTTTTGTACATCCTAGTCCAAGAGGCCCAATGATTATTTTCATCTGAGTGAGTGTCCCAAATGAAGGAGACCATAATATTTTCAATACCAGTGAGCACACTTTTCAGCACCTTAAGGGTAGAGAGAAAATGAATTTTAATGGTGGTTAGAATGTTGTTGACCAAGGTAATTCTTCCTCCAAATTATATGAACTAAATTTTCCAATTTATAATACAACAAGTGATCATGTTCTTGAGTTTATCAAAATGGTGTACCTGAATTTTTACAGGGGAAATTGGAGCACCCAAGTAAGTCATCGAGAATTTCACTTTATTCATTTTAATTTTATTCTCTAGTGTTCTAACCTCATTTATCAGGCATTTATTCAAGATATAAAAGTTACTCTTCTCATAAATCACAATTTTGCCACACTAAAATTAGTATTCCTCAAGAGTGGAAATGAGTCCATGGATGGATCTCTTTCTAGAATTAAGGAATGTTATCATATTATTAGAAAACATGGGATGTGATATTACCCATACATGAATCCAATAGTGGTAGGGAAGGATGATACCCATACGGATATTTTTATTGATATATTGGCACATAGTGTCTTGGGTGTGGATGAAGAGGCTTGGGGAGAGCATATCTCCTTATATCATACCACAAAATTCCTATAAGAAACCACATTAATTTCCCATGAAAAAGATAGATATCCATGATGATATAAAACATATTAAAAGATTATCAGAGGCCCATTAAGATAATCTCATACAAGAGAGGACCTTGAGGATGAAGCTCTATTCAATTCTATCATAAGCTTTATACATGCCAAGCAAGATAGCAATGTTAGATCCAATAGACTTATGATTGATTTACCCAAGAATTTCTCAATCCAAACTAATTGCTCACTAGATCATTCTTCCTTGAATAAATCCATGTTATTACAGAGAGATCCACCGAGGTATATGTGTTGAGATCCTCATTTATTTTTCCTTTTTTTATTTGTTGTATTTATTTGTACTTCCATTTTTGTATTTTTTTTATGTGTGTTTAGTGGATATTTTTTTATGTATTTTTTATTTAGGTGTTTGTTCTTTATATATTTTTTATATCTTTTGTCATTATATTTTTTCTTATATATTAGTTTTTTTCTTCTTGTTGATTATTATGTGTTTAACTTATTCATTTTTGTTCATTTGAGCTAAGAAATTATATCATTTTTAGTCATTTCTTTTATTTTCATAATTTTGTTAAGTCATTGGTCATTTTTTTACATTTTTATTAGGTCATTTGGTTCATTTTTTGTATTTAATTACTTGTTAATTTTACCCTTTGGTCATTCAGTATGGTCATTTTGTTTATATTGGGTTAATTAATTTGGTTCATTTTTGGGTTAGGTCATTTGGTTTATTTTGTTTTTTTCAATATTTTCCTAACCAACATGAATCCAAAAGAACCAAAATAAAGTTATATAAATTTAATTAAATTTAATGAAATTAATTGAAATGAAACAAATAAAACCAATTTGAATGGAATCTTTATATTGTTCTATCTGTTAAAATAAATTTACTCATTTATTTATATGTACCACCACACACGATATTTGGATAATAATATGTAATAGTTAATTGATAAAGAATTAATATTATGATGTTGAAAGGTGAATATAAAATTTGATATTTATATTATTTGAACATGTTTTAGTGAAGTTAAAATCTTTTTCATGTACCCATTTTAGTGAAGTTTAAATCTATTTTTTGAAATTGGTTTTTGTAAAATCTATTTAAATATGTTTTGTGAAACTATATAAAACTGAAAATATTTAAATATTTTTAAACCTATTTTAGTGAATTTTAAATCTATTTAAATTCATTTTAATCTATTTTAATGAATTTTATATTTGATTAAGGATTGGTTCATGAATTTTGTTCGGGTTTTATTTAGTAAAAATTTAAACCTATTTAAACCTATTTTAATTTTATTTTGGGACAGATTCTCCTCGAATTCATTTTATTAAGGCATGGTTTGAATCTGAATATTAGTTTAGTGATGTTATTTGTATAATTAAGATTATTATTTTAAATTAAATATTAAAAAATAGCATTAAAATGGTATATATATCTATATATATGTTATTGAAGTTGTGAATAAAGTTAGAAGATGTTATTGATCAAAATAAATATAAAAACTGAAATATGTTTCATTTCAATTGTGGAAAATAATATTCATTATATATATAGTATGAAATTTGGCTATATAAGTAAAATTAAAAAATAATAAAAGTAAAACTGAATAAATGGTGAGGAGAGTGAAAGCAGTTTTAAATATATATATATATTATTATAACTTATAACACACATGAATGAAACTATATAAATGGTTCAAGACAGATCATAACAGTTGAGAAGAGACTATAAAAATAATATAGGGAAAATATAGTAAAAAAATCTCCAGTGTTGAAATAAAATAATAGAAACAATAATTATGAAAAAAATATTGAAATTAAACTAATTAAGTGGAACTTGTTACATGTAAATGGTAGAAAATAGACTTCATGATAACTATTAAAGGATGTGGTTAAAATTTTAAAATTAGATTACTATCAAAGGTAAACTAATGTGGATCCTAAAAATATTAAAAATATATTAGTATATTTTAAAATAAATACAATATTCTAAAATAATTGGGTAAAATATGATATTCAAATACTACTAGTATATGCAATTCATATAAATTTTAAATTATTTCAAATGGATGTAAATATTGTATTTTTAAATAGTTATACTATGGATCAATTGTTTTTAAAACAACATCCTTGTATTTAATAATAAATTATTCAAATTAAATGCAACCAAAACAAAAAAAATAAACCAAACATACCATTCTAAATAAAAGAAAACGTGAAAAAAAAATTAACCTTCCTAAGCTAAATGAAATGAAACTAAATTAAAGTAATTTCAATAGAACAATATGAAGTATCCAAGTTAAGCTAAACTGAATGAGCTTAGATCACATATGACTACTTCTATATATTACCCACCACTACTTCAAGTTCCCAATCAACTCTGAAAATTAGAGTATTTGAGTCGTATAATGTAATATATTGATCAAGACTAATGTGGGAAGATATGGTGTTAATTTCATCCCTATGGTCATAAAAAATATATATTTGGATCACTTATGTAATCACATTAAATTCATGTCTTTTAGGATCTTTCAAATAAAACACTTGTTTCACCATTGATTCCAAAATATATGGATCATCGACATCCATAAAGTGAGTCTTGTTAATAACTCTAAATCCAAAGTCATAAATTTTACCTATCACATCGTTGGATCAAACTACTTTTAATTCATCATAGAAATGAAACCATGGTAGTGATAAGTGAATATTTTTATTTTCTCAATAAATCCATAATAAGATACTTTTATATCGATTTCATCTATCGAATGCACCGGAATAATAGTATTTCACTATAGTTAACATATAACCATAATGTTGTGTTCTCTTGTTAACTACTCAATCAGTTATAACAATTTTTACCCATTTATCACTAATGATTTCCATTCACAATCCAAATTATTGGGACCCAAATCCGACGATCTTATTTCTTAGGAGACAGATTCAATAGGTAAACACAATACCTAAAATATATATTAATATTATAATTAAATGAATATTTATTATTTATCTTAAAAATTAAGAGGTGTACCTTTGAATTCAACCAGGAATGAAAATAATTACTATGCATGGTCTCTCACTTTCTCAAAGGTAACAAAAAAAATTCTACTTATAATTTTTTTATATTCTCCATAAAAATGATAGTAAAATTTTAATATATATGTAAAACTATGTATAATGTGATAACGTATACTTCTTCAAATTACTTATTTTATGTTATCATCAAACAAATCACATTTAAACAAGACTGTGTGATGTGCCATATCAAGCTCTTTAAGGATCAATGTAGCTAATGTATTTGATCAAGTAATTCCCCCTATTTTGGGATGTGATAGAAAAGTGGGTTAAATTTTCTATTACTGCTCATATTTATTTCTCATTGGATGATTATATCACATGATAACATCATCCAAACATATATAACAAAAATCAATACATTCTTGATCCAAGTAACCTTTCTCAAAGTAACCTTCAATACAATTCTTGCTACTGATATAAGACATCATTGTGTATATATTTATTTTAGTTGGATACATATAATAAAATAAATGGGTCCCCTAATAAGTATTTTAGTTTGGAGATAAATAATTAGCTGCAACATTCAAGTGAAAAAACATAGAGGAATTTTTTTTCTAACTAAAAAAATTTAAGGGTAACACTTCTAGAATTTTTTATTAAGAAATAATTAGAGAAACTTTTATCACAAATATATCTATAAATATTTTTTAATTGAATAATCATCACCCTTAAATTATTATATATAAAATTATATATTCTTATTGAAATTAATTCATCAAAAAGGATTTGATGGTCATTAGTTTTTGTAACGTCCCAGATCCGAGTGCCACCCAAAGATGCCTCGTACCCCAGTTGGTCACATGGCCTCAAGTGCATTTCCCCGAACACCATAAGATTCTGACTAGAAATGAGGGACATAGTGTGTTATTGGGGAAATTATTCCCTCATTGGTAGAGTAACACAATGTAAACAAATATTAAACAATAGCTGAAGCAGTAGTACCATGCAACAAAAATAAACAACGGAAGACTGATAGTAATATAACAATTAGAGAATATAAAAATGATGCATGTCACATGTGTCTTGGAAAGTAACCAAACAAGTCACAATTAAAGAAATACAATACTAAAACCAAATTACAGAAAATAAGTAAACTCCAACAGCATCGTAAGCCTCATCTTGGTCTCATGCTCTCCAACTCCAACAGAAATCAAGTACCTGATGAAGAAGGGTGCTTTCCTTTATCTATACATAAAACCATATAATCTGTTTGGGTCCAAAATCATGACCCAAATAGGTTGCGAGATGAATCTTAGTAGGAAACCACCAAAAAATTTGTTCCTAATTGTAATTGAATATATATAGAAGTCCATATGCATAAATGGAGAAATAAACTAGGAAGTACTCAAAAGTAAACTCTCCGACAGTTTTCAATTAAATTCATTTAAATTTATTAATTATTAAAACCGTTGAATAATTAAATCCAAGAATCTAGTCTGAGCTCTGTATCCCCTATGTAATAGCAAAAAAGATGTCTTACAAGACCATCTAACAATCTTGTAATACTGAGTCCAATCTTGTGCTTTGGCTTTGAAGACTCATAAAAAACATTCATTAATTCATAAACAACCCTCTAAGAAATCTCTCACAGTCTAACCCCTTTGGTTTAACATAGCACTAAAACTTTACAAACGACCACCTGGGTAGCTCTCATGATCAATACCATTAAGTCAACATGGCATTAATAACTTATAAACAACCTTAGAGTTGGTTTCACAGTCAATCCCCCTAGTTCAACATAGCATCAATAATCATAAATGACCTCATGCGTAGCTCTCACGATCAATACCCCTAGGTAAAAGTCTACACCAAGGCTCTCATGATCCCATGTATAACATGGAAACCCCCATTGTTTTCCTAGTCCAAGGCTCTCATATTCCATTAAAAAAATAACACACATATCATAATAAGGTAGCACATGTAATCTATAACTACTACATGGATAAAATTCACAATCATAACACATGAAATTCATATAATCAAACAAACTCCATCTGAAAAAACTCATGGCATGGAAACAAGGTATAACTCAAAGGTAACCCAGGCCAAATGGCCATAAATAGTCAAGTAGGGGAACTCACCCATGGGGTGTCCCATAACAAGTCATAAAACCCAAGGAATTAGAAATCACCCTTTCTCAATCAAACAAACCATAATAGGTATTAAACAGGATCAAATTCCAAAATACGCAATTCCCTAAACATGGGTATTTATCACTTTAAGAATATATAATCCAAATAAAATCAAATAAATGTACAAACCACCTACCACGATGTTGTACGATGAACACTCTTGAAATTTGGCCATTGAATCGGCCTAGAATGACGTAGATCTACAGAAAGGGTAAAAAAATCACCCCCTGATAACTCATGTGAGAGGATAAATCAGGAAGAGAGGCTATAGGGGAAGAGATAACTCACCGGTGGGAATCCAATGCACCTAAAGAAATCTCAATCGAAGCTTGGATAGAGAAACAAGAGGAGCTCTAAGCTCTTTGATTGTTCGTCACTCTCCTATATGAACCGAGGGGAGAAGAAGGGTGTTCTAGAGATGAGAGGAAACCCCACTTTGATTATCAATTAAAAAGAAAATTACACGGTGTGTTCATTTAATGTACATTCCATGTACTATCCTCAACCGGCCCCTACTTTAGGTGGTCTTCTAGGTTACCTACACGACCATGTACTCAGCCCGTACATGGCTACACGTGGAAACCAGGTACATGGCATGTACTCAAAACTACATAGCGTGTACTCAAAAAATTTACCATTTCTTACTTTTTCCTCTAAAACAACCCAAAATAAAGATCTATACCTGAAATTAAGATCTGGGTTCTTACAAACTTCCCCCTTTAAAGTAACTAGTCCTAGAATTTCCCTTCCAAGGGTGGTGAAGAAGAAGCTTCAAACAAATATTTCCACTATGATCATACGTCGGCCTCCCTCTCCTAAGTCTCATCCTATACTCACCCATGCCGCCATAACACCCATACCATAGGAATGGATTGGCCACATAGAACCTTTGTTTTGTGATCCAAAATTAGAATAGGGTGCTTCTTAAAGGATTCATCCACCTCTAACTCAACCTTCCTAGGTTGAAAAATGTGAGACAGGTCTGAAAAGTAACATTGTAGCTGAGAAACATGAAAGACATTGTGAATAGCTGGGTACCTCTAAGGTATCTACTACCAATAGGAAACCATATTTACTCTCTCCAAAACCTTAAATGACCTGACGTATCTTTGTGAAAGCTTACCCTGTCTCATAATCCTCTTATGTCCCTACCTCAGTGTGACACGTAAGAAAACCTAATCCCCGAACTCGAACTCTTGAGGTCATTTTTGTCAATCAGTATAAGATTTATGGTAAAATTGTGTAGTATACATCCTTTTCCAAATCAAATCCACCTACTCAATGGTCTCTTGGACAAGACAAGGTCCAAGCATAGCTGCCTCTCCTAACTCCATCCAACATAGGGGTGATTGGCATGGCCTACCATACAAATCCTCCTAAGGTGCCATCTGAATCATTGCCTAAAAACTATTATTGTAGATAAACACCACTAGGGGTATGTTTCTCTCACAAGAACACCTAAAATATAGGATGCATCCTCAAAGAATGTCCTCCAAAACCTGAATTGTGTGCTCGGACTGGTCATCAGTATAGGGATGGTAAGATGTACTCTGAAGTACCTACGTACCAAAGCCCTTTGTAGTCCCTGCGAGAAAAGATAAGTAAACTAGGCATCCCTGTCTGAAATTATAGAGTGTGGAACCCCATGAAAGTTCACAATATTTCATATGTAAAACCTTTCAAGCTCATCAACACTGAAGGTTTCCTTAATCGACAAAGAAAGTGAAACCTTCGTGAGCCTGTCAAGATCAACTCATATGGTACCGTTACCACGATACCTCCAACATTTGAAAAACTCTATAAATCACACCCCTAAGCATTCCAGTGATGTTATCACCATGTTTTCCTTTAACTGGGAAAACCCAAACACAACTGAGGTCATAACTTCATCCTCAAAATAAGGAAAGGTCAAACCCAAAATGACATAAGCAAAACTAGTCATGCAATCTTTCCTCAAAATACATTACGGATTTTCACAACACACCCTCCCTTAACTTGTGGGGTGTTCAAACTCCCTCACTCAAACCATACTCATGGAACAACAATGATAACATGTCCAACCATCACTAGATGACTTATCTAAGAAATTCATGGCTTTGAAAGCTGATTTATTACAATATAAAAGGAACACCTTATCCCAAGGCACCACGTTCTCTTAACAACCCTTTTCACTGAAGCCTACATCTATCTGTCAGTGATGCTCCTATGTCACACCATCCCTTGATCACAAAAGGTTCATTCCACAACATGAAAAAAAAACGTAATTCCAAATCCATCCCACTGGAATTATCACTTCTTTAATCTATACATATTATCCAAACTAGAAGTCTGAGATAACCTCATATTAATCAACCCAGATTTTAAGGAACTCTCCAAGGTGGTCCATACACTCCGTACAAGTGAGACTTTGGTGTGAAGCCCAAAATCCCACATAAGAAAACTAACTGGACCTAGAATGGAATCTGCCTGGTGGTCATGTCAAGGAAGCGATATGAATCAAGAGTATGTCCAAGACATTCCTTCATGAGAACTCAACAATCACTCATGATTAACCAAGCATCTACTAAAACCATGCATCCAAAGCACAACACAGAAAGATATCATGAACCAGTCCAACAACTTCCAACTATAACATGGTGTATAACTGACGCTCTCTTAGTGCACCCTAGATGAAGTCAAGATAGGGGATGTGCTCACCTATTAAGAAAGAGAACACCAAGAGGACTTCAAATTTTACTAGAAAAGGATAGTTGAACCACTATTGGTCGACCTCCTGAAGAAAAATCAACTTTACTTGACAACACATCATCATTTAACTGATCACAACAACGTTGTACTGCCTAGAAAGCACAAACAATAAACAAGACTCACATGCATCAAAATCATTCAAGTATAAATGAAACTTTCAAAAAGGTCCTTTATTGTGATCTTTCTACTTGGAAAGAACACATTTGAAATAGAACCGATGTGATGATCCCTGCCTAGGAGTGTCTTATACGTTGAGAAGGACTAGCTACTCCCAAATGAGCTAGTTCAGAAGTAAATTAAACACACCTGTGTTGTTCCATGAACCACGATCACCATGTCCCATCACTTGGCATGAAATTGAAAAGATAAAACTGATTGGCATGTCAAAACACCCATGTCTCAGAAATTCATCTTGAGTAGTGGGACAAAAAATGTTCCATAACGCATAGGTAACTATATATTAGAGATAACCCAAGAACATACACTACATATCAAATCTCAATGAGGTAATCAAACTCAATGGTTCACACATGAACTGGATTAAAATAACAACATTTATACAACCATTAACTTGGGTGAAGAAGTACCAAGTCATTCATCAATAAAAGAATGGAGGTTTACACGACCTCATAATTTCTGACCATGCCCGAGGCATATCTAACCTAGAGAACCAAGTGATCCTCAATCTTTTTCCCACTTGAAAAGTAAAGGAACAATGACCACTCCTATGAAAAAATATTTCATTTAAAACTAGAAGTCCTACTAGGGACAATGACACATTTACCACACTAACGTCAAAAGATATCAGTGGAAAAAAAAAAGACAACTAGATCCAAGAGTGATACCTACTATGGGCTAGCACCTAATGAAGAAAAAGCATCAACTTCCACTACCAGGTTACGCAAAACAGATTCACCATGCTCTAAAGCCCCTAAGAATGTACTTTAGCTCAACAGATAAAAGTAAAATAGGAAAGTCTCACAAAATTTCCTTTAAAACATTTAACAAATCCAACACTCCATTATGACTGGAAAGTTATCCAGTAAGATCTTTTTTAACAACCAAGGAAACCTATAAGGATCTTGTTACACCAACTTGGGTCCATAAAAAGAGAACCCAATAGCAGTTGTTTAACCACACAAAGTAGTTCATTCTATTAAAACCCCCTCCCAAAGAATGTAAGTAGAATAATCCTACAAGAGATCTTTGAATGATAAACAGCAAGGGCATCCCACGATAGGGATCCTCAAAATAGTACACAGATGAGGGATCCAACTAGGGACTCCCTGGAAACAATTAGTCTTAAAACCTCATTGGGTAGAAGTCACATCTCACATAGTAAACGACCTCAAAAGAAAAACATCATGTGAGATAGCTCATAGCTCATCTCATATGGAATCTCGCCTTTTTATTTACATTACTTTTCAATACATTTTACAAACAGGGGATCTTTAAAGTCTAGTGTCTTGGAAATCATGAAAAAAATACATGAAAACTTAAAAAAATTATAATCCAATTGTAAGGATTAATCACAAGTTCATCCTAAGTGAAAATTACTACATCCCATAACCTAGAGACAGACATCAAAGGAAAGGGTGAGCAGAAAGCTCAGTAAGGAAAACAAGTGAAATAGTTGACATGTGATCTTGAGAAATATTAATAAGAACATGATAAAAATCATAAAGACATGAGAAATGGAAGAATGTGGATATCATGATTAAAAAACATGAATCATAACTTCAATATGTGTCTAAAAAATTTCATTTAGACATTCATGAACATATCCCCAAGGTTCATCCCTAAGGTGTCATAAAAATTACCAAGGTTATTCACCAAGGTATCGTGAAACTTGTCATTTCTAGAGATTAAAATATTTACCCAATTAATTGCAGTGCTATCAGGATGCACCCCTAATATGTCATTACTTTCATGTGACCCACATATATCATAATCAAACATTTCATAAATACCCCATAGAGAACAAAATAAATGGGTTTCATTTCAAAATTGTGACATTTTAAAAGTTGTAACAAAATATCATTATGTCATTTATAACCCATGGAAAGGGAGTGAGGGTTATATGTATGTCAATTATAGAATAAAATATATCATTTTTGTTGTATTTATGAACACCCATATAAAATAAATAGGTATGGGTATTCACATAAATAAAACAATAGAATTCCTTGAGAGAAAGAGAGGGGAATTTTGAGATGAAAATTCCACACCATAATAGCTACATAACATCCTTTTAGAAAACATTAAAAAAGAGAGGGTAAAATGGTAACCCACTCATAAATAACTCATAATATAGTAAAAATTACTAATAACATGGATATAAGAACATGGTATAGTTATTTTAATGACATACCACCTGAAAAGGAAACTTGAAAGGAAAGGGAATATGTGATTTCTTTTGCAAAAAATTCGGCAGCCTAACGACGTCACTTAAAAATTCATAAAATAAATTGATTAGAGAGGAAATGGTATCTCATAATTTGGACATGAAATAGACAGTAATAAATATATAGAAGAACAATCCCCCACATAAGAAAATGGAACAATAAGACATAACATAAATGAAGTCATGACTTAAAAGAGGAGGGTGAAAGTTCCCCTTACCTTGAAGAGTAACTTTGAAAGATTGAAGGTCGGAACCTTGTGAGTCTTGAGGGAACCTTGAGTGGACTAATTGTGAGGTAAAAGACCCTAACTTTATTTAGGAGGATTTTGGAATGAAATTTATGAAAAGTGAGAGAATAAATTATTAATTTCTAAGGGACACCTCATTGGTTGTAATGGAAAAATAATGGGCTTTCCCATTGTCTTTGCCCGTGGAATTTTCCACTTGGGACACCTCATATAATATCTTAATATTCATAAGTCTACTAGAATGATTACATCATTATTACATCATTAATGATGTCATTAAACACCTGAAACTCAAAACTGTATTTTTATTATTCACCGAAAAATCAAATGTTTCAAAAAAATCCCAAAAATTCACTATAACTTAATATCGATGCTCTAAATTAAAAAATAAAATCTATTTTATGAAAACAATTTTATAAATAATTTTAATTTAATTTTCAAATAAAATCATTATATCTACCAAAAATACAACTTTAAAACTATAACTCATTTCTTAACACCTTAAGAAAGTAATCAAGGTCCCATAAAATTATCATATAACCATAATACATTAAAGTAACAATATATGATTACATTTTATGAAAATAAATTTCCATTTGAAATTCTTAAATTAATTGTAAAATGTTAAATAAAATATTTATGACATACAAAAATTCCAAAACTTATACTATAACTGTTTTTTTCACTTTTAAGATGTCTAAAATGTATTTATACATTCATGGGTGATGTTTCTATTTTTTTGCAATTTACTATTCATTAATATTCATACGGGTATGTTACTATTCATACTTTACTATTCACTAAAAACTAAGTTGAACTTATTAGACTCTAAATTTCCTACTGAACACAACTATAGAAGGAATTTTTTTTTGAAAATCAATTGACATTATTAATTATTTAATGAATACAAAAATATTTCAAAATACCCCTTTTTTAAAAATTCAACAATAATTTGGAACTTCTATAAATTCATCCTATATTTATCCGGACATTTGAAAATCAAAAATTTTACCATAATAAGAAGTAAAACTTTTATTTATAAAAAAGGATTTACAGAAAGTAACTAAGGATTCATTACAAAGACCCTTATAACACCTGCATGGGACCCAAGTGTAAGGTGTGCTATAGTGATAGAATCTTGGGGTGGATCGAACAACATTTCATGAGTGGTGATTTCTTTCATCTTGAACTCCTCCCTTAGGTGATTCCATTCAAGCTTCACATGTTGAAGTTTGGCTTGGGCTTGGTCTAGAGCAAAGCCCAATGATGCTACCTCCTTCCCAAGCTCCAACAGATGGGCTTCATATGGCCTGAGTCTATTGGATGATGTCATCAACTCTTCTTTCTGTATTAATTAACCAAGATCACTTATATTAAAAAAAATTCAACATTAAGAGTTTAGTTTCCAATGGTCATATTGACCAACAGTCATATAATAGTCGAAACCCAAAGGTATCGCTTCATTAATTATAGGATATAGTTTTTTGGAGTATAAAATGAAATAACACACAAAATTAGGAAAAAATATTATTCAAAGGTTCGGGTCGTTACATCTTATATCAAAGGTCTCAACAAGGTTGGTCTGAACACCCAACCGATCATTTATGCATTGGTCTCACTCTTTGGAGACAACTGAAACTGGTAACTGGAGGAAGAACCTATCCATTTAGAAAATAAACCCCAAACACCTCTTATGAGACCTCAAAATGCTCCATAGGTTCCACCATTTTGATCTATGTGGAAAACTCCATAGAAAGGACTACTCACGGGGTCCAAAACTGACATTAGGGGAAGAAAACAGGAATAGACCCTCAAAGGGTACAAAAGGTGGCTACACGGCATGAAGAATTCGTACACGGTGTGTACAATCATGCTCATACTTATGTGTGTACCCCTGCCTACCTAGGTGTGTAAACATCATAGGTGAACGATGTTCCATCTGGGATCATGGTTTGTACGTAAGTCCTCCCTCTTGGCCATGTCTATTTATAAAGACATCCTCACATGGGTTATATCTATAGAAAACTAGAGGAGGTGTATTTAATCTACATGATGTGTCATTAACAAGACTCAAAAACCCGGGTTTTTTCCCACACGGCGGGAACTACACAATTTCTCCTGGTGTAACACTACACGATGTGTTCAAACATGAAATAACATGTACAACATAAGTTTCATACCCAAGTGTTGTTAGTCACATGAATGGATACATGGTTGATTTCTACACGGCGAGTACAATCTAGACATGACATGTACGACCCAAATTTCATCCACCCATGTTGTTAGTCACACGGTCGGATACATGATCTCTTTAGTACGGCGTGTACTACCAATACATGGTGTGTTCTACCAGTCATTCATCAAACTCGTGTCTCTGCTCACACAGTCAGTCACACGGTTTACAACTACATGATGTGTACATACTATACACGGAGTGTACTTAAGAAAATCTATTTCTTCCATAATAGAAGAACACATGGCGTGTGTTAATAACATCACATTCCTTGTTGTCTCAGTTTCCAGACAGTAAGCATTTTAAACTTCTCTAAAACCCTTAAAAACATAAAATTTCGTCCAAGTCATGAAAAATTATGACTCGTGGGAGCCCATACTCCTCGTAGATCAATGTTTGGAATCATTTTTCACATCATAACTTGACAAATGAAATTAAAGTTCAAACATGATCCACCAAATTCTGATCCAAGAGGGCCCCCAACACCTCATAGACCAAAGATTAGCATCTATCCAAATGAAACTTTACAGTTTCTAATAGCCTATAAAAATGGTTGGTATTCTATCAAGGAATCTATAACAACAGTATGAATATCTTGCAAAACATCTATCAAAACAACATGCAATCAGTAATGCATCCTAAATAGCATGACAAGAATGCATGACATGTGATTTCTATCAAGTTCCTATATGGTGCATGGGATGGTATACCCTCATC
Source organism: Viscum album (assembly GCA_963277665.1). Lineage (NCBI taxonomy): Eukaryota > Viridiplantae > Streptophyta > Magnoliopsida > Santalales > Viscaceae > Viscum > Viscum album. Next base: position 1,965,416,131 of record OY728152.1, read on the forward strand.
TCACCAAGTTTTAATAGAAATAGAACCTTAATAATATCAATGATACCAACAAAAAACAAGTGAATCACCCTGTGGTGAAATCAAATCAACTGTAACAATTGAAAAACTGAAATATTTGAGATAACTTGGATTTTCCCTATACAAAGGTTAACTACTCTAGGGAATAACTTATTACTAACTACCAATTCCTTCATATCATATCTATAAGTACCAAATAGTAATACAAATTATAAATAAACCCCTCTAATACCACTTTGTAATGTCTCGATTTTGGGTGCCGCCCAAAGGTGCCTTGTACCCAGTTGGTCACATGGCCTCAAGCACATATCCCCCAATGCCAGAGGCTGCTGACTAGAAGAGTGGGCCACATTTTTGTTAGTGGGGAAACTATGCCCTCATTGGAATAATAACATAGAGGAAACAAATAGTAAACAATAGTGGAAGTTGTAATACCATACAACAAAAGTAAATAGCGGAATACTAATATTAATATAACAACTGAATTATATAAAAATGATGCATATCACTTGTGTCTAAGAAATTAGACAAAAAATTCACAATGATGTAAATAAAGTACTAAAACCAAAGTATAGAAAATAAGTAGAATCTAGGAGCATCATAAACCTCATCTTGGTCCCATGCTCACCAACTCCAAGAGCAATCATGTACCTAATGAAGAAGGGTTATTTCCCTTATCTATACCTTCAACCATATAATCTGTTTGGGTCCAAAAGCATGACCCAAATTGGGTGTGGGACGAATTCCAGTAGAAAAACACCAAAAGAAATATTTCTAACTATCAGTGAATATATATAGCAGGCCATATACAGAAATGAGGAAATAAACTAGTAAGTACTCAAAAGTAAACAATCATACTATTTTCAATTACATTAATTTACATTTATTAATTATTCAAACCATTGAATAATGAAATCCTAGTATATTGCCTAAGAACTATATCCCCTGTGTAATATAAAAATAGATGTCTCAGAAGACCATCTAAAAATCTAGTAAGATCGATTCCATGCTTTTCCTTTGGTTTGGGAGACTCGTCACAAACATTCAATCATTCATAAACAACCCTCTGGAAAATATCTCACAATATAACCCCTTTGGTTTAACATAGCACTAAAAATTTACAAACAACCACCTAGGTAGCTCTCATGGTCAATACCCCTGGGTCAACAAGGCATAAATATCTTATAAACGACCTCTGGGTTACTCTCACGGTCAATACCCCCAGGGCCAACATAGAATCAATAATCATAAACGACCTCCTAGGTAGCTCTCTTGGTCAATAACCCTAGGTCAAAGTCTACACAAAGTCTCTCACAATGATGTGTAATAACATGGAAACCCCCATAATTTTCCTAGTCCAAGGATCTCATGGTCCATTGGAAAAATATCGTGCATATCATAGCAAGGTAGCACATGTAATCTATATCTACTACATGGATAAAATTCACAATCATAACACATGAAATTAATATAATAAAAAAAACTTCATAAAAAACAACTCAAGGCATTGAAACAAGGTATTCCACATAGGAAACCTAAACCAAATGTCCATAAATAGTCAAATAGGGGAACACACCCTTGGGCTATCCCATAAAAAGGCATAAAACCTTATGCATAAGCAATCTCCCTTTCTCAATCAAACAAACCATAGAAGGAATTAAATAGGGTCAAATTAAAAAACTTGAAATACCCTAAACATGGGTATTTGGCACTTTAAGCAAATATAATCCGTAGAAAATCAAAGAAAGGAACAAACCACCTACCTTGATGTTGAATGATGAACAATATTGAACATCGGCCCTTGAATCGGCCTAGAATGATGTAGATCTACAAAAGGGTAAAAAGGATCACCCCTGATAACTCATGTGAGAGGATATATCAGTAAGAGAGGCTCTAGGGGAATAGAGAACACACCGGGGGAATCCAACGCACCCAGAAACATCTCAATTGGAGCTCGGATGGAGAAACGGGAAGAGAATGAATTTATTCAACCATTCATCACTCTCTTGTATGAATCGGGGGGAGAATAAGGTTGTTTTGAAGATAAGACGTGACCCCACTATAATTAATCAATTAAAAAGAAAAGTACACAGTGTGTTCATTTAATGTACATGTCGTTTACTAGCCTCAACCGGCCCCCGCTTTAGGCAGTCTTCCAAGTCACCTACACTGCCATATACTCGATCGTTACACAACCAGTACACGGCTACACGCAGCAACTGGGTACATGGTGTGTACTCAAAAAGTACACAGTGTGTACTTATAAAATTTCTAATTTCTTCATTTTTCCTCTAAAAAACCCGAAATAAATATCCATACCTGAAATAATGATTTGGGTTCTTACAATTTTTATAGATTTTCATTTCACCTGTCTAATTTTGAACCATTTTGATATATTTCTTAATAATCCAACAGGATCCTTGAAAATCTCTAGTACTTCCACAAATTTATCTTCCTATAAAGCTTTAATCATATAAGAAGCACATGAAACTTTCAAGTTATTTTCACTAATTCACAAAGTATAATGTTTTGGTTTGATGCCCCAATCCTCCAAGTCACTCAAAGGTTTTAAATAATCTTTTCTTTTTTTCACATTTAGAAGGTTTAAAAGAAACATTTAACATATATTGTTCTCAATGTGAATTATATCTAAAAATTGATGTGAAGAATTTCTCAACTAATAATCCAAATCAAATGTCATACATTTATTCTTCAAATTATAATGGATTCAGTGGAAACATTATTCCTTTTTCTTGATATCATCTAACATTTATTGAATGAAAAACTCACACCTTGAAATTCATTAAGCGCATCAGTTCTAGACATACACTAAGGTGGATTATCAAACTCAGTGATATTATCAATCCTTTGATGATATTTATGGTGTTGGTGATCTATTAAAAAGTATAATTTATTTCCCATGAAAATAAAACTAATATGTTATTCAATACTTTTGGATCACGTATTCTATAAATAAATTATAAATGATAGTTCACCTTTCATTATCTATATATACATCATTGAATAAGTAAGAAAATACTTTATTCTACATAAGTTCCACACATATATGAATTATTTCTTTCAAAGAAGAATAATATGTGTGTATGCACATATTAAAAATCTATTTATACTCTTTTATTAAAGGTTATAAGTACACAGCTATATCATTACTAAGATAAGAATTTCAATATATGAGTATATTCAAGAAAGTAAATGTTTTTTTCATACACATCTGTAAAGGATGGTTATAAATGTGAATGAAAAATATCTATGTATAGTGTGAAGTAAGCATCAGACTAAGAATATTAAAACCATCACATGATGGACCCAACCAGATATTACACACCTCAGCTACAAAATCAGGATACCATGTACAAAATTTCCTCTGAGATAATATATCTTCATAATAAACTAACTCATCATTATCTATAATTATTTAATAATCATTCTATTTTATATATTTTTTTGATATTATATTAAACATAAAAAGTTTTTGGAGCCGAGTAATCAATGGGAAATTTCAAATTACTCTTCATTTCTCCATTTATTTTTTTCCATATTCATTTGGTATCCATCGAGATGTATAACATTATTTATAATTATTCAGAACAATGATTTCCTCTTAAAATATGCTGCAATATTTTGTAAAATCATGAATTTTATTAGTTGAAAATCCAATATGATTAATTAAATTTTATGATATGTAATGTTTTGAGGGAATATTCTCATCATCAATAAGTAAATTATTTAAAAAGGTTAGAAGATTATTGATTCCAATATTAGAAATTCCCAAAATTTATTTCCCATGATACAATCACATTAAAAATTCCATCTTTTTCATTTTATCACATACTTGATATAAAATATTTCTTACCCCATACATCAATTTTTTCACTCTCACAATGTCAAAATTTTCATGAGTTAAATCATGTTTAATCATACAATTTTATTCTTTCATTTAAAAATTATCTTTCTCAAGAAGATGAATAAATAGAAACTAATAAAATATTAAATTCTCTATTTCATACCTTTTAGTTTGATCTTGTATAGTCTGATATCTCTTTTCCTCTCCATTGTGATACCATACATAACCATTTATCTGAAACCCAATTTTTTTATATGGTATCTAAATTCTCTCTGAGTTAACCAAGGTCTTCCCACACAATTATAACAAGGGAAGAATATAATACCTCCTTTAATGCATTGTTAAATGGAAAATCTAAGAAACTTATAAGTTATTTTTAAACATAGTTAAAATTCAATTCATATCATACATACAACTTCTATCCATTATATTTAAAAATTATTAAAATTGAAGTTCTAAAGGATTAAATAAAAACTGATAAGGGAGCGGGGGTGGGGTAAATCAGTTGTACACTTTTTATAAGTTTCAATAATTTTATAAACTTAACCCCTACATCCTATTAAAGTTTATTCCCTTATCATCTTTTAGTAAGTACTCATACATGAAAAAGATAGAAAGAAACTAAAGAACACAAGTTTTAAAAGGTTAAGCCTTATTGTGAGAACCTACATCCTTTCCATGGACACTCTCATGGGTCTATGGAAATTCACTATTTAGAAGAAGTAAATACAACTTGTTCCAACTACATTTTGACACCTTCTATCTCCTAATGGGAGTAATTATGCTGACTCTTCTTAGTTTAAAAATATTGATTATAAATAATTAACCAAAAAGAAATACTTTTTTCAAACTGCTCCATAAATGCTATTTCTAGATCCTCAATCCAATGTGGTTGGGTTTGGTTATCGTAGTCCAATGAATTCAGTCTGATGTACTCAGTATGATGAATCCATTCCAAATCTACATTTCTCAAAATCTTCTCAATTGCTCAATCAGATCTTAATCAGTCCAATCTACCTCATTCTGATTAACTTAGTATGATGTTTCTCATTTCAGTAAACAAAAAAAAAATTCTGACCTTCTAATGAGATCCCTTTCTGGAAATAACTCTGAATCAAATTTTGAAAAAAAATTGCATCACTCTTTCTTTTTTCACACATGAAAAATATTGAAAAAGTATTAATGTACTGTGCTTCTATTTACAGTCATCCTAGAAAGACAAAGGCGAGAAACATAATTTTTCCCACATAATAAATTTTTATAAAAAAATCTAAGTTCTACACATATTTGAATTTCAAGTTTGACCACTTCAACTCTTCATAAATATTCGGGAATATTTTTGAGTCTTCTATGTAATGAGACTTCTCATAATTCCTAACCTTTATTCAGTCAGATGGAACTTCCTCAGCTAATTACAATGAAACATCCTCATATCATTAAGATGGATCTTCCCCAACTCATTACGATGAAAATTCATAAACTCATTACAATGGAACATCCTCAGCTCATTTTGAATGTACATTCCTCATTATATATATTCTAATTTACATTCTATATTAGTGTCGGTCTAATTGAATTTCCTTATTATAGTAAGAGTGGCTGAATTTCCATCTCAGAGTTAGTTTGATTGAATTTGATTATCATAGTCATTCCTATTTACTTTACTTCTTAGAGTTAGTCTGATTGGATTTCCTTGTCATAGTTAATCTGATTGAATTTCCTCCTCAGAGTCATTCTAATTGACTTTCCTACTCAGAGTCAGTCTGATTGACTTTCTTCCCTAGATTTAGTCCAATGGAACTTTCTCAGCTTCAGTCTGATGGAATCCTCATAATGGTTGAATTCTCATTATGATTCAATTCTCATTATGATGAAAAATCCACTCTATAATTTTGAAAATATTCAAACCTCATCACCTATAACTCATTCAGAATTTTTAGAACATTTTTTCTCAATAGATCGATATATGATGAAATTTTTTTCTTGCTTCCTAGAAGTGATAAACTCTTTATTATTCCTCATTTTATTTAAGAAGTTTTTTTCATGATATTTTTATGATTTATGAGAACTTTGATATTGGAAAAAATCGTTTGATTTAACATAAGAAAGTGTTATGACTTCCCTCACTTTCAAATCCTCCTTTATTTCCAACCAAAACTCAATATGATTCACAATAGTTGTTCTCCCCCCAAATTCATCATAATTATTGCATCACAACTATTACAGACAATTTATGATATTTGAGAATTACAAATTAGTAAAACATCATCTAGATTATGGTTGGAAAGTTTAAGAACATTATAAATCTGGACATCACTATATCCATTCATCATCTTCAACGACATTATGAATTTCATTATCATGAAATTATTTTAAAAAAACATCATTTTTGATAGATATTTAACTTCATACTAATGAATCTATGTATGGTTATGAATCTGATTAAAAACATTATAGAACTTCCATCTTCATTAAACCATTTATATCTAGTATTGCACAGTCCAAAAACCTATTTCTGGAAAAATGTGTCCGAATAAAAACTTTCTCAAAGGTAAACCCCTCCCTTTTCGATTTGAAAATTCAAAATTGTTTACCTTTCTTAAAAAAATATTCTGATGTACTGGGTCCAATCCTAAAGAATAAAAAAATTATTTTACAAAATGGTTATTTTCAAAAAGTATACAACTTTTTTAAAACAAATCATCACTAGAGTTTTTCAATCTCACCCTTTCGATTTATTAAAAAACTCATTAAAAAAATTCAACTCTCAGAATGTTTTTACAAATTAAGTTTTTAAATAGTTATCAAAACATATCATTTATCATAAGAGAGTGTACTAACACCTAACTAATGGATAGAGTATTTTTTTTGAAGGAATTGCATCCCTCAGTGATAGGAAATTTTTTCATCCATGTTAAAATAAACTCACAATCACTTGTGTATTTTCCTAACTTTTTTCTCCCCATTTTATGATAAAAATATCTTCAGATTCATAAAATAAAGATAATTAAAAACTTATTACAAAGTAGAAAGTTGTTTCTTTTTCTCCCCCTTTGTAAACATAATCCAAATCATGGTGGGGGAAATTCCTTATGTAGATTAGGAAGTAATTACAGGAGGATAAACATGAAGTTACAACATCAATTCAACTAACCTTTCTTTTGGCATTAATTTTGTGAATATATAAACAATTTGATACTTCATTGAGATATTCTAAAAAAATATTTTTAAGAAACATTCTCTTTTATGTGGTTAAACTTTATAACAATGTGTTTTTATAGTGAATGTTGGACAAGATTTTTAGAAAGACCGGTTGCACTCTGATTTTCACAAAGTGTCTTCAATGGTTTAGAAACTAATACTTTCAAATCTTCTAGCTGAACTTTCATCCACAACATATTAGTACAAGACTAAGTAGACACAACATATTCTTATTTCATTGTACTCAAAGTTACTATTTTTTTATTACCATGCCATCTTACACAACATTCACCCAAAAAAAATGTTCCACTTGAGGTTCATTTTATTTCATTACAATCTCCATCCCAATCGACATTAGTATAAGCATGAAATATTATCTCAAAATTTATTTTGTATAACAACACATGTGATTTTTTTCCTTTGAAATATGTCAAAATTATCTTTTCTACCAACATATATTGTTCTTTCGGATTACTTTGATACCTAGAACTAAAATTTACAACATAAACTATATCATGACTTAAGGATATAAGGTAAATTATACTTCCTATCAGCTTCTGAAATCCTTTCTTATTCAAAATTCTTCCAAACTCATATTTACTCATCTTCATCCCCACTAATATAGGAGAATAAATGTAATTAGATTCTTCCATGCCAAAATTTGGTAACATTTCCTTGGCATACTTTTCTTAAGATATTAAAATATATTTTTCTTTTTGTTGAACTTATAAATAAAGAAATAATTTTAATTATCCTAACATTGAAATCTTATAGTTCTTTTTCATTTTTTCACCATTTTTTTACAAAAATATTATTTATCCCTAGAAAAAAATGCATCACCCACATAAACAATTACAATTATAGTTCCATAGACAAATAGTTAACATATAAGTTTCTATCATGTTTTCCTTTAGAGAAATTCAACATTATCAAACAATTTTGAAGTTTAGAATACCATAAATGTGGAGATTGGTTCATCCCATATAATAATTTCTTCAATTTACAAACTTTGTTTTCCTCTTCATCAAGTAGAAACTCCCAAGGTTGTTCAATGTAAACTTATTCTTCAATTTCTCCATTACGAACTAATGACTTCACATCCATCTGATATACATTGTAATTTTGGTGATCATCCACTATTAGAAACATTCTTATAGTTTTTAACCTCACAATGTGGAAAAATGTTTCATCAAAATACACACCATCCACCTATGCATGGGCTTTTCAAACAATGATTTCTTTGTTTCTTAAAACATCACTATGTTCATTCAACTTGTTTCTATAAACACAATTTTCTGATAACATTTTTACCATTCATACATGGAATAGGTTCCCATGTTTTAATTTTATCATTTTGATACAACTCTTCCTTCATATCAATCACCCATTCTATGTGTTGAATAGATTCTAAAACTGATTATGGTTCAACTTTTGAGATGTGAAAAGTTTGATTTTCTAATATCATTATTCTTTTGGTCTTAACTATAGATTTTTGTTTCCCAAGAATATTTTTAGTACCAAAATGTTTTGGAAAAGTAGGAAATTTTAGAGTTCCTCTTACCTCTTCACTTTCCCCATCTCATGATTCATTTGAATATTTATGAACATTTATTTTATCACTTTCATTTTCATTGGAAACTTTTAGTTTTTCTTCCTCAACATTTCCAGCAAATTTTTTTTAATGAATTTGGATTTTCTATAAATTTCACATCATATGAGTCCACTGACATTTTAATAAAAAAATTTCCAACATTTGTAGCTTCTTCAATTGGGTGAGTAAACCTTAAAAGTTCCTTCCTTGTATTTATCATCAAACTTTCCCAGATCCGGATTTTTGATTTCATGTAAACATGGATTTCCAAAAACATTGAAGTAATTCAATGAAGTTTTTTATACAAAATTTCATAATAAGTCATGTTGGATTTCAACCTTCAAAAACATATGTTCTGAATATGTACAGTAGTACTAACAGATTCTATAGGGACACAACATTTTCTTACATTATTATTACATAATTATAAAAATAAATAACATATTAGTATTACACCATGAGGATCCAGAGGTTTAGTGTCTTGAAAAAACTAGAACCAAACATAACATTTACAATATCAAACATAAACATTTATTTAATTTTTTCTTCTCTAGCTTCTTATTGGAACTTGACCTCTATTTACTACATGTAGTCACCTAAGTATATTAATAAAAAATGGGTGAGGTAAATGCCCAGTAAGAGGATAGATATGAACAATATAACAATGGGTGAGCATAATCATAACATAGTCAAAGGATCGTTAACATGAGAGGAAGCATTAATAAAAGACTTGAAATGTGGCAATGCATAAAAATGAAACATCATGTGTTAGTGGTTACCTACCACACATACTTTTGAAAAAATCTATCATATTTTTAAAACATAGTTTCACTTTAACTCATGAGATTCATAATTTTACCCAATCATTGGATTGTTTTATAATTCTGGTCACATCCATCACATTCAAACATTCTTATTGTGCTATATAATTACGGGCGAACCTGTCACATCATAACATTATCAATATCACGAATGAAATATAGAAAATATATCAAAAATGAACATAAATAACCCATGTAAAGTAATGAGTTTCATCTCATAATAACACATTCATAAAATTGGGGTTCTCAATAGAAAGTGGGAATACCATACTTGATACAATGACCATCAACCTTGAGTGAGAAATAAAAGGTGTGTTTTTGAAAGAAGAGTTCTTTTGCAAAACATTTGTTTGACATAAACTCTAGTGGAAAAAATTTATATCCAAGAAAAGGTAATATAATGATGAAAAATTATTTTTAAGGAGTTAACATACCAAAAATGCAGTAAAAGAGGGAGAACCCGAAGAAAGAATGTTGGGTTCGAGAATTTCTTCTTACCTTGTATCTGAACGCTTTTTTCACTTTAAAGTTTTGTATAACCACATTAGATTCATTAATTAACAATTAAAGAACCTTTTTTACATGAATATGGTTCATTATAGTTTCATTAAGATATTTTATGGTCCTTTGTATGAGTTATAGGGTTTAAATCCATTGTTTGGGGAATGTCCATTTTTATGGTTTTCTTGAATGGTTCACTTGTATTCATGAATGGAAGTTCGTGTAGAACATGTATAGACATAAAAAACTGGTAATTAATGTTATTAATGATCTTAAAATATTTTAAATGATATTATAATTTATTATATTATATACCATGTGGTTTAATCATTAGATACGAATTTAATGATGATCATTTTGATTAATTCGGGCAGTTTTTCGTCCACAACGAACTTTTTTATTTTAATAATTTAGAAATGTGTACATAAGTTAGTTCCAGAACATTAAATATGATATAATACATATAAAATAATCTGTTTCAATCAGATAAATGGTTTCATGACCAGATCTAAAGGCATAAATGAAAATTGAAAACATGTCATTCTTGAAGGTGATAAATTGACACCACACAAACAACGTTTTCCTTTCAAAAATAAAAAGAGGAGAAGGGGGTTGGGTGATATAATATCACATTAGTATCAGAAAATTATATTATATGTGTAATAATAGAGTTATCATACCATGTGGATGAAGATAGGTGGGTAGATAATAAGAAAATAACTTGAAGTTGAAAGGAAATTAAAGGAAAAGATAGAGGGAAACTACCTCTTGAGTTATCCCTTTGAAATCCTCTTTAATGCACCTTGGATCGGTATTTTGATGAGAACAGAATCTATTTGGAGATGGGAGAGGGTCTAGGGAAGATTTTTTTTAGTGTTTAGACAAGGCTTGAAGCTTGACAGGTGTGGGGAAATTAGAGTGTGAAGGGTGGTATTTATAGTGTAGGGGAGAGGGGATTTCACAATATAAAAATCATTAATTTATTATTTCTCCAAAAGATGAAGAATAGGGAGTCTTCCATGACTAAATGAAATTATTTTATCATGTGAATCCAAACCAATTGGGTTTACATCAGCATAACATCATACACGAATCTATAATTAGTGTTTTTAGCTTATTTTGTAAATTATGGTATTTCACTATTCATAAAAAATTCAAGTATTTCAGAAAAATCCCAAAAATCCACCTTAACCATTTTTTGACGTGTAGATTCAAAAAATGAATTCCATTTTTCAAAAATAATTTTCTAAATATGATTAATTTAATTTTCAATTTAAACCATAATTTTCTTGAGAAATACAGTTTTTAAAACATTTGTTTACTTATTCCAAAACATAGGTACATCACAATTTCACTTAAATCCTATATATATACTATCATTGGTGAGTTTAATATTAATAAGGGTATATTACTATTCATTACTATTTATAAGGGTATGTTACTATTTACCAAAAACTAAGTTTGTTCTATTAGACTCCAAAAATCACCCCGAACACAATGGTGTATGTTAGATTTTTTAAATTCAAACCATTGAAGTAGAAAAATTTTGTTTAATGGTCCCATAGTATTTAGTATAATTATATTTCATTGTTATTAATAATGTGATTATACTATAAGGAATAATTATAAGAATTAAATCCCATTGATAAAAATTTGGATCGTTACATTCTTCCCCCTTATGAAATCTCACCCTCAAAATTTCATTTTACACAAACAGGTGAGGGTAATTCTCCATCATCACCTCCTCTGGTTCCAAAGTAACTTCTTCAAACATATGTTTCCTTCACAACACTTTGACAAGGTGGGTTGTCTTGTTGTGTAGAACCTTATATCTCTTATCCAGAATCTGTACTAGTTGTTCCTCATAGGAGAGATCATCTTCCAGCTGCACCACCTCTGAGTTCAGTATATGTGAGGGATCTGGTATGTACTTATTCAAGAGTGATATGGGAAACAAATAATTAACTTGATCCATATTTGGTGGAAGTTCAAGACGATAGTCCATAGATCCTATACAGTCAAGGATCTCAAAGGGGTCAATGTACCTTGGGATTAACTTCCCTTTCTTTCCAAACCACATGAATCTATTTTATGGTGATATTACAAGGAAGACTTTTTCTCCAATGTTGAAATCCAAGTCCCTTCGACAATTGTCAACATAGATCTTTTTCTGAATCTGAGCAGTTTTCATGTGTTTATGGATGAGTTGAATCTTCTCTGTCATCTCTTTCACAAGATCAGGTCCAAGTAGTTTTCTTTCTCCAACTTCATCCCAATAGTTTGGAGTTCTACATAACTTTCCATACAATGCTTAATACGGAGCCATCTGAATACTTGAGTGGAAGATATTATTGTATGAAAACTCAACCAATGGGAGATGTTGATCCCATCCACCTTTTAATTCAAAATAACATGCACTTAGAATGTATTTAAACTTTTGAATAGTTCTTTCAGATTGGACATCATCTTAGAGATGATAGGTCATGCTAAAATTCAATTCATCACTCAAGGCATGTTGAAGGCTCCTCCAGAATTTAGATGTGAACCTCAGATCATGGTCAGAGACGATCGAGAGTGGAACACTATGTAGTATCACCACTTACTTCGCATATATCTTTGCAAGTTATTCAAGTGAGAGATCTTCCTAAATAGCGATAAAATAAGTAGTCTTGGTGATTCAGTCAACCACAACCCATATCACATTATTTCCCTTCAACGTCTTTGGGAGACCCGTGACAAAGCCCATAGTGACATTCTCCCATTTCTACATGGGTATAGTCAATGGTTGCATTATCCTTTTGGACTTTTGTTACTCTACTTTAACTTTCTATCATACCAAGCACCTTGAGATATATTCTACAATATCCTTCTTCATGTTATCACACTAGAAGTGTTCTCAGTGATCTCGGTACATCTTAGTGCTACCAGGATGGATAGAGAATGTTGAGCTATGTGTATTGTCCAATAAATCCTTCTTTATCCTGGGTGATGAAGGAACACAATGCCGCATTCCAAACTGAATAAAACCTTCATCATTGATATGGAACTCAGGAAGCTTCCCATCCTTTACTACATTCACCTTCTTTCATAACTTCAGATAATCCCTTTGTTTCTCCTTAATAATATCTTGGATTGATGGTTGCACAGTAATTTGGGAAAGGTAGGATGTATCCCCTTCCCTTATGATTTTAAAATCTATCCTTTTCATATCCCAGAAGATCAGGTATCTCTCAATCCATAACATGGATTGAGTATTAGGTTCTTTTCTACTCAGAGAATTAGCTACCTTGTTCACCTTTCCCAGATGATAGTGAATAGATAAAACTTAATCCTTGATTAGATTTAACCATCTCTTTTGATGCATGTTGAGATCATTTTGTGTGAATATATACTTTAGGCTTTTTTGGTCAGTGTATATGTCACACTTGTCACCAAAAAGGTAGTGCTTCCATATTTTCAAGGAAAAAATCATGGTTGTCATCTCTAGATCATGCGTCGGGTAGTTCTGCTAATGGATCTTTAACTGTCGTGAGGCATAGGCTATCACATTATCATTTTACATGAGTACACAACCTAAGCCTTTCTTTGAGTAATCACTATATATCACAAAACTTTCTCCACTTTTTGGTGGTGTGAGTACAGGTGCAGTGATCATCCTTCTCTTTATCTCCTTGAAGCTTCCCTAGCATTCTTCCATTCAGACATACTTTACCCCTTTCCATGTTAACTTAGTTAGCATTCTTGACAGTTGTGAGAACATTCTCGCAAAATGTTGGTAGTACCCAGCTAATCCAAGAAAACTACAGATTTCTATGACACTAGAGGGCCTGATCCATTCTTCAATTGCCTTTGTTTATTAAGGTTCCACAAAAATTCTCTCATTTGTGATCACATATCCCAAGAAACTGAATTGAATCATCCTAAAGTCACAATTTCTGAACATGGAGTACAACTTATCCCTTCTCAATGTCACCAACACAAGTATTAGATGTTCTTCATGTTCCTCCTTTATCTTGGAGTATATGAGAATATCATCGATAAACACTACTGCCAATTTCTTGAGGTAATGTATAAAAACTCTATTCATCAAATTCAAGAAGATTTCATGGGTATTATTAGTCTTATGAATGTCTTCCTTCTTCACCTTTAACCAATGATATCCAGAATGAAGATCCACCTTTGAGAAATATTGAGCTCCCCTTAACTGATTGAACAAGTCATCAATCCTTAGAAGAGGATACTTGTTATTTATGGTGACCATGTTGAGTTCTTGATAATCGGTACACAGCTGCATTGTTCCATCCTTCTTCTTTACAAAGATAAACGGCACACCCCAAGGTGATGCACTATGGAATATGAACCCTTTTTCCAAATCCTCTTGCAAGTGCTTCTTTAACTCCTCCGGTTCGATATGATCCATTCTATTAGGACAATTTGAGATAATAGTAGCTATGGGTATGAGTTATATTGATAACTCTACCTCATGATCTTGGGGAAGTCTAGGTAACTCTTTAAGAAATACATCAACGTATTCCCCCATGATGTGCATTTCTGCAAGGTTGGCACTTTCCTTTGACTCAACCATTTGGGCTAGGTATGCTTCGTCATAAGGAATCAACACCCACATAGTTGAAGGATTTTTCAAAGGAGATTCATGGTCTTCCTTGAATTTTTAGAGGATCATGGGATGGTTTGGAATATTAAAATATATTTCCTTTCTTCCAACAGTTGAGACATGCTCTATATAACAAGAGCCAATCTGTTGAACCCTCTGGAATTAAGTGGCTTTATGGTGTTTTGATAATCCCAACCATTCTTTCTTTATATCTTGATTATGCTTAATACATTCCAAATATACTTTAATATATGTTGTTTCTTTCATTATGCTTAAATTAAGTCTTTTGAATTATCAGATATATGTTTACTCTGACTTAACTCTTTCTGCCAAGTGAATGCTCAAACAGTTTTCAGCTACCGTTACAAACGAGGTACTGATATCGAATAGAGCTACCGATACCACCATTATGGATTAGAGCTACCGATATCTAATAGAGCTACCTATACCACCATTATGGATTAGAGATACCGATATCGAATAGAGCTACCGATACCACCATTATGGATTAGAGCTACCGATATCGAATAGAGCTACCAATACGGAGTTCACCGATACATCAAGTTCACTGGTACTCAAAGATCACCGCTACATCAAAGTCTACCGATACGGTACATCAAGTCTATTGATAGAGTTACAGTTACAAGCTCACCGGTACTCAAGCCTACCACTACATCGAAGTCGACAGCTACTGATACAGAGCTACCGATATGTTGAAGTCCACTGTTATGCAGAGTCTACCGATAGAGAATTACCGCTACCAATACAAGGCAGAGCCACAGTTACCATTACAATTCCACCACTACTGATGTGATCAAGTCTACAATTGCAGCTACTGATACAAAGTCTACCGTTACAGATGAAGTCTACCGATACAGACACATACTGTAACACAAGTCTACCAATATCAAGAGCTACCGTTCCAGAGACAGAACCCGACACTGCTTTAATTTCTTTATCATTATTTAATCTAACCAACGGTCATATCAGGTATATTTTAATACACTGACTTTTATTTAATGTGTGCTGTTGGATGTCAGGGAATCGTACCTCATACCTGCAAAAAGTAAATCATCTTTTGCCGGAGCACATGGTTTAACTAAAGGAAGGATATACTACTAAAAAATAGTATGAATAGACGAATACAGAGACATACAGACCACAGGGTGTGCGAGACATATAGACAAATACACAGAGAGATACAGATACCACGAGGTGTGATGGGAGAACAACCAAGTGTGAATGCAAAGAGACGACAGAACTTACATGAAGAACTCATTACTGAATTCCAGTGAAGAGCTGAGAACGAGAACATAACACAAGAGTTTCATCGACTGTCTCTACACCTGGAAGTCAAGGAAACAGACGATACTCTATTTTCCAGTCAAAAACCAGAAGAGGACTCAGAGCGAATTCTGATCCATCAAAGGAGTCTAGAACTGCACGACAATTACTAGATCCATTTCAAAAATCTTAATATTTGCTCTATGATTTATCTTTTTACATTTTGAGCAGTGTGTGTTATATGATGTATTTTACACACACACTGTCTCTTGTACTCTAACTGGAGGATTTTTAAATCCTCACTCAACACTCTTACATCTTTTCTTTCCCACTGAGATAGTGGTAGAGGTCGTGTGTGACCTGGAAAGCTGGTTGTTGTTGTTCTTTTTCCCACGAATAACAGTGGTAGAGGTCTTGGACCTGGACAGTTGTATACTGTTGTAATCCCCGATCCAGGGTGTGGATCACTTTTATATAAAGTTTTGAGAGGACTAAGTCTCAGCTTGAGACTGAACCTCTTGGTTATATTTGTTGTGATATATCTTTTCAAAGTTATTCTTTTATTTCGCTGCTAATCTATTTAAAACCAAAACTGTTTTAAAGTCACTTTGATAATTAAATTCGCAAGTGTTTATATCAGTTGTAAATCAGTAAGTTGGTTTCAAAAGTTAATCAACCCCTCTGTTTTGATTAACTGGGAAATAATCAATCCATTGAGAACCCAAACGAACCCTTACTTTGATATAAATTCACTACAGTTTAATTCAGTATTTTATTTGGGGGTTTTTAAGACAAAGTTTTTAAAACAGAAATTTTAATTGGAACTCAATTCACCCCCCCTCTTGAGTGTCCACTCCGACCAACATTTGCTATCAAAGGTTGTTTAAAATATTTTTTACTCTATTTTTCAACTGTGATTTTAGTTGTATTTTAATGTTCTTAAAATATCTGTTATTTCTAAATTTTTATCTCTTTAAAATCTTTGCTTATAGTTAGCAATCATGGATAATAGACTTGAAGGTGTTCCTACCAACAGACCACCATTTTTCAATGGGACTAACTATGTTCAGTGGAAAATCAAGATGAAAATTCATTTAGAGAGCATGGGTTTTGATATTTGGACTGCTATAGAATCAGAATATAAAATTCCTACTACTGTTAGAACTACTTGGAATGAAGCTACTAAGAGTGCCTACAATAATAATTGTAAAGCTATGAATGCTTTGTACTGTGCTCTAGGAGATGAGGAATTTAATAGAATATCTGCCTGTAAAACTGCTTATGTAATTTGGGATACCTTAGCTGTTTCTCATGAAGGAACAACTAATGTTAAGGAGATGAGATTGAATACTTATACTATTAAGTATGATAATTTTAAGATGAAGCCCGATGAACCCATTTCTGATATGTATCTCAGGTTCAATGAAATTGTCAACACAATGACTTCTCTGAGAAATGATGTTCCAGAAAAGGAACAAATCATGAGAATTTTGAGATGCCTACCTGAAAGATGGAGAGGAACCTCTGTCTCCATTAGAGAATCGTGTGACATTGGAGAACTGCCAGTCAAAGAACTAATTGGAAAACTGATGATGTATGAAGAGGAACTCAAAGTAAAGAAAGAAGAAGATGATGAACCTAGAATAAAATTTGTTGCCTTCAAAACTACAACCTCAAAGAATAAGGATAAGGAAAAGCTTCAAGCTATCAATGAAAGTTCAAGCTGTGAAGACAGTGAGAGTGATTCTGATAGTGATGCTGAGATGGCTCACATTGCTAGAAGGTTTATGAAATTTTATAGGAAGAAGAAGTTTTTCAGAAAGTCCAACTACAAAGGTAAGTATGACAACAAAGGACATTGGAAAAAGGATTGGAAGAAGCCTGATAAATCAGATGAAGTTGTCTGCTATGAGTGCAAAAGGAAGGTACACATAAAAGCAGACTGTCCAAAGCTGAAATACAAGAAGAAGTATGAATACAAGGATAAAAAGTATAAGAAAGCCATGAAGGCCACTTGGAGTGCTTCTGAGAACAGTTCTAGTGAATCTGAAGTTTCTGAAACTGAATACAGAAATAAGGAGAACATGTGTTTTATGACAAACACTTCTGAGGTAACTTCAGAAACTCCTGCTTCTAATTCATATTATTCTGGAGATGATTTTGTATGTGATAATATGTCTAAATCTGAACTGTTTGAATTTTGTGATATGTTAGATGAAACTTGTAATGAGTTGAAATACAAATACAAAGGTTTAAAGAAACAGTATGTTTTAACTGTTAAACATAAATCTGATCTGGATATTGAAGTAGAAAATAATGCTCAGTTTCTTAAAGAGAATACTGATCTAAAATTATCTAATGAGAAACTCAAAAAAGACGTAGAGAAATTTACCAATGGTAAAGATACTCTTACTCAAATGCTAGGTAAGAAAATAGCACCTAGATACACTACTGGTATAGGATACCAACCTGGACAAAGGAAAATTACCCAAACTAGATTCATTCCTAAATCTGGACAGAATGTTGCTAGCTCTGGAACTTCATATGCTTTAACTAGTTATATTCATAGTTACGGATCTAATAAGGTTTATCTTTCAAAATCTGTTGATTCTAGAAATTTTATGAGACCCATTAGACAAATATGGGTACCTAAAGTGTTATTGGCTAACCTGTCTGGACCCAAGAAAATCTGGGTACCAAAATCATTTCCTATTTAAATCTGTTTTGTAGGAAACCTGCTTAAAGAGCTCCTGTAAAATGACCTGGTACTTGAACAGTGGATGTTCAAGACATATGTCAGGAGACTTCTCATGCTTTAAAAGCTTAGTCAGAGTTGATGGAGGGTTTTTCACGTTTGGTGATAACTCAAAAGGAAAAATCATCGGCTTAGGACAGATTGGTAACACTGACTCAGTATTAATTTCTAAAGTTTTATTTGTTGATGGACTTAAATACAATTTGTTAAGTATTTCTCAGTTATGTGATGATGGTTTTTATGTTAAATTTGAAAATGATTCTTGCAATGTCTTTAATTCTAAAAATGTTTTAGTGTTTGCTGCTTTTAGAAATGAAAATGTTTATGCTGTTGATTTAAATTCTTTATCGAAGCAAAATATTACTTGTTTAAATTATTTTCATAAAGAGTATTGGCTTTGGCACATAAGATTAGGACACTGCAATGTGCATTCACTTAGAAAACTTTCTAGGAAGAACTTAGTTAGAGACCTACCCAAACTTGAATTTCCAGCAGACAAAGTTTGTAATCCCTGTCAAAAGGGAAAGCAACATAAAGTTTCTTTTAAATCAAAGAAAGAAGTGTCAACTTCTCAACCTCTCGAGTTGGTTCACATGAATTTATTTGGACCTTCTAGAGTTTCTAGTTTAAATGGGAAGCACTATGTCTATGTTCTTGTAGATGACTTTTCTAGATATACTTGGGTATATTTTCTAGCTCACAAAAGTGAAGCATGTTCTTGCTTTATAAAATACTCCAAGTCTGTAGAAAACTATAGTGGACTTAAGATTAAAACTCTAAGAAGTGATCATGGCCGTGAGTTTGAAAATCATGAGTTCGAATCCTACTGCTCACACAATGGCTATAGTCACAATTTCTCTGCCCCTAGGACACCTCAACAAAATGGTGTAGTAGAAAGGAGGAATAGAACCCTGCAAGAAATTGCTAGGACTATGCTTAATGAGCATGACCTACCTATTTATTTTTGGGTTGAAGCTGTAAATACAGCTTGTTATGTTATTAATAGAGTCTTGATTAGACCCGTTCTTAAGAGGACCCCATATGAGTTGTGGAACCATAGGAAACCTCAGTTTAACTACTTCAAAGTTTTTGGCTGCAAAGTATTTATTCTTAATACTAAAGATAATCTTGACATGTTTACATCCAAGAGTGATGCAGGAATTTTCCTAGGTTACTCTATTTCTAGTAAAGCCTATAGAGTTTTCAATAAAAGAACCAAATGTGTGGAAGAATCTGTTCACATCAAAGTTGATGAAACTGATCCACATGAACCTAAGACCTCTCTTGAAAATCTTGAAGATGATCTCTCTGGTTTGAACCTTAATGATAAGGACAATAGACCTGTAGTTAAAACATCCAGTTCTGGAAATTTTCTAGACCCTGCTTCTGTTGAACCTCAACCTGTAGATGAACCTGAAATCTCTAGCCCTACCTTTTCAAGACCAACTAGGATTCTAAAGAACCATCCTTTAGATGTTGTTGTAGGAAATCTAGATAGAGGAACACAGACTAGAGCTTATCTAAGAAATCAGGTTGAACATCAAGATTTTCTTTCACAATTAGAACCTAAAAATGTCAATGATGCTATCAATGATGAATTTTGGGTAATGGTTATGCAAGAAGAACTAAATCAATTTGAAAGAAAAAAAGTCTATAAATTAGTAGAAAGACCTAAGGACACTATCACCATAGGCACAAAATGGGTGTTTAGAAACAAAGTTGATGAATCTGGAAACATCATTAGAAACAAAGCTAGGCTAGTTGCACAAGGTTACAATCAAGAAGAAGGGATTGACTATGAAGAAACTTTTGCACCTGTAGCTAGATTAGAGTCTATTAGGATCTTACTTGCCTATGCATCACATCTGAATTTTAAGTTATATCAAATGGATGTGAAAAGTGATTTTCTAAATGGTTTTATTGTTGAAGATGTTTTTGTAGAACAACCACCTGGTTTTTCAAATCCTCATTTTCAAAATCATGTTTTTAAACTTTCTAAATCTTTATATGGTTTAAAACAAGCTCTAAGATCTTGGTTTGAAAGACTTTCAAACTTTTTTATTTCAAAAGGATTTACAAAAGGAATAGATGATCCCACTCTTTTTATAAAAAGGATTTCGAAAGATGTATTAATAGTACAAATCTATGTTGATGATATTATTTATGGATCTTCGAAAAATTATTTATGTACTGATTTTTCAGAAGTTATGCAAAATGAGTTTGAAATGAGCTTAATGGGAGAGCTTAAGTATTTTCTTGGTTTTCAAATCTTTCAAACTAAAGATGGTATTATTTCAAATCAAAGTAAATATACTAAATATTTGTTAAAACGTTTTGGTCTGGATAGTATTAAGGAAAGTGATATACCTATGAGTACCACCTGTAAATTGGATGTTGATGAATCTGGGAAACCAGTTGATCAAACTAATTACAGAGTTATGATTGGGAGTTTACTTTATCTTACTGCTAGTCGACCAGATATTATGTTTAGTGTGTGTATGTGTGCTAGATTTCAAGCTAATTCTAAAGAGTCACACTTACTTACTGTTAAAAGGATTTTCAAATATATTAAAAATACTACTAATTTGGGTTTGTTTTATCCAAAAGAACAATAATTTGATTTAATAAGTTATTCAGATGCTGATTTTGCTGGCTGTAAGTTATATAGGAAGAGCACATCTGGAACATGTCACTTACTTGGAAAATCCCTAGTATCGTGGTGTAGTAAAAAACAGAACTCAGTTGCATTGTCTACTGTTGAAGCAGAATACATCGTTGCTGGTAGTTGCTGTGCACAGATTATGTGGATGAAACACACACTACTGGATTATGGATTTGACTTTAAACATGTTTCAATCAACTGTGACAACACTAGTACGATTAATATCTCTAAGAACCATGTGTCTCATTCAAGAACTAAACATATTGATGTTAGACACCACTTTTTATGATTTATGTGATTTATGAATCCTAAATGATATTAAAACTCGAACTAGACTCACTCAATCTCACCGCGAACCTGTCTACTCGAATTCTCCTAAACCTAAACCTCTCGACCTTCAGAACCCTAGCCTCCAATCCGTAATGGCCCGCGTCAAGAGACCCCAAGTCACATATGGGAGTGATGAGCCGCAAGCGAAACGACAGAAATTATCGAATTCCAGTGGAAGTGGAAGTGTAGCTCAAAGGAATCCAATAAACCCGCATCTCTCAAGGAGAGAGATTGTTATTGAAAAAAAAGTGTGTGCAGAATGGCTGATGGAAAGAAAATCATTAGTTCTTAAGGTTTTACAAGAACAAGGTTGGCTAGAATGCTTCGCGAACAACAACGGACCTTATTATCCAAGACTAGTGAAACAGTTCTACGAATTTGTTCGTTTTGAAAAGTCTGAAGAAGAAAGCAGAATGGTTTCATATGTGAATGGTCAGGAAGTGTCGTTTACTTCAGGAGAATGGGCTGAGAACCTAAGTTTCCCTCATGAGGGCGATTTTACTTATTATTACAAGTCTGTACCTTTGACCAGTGATGTGTTTCATTATGAATTTGCTCTGCTGGAACTTACAGGGAATGGGACCCCTAGAAAGGTGATTGCTGCAGAGATGGTAGGAGAAGATAAACTGTTGTTTAAGTTTATTCAGCATGTTGTTAGTTCGAGAAGAGAAGACTTTTCCACTTTGAGATTAAAAGACATATATCTATTACATTTGCAGAAGCACAGTGTGAGAATCAATCTATGTAGATTGATTAGGGTTCAAGTGGAAGAGATGACTAGACCGAAGTCAAAATCAAATGCCTTGTTTTTGTCAAAGAAAATTTCTGTGATGCTAAAAGTGAAGGAGATAGCTAGAACTCAGGATGAGCTGGAAGTGGTTACGGACAACTTCTGTATTACGAGAACTGTCTGTAAATACATGAAGTCAGCTGGAATCCTTGGAAGAAATCATGGGTGAATGATGATGGAAAATTTATGACAAGTATACTCCTATGGATCATCCTTCCAGACCAAAGGATGTGAGGGATCCTGGTCTTGGACCAGATGATCTAGAACCGGTCTACAGTGATGATGAAGCTGAGGAGGAAGAGACATCAGTAGAGGAAAGAGGAGACCCAGACTTACCCCCTAGTCCTGTGCATCAAGTTATTTCTTATGGAGCAGCTAGCCCTCCAAAAGAAATACCAAAAAGAGAAATTGTCTTAAAGGACAATGATACAGAGACTACAGAAGAAGAAAAATAAGCATGCTAGTATGTTGTCAAGGAAACCTCTGAGGAGGATGAGACAACCGAATCTGGTCATAATGTTAATGGAGAAAACGAGGCTGATGGTGAAGCAGTTGATGAGGAAAATGTTGAAAAAGAGCTCAGTTTGAGTCCTCTAATAGTCAGTACAGTCAGGACAGTGGCTGATCAAGAAGACATAGCAGCATCACCTGTTAACGAGAGAGTCATTAATGACTCAGAACAAATGGCTATTGAATCTGCTGTGGTTGTAGAGGAAAGTGTAGAATTACCTCAGGAAGAACAGTTGGAAGAAATATCTCATGAGAATGTTCCAAGTGAGGAGGAGAATCTTGGATCAGTATCAGTGTTATAATACATTGAAGGTTGGACATTAGATCCTGGATATATGATTCTTGGACTTTCTTATGGAGATTCGGATGAGGAAGACCAAACCCAAAAGGAATCAGTTACCTTACCCACTCTGGCTGAAAATGTGGCAACCAAGGAGGACCTTAAGTCTTTAAAAGATGAATTGATAGAAGCAATAAGAGAATTAGTGGAAGATGTGAAGAAAAGTATGGTTGAAGAGATGAAAAGCGTGGAGCAATCCCTTGAGTTATCCATTGGATGTAGTGTGTCCAGTCCTGTGAAAGAAATGATGGATGAACTTAAGGTGTTCCACACTCAGATTGAGAGTTGGACAAGATCTGTAGTTTCTCTTAGACAATCAATCGCTTCATTGACTTCTTTGAAAAGTTCTCAAACCCAAGTGCACACTGACATTCGGTATATCAAAGAAGTGGTCAAACAGTTTGTGGAAGTTTTTGAGGCCTTTAAGAAGTCATTCAAAGAACATCTGAACAGTCCGGATGAACTTGTTCAGAAGGTAGTTAGTAATCTGACTCAATCTTTCAAGGAGACAGTGGCCTTTTCAATGAAACCTCTTCCCTCAACTAGCTCCAGTGTGAACCTTGACCAGATCCGCACTATTGTTCAGGAAGAATTGGCTAAGGCCAGTCTCAGTGGTGCATCAGATACTCAGATTCTTGCTACCACTAGGGAAGTTAGTAGTTTTGTTCTTGATCACCTGCGGGCAGCTACTGCTTCTCAAGAGGCAATCAAGAATAAGGTGGATGCTTATTTTGAAAAGGTTTATACCAAGCACCAAATGACAAACCATTTCAAGATTTTGATGGAGAATATGAAGTTACCTCCAGTTACCCAAGCGTTCAAGGAACAAGTTAGTAAGCTCAGGGAGCTTACTCCTGCTTTGGATAAGTTTATAGAGAATAGAGATGATTTTGTATCTACTATGGAGAGAGGTGGAAGCATCATCATGGATTTTAGGAATCTCTTGTTGCCTTTCCTGCATGTGGATGCTCGGACAGTTATTATACCACTTTCCCTTCCACCTTCTTCCTCTGGGAGTACTCCTCAACTGACTCCAGTTCAAGTAATCAGGAGCTTGACACCTATGATCACTCAGAGGAGCACAGATTTCAGATCTGGTACTGTATCAGTTGTTGATACACCAGTGTTTCTTTCAGGAATTCCCAAACCTGCTGACTCTACCTATGAACCCTCTGCTGATCCCAAGGGAAAGACACCTGTTCAAGAGGATTATTGAGTGCTTCTAGCTCTATTTTTTATGGGATTCATTGTATTTTTGTACTTCTCTGATTTTCCCACTGCATCTTTTACTTATCAATCAAATACTTCATTCCTCTCTTCACTATATATTTTACTCTGTCTATTTTCTTTTCTAGTCCTTATTTTTTCTCTAATAACATCCTTTTTGTTAATCACAAAGGGGGTGAAATTATTGGAAACCTGAGAATGTTGTTCACCTAAGGGGACAAAGGGGGGAAAATCACTACTTTGGAGGAGAATCATGTAGTTAAATTGATAAGGGTGAGAAATATGCAAACCAAATAATCTTGCTTGTGATTTCCTCTGATACTACATTATTTCTTGATATATTCCTGTTTCCATATTTTTCCTCTGATACTATACTGTTGATATCATAATTTGATATAAATATTTTTTTTTCGTTTGTTTGTTTTGTTTCCTCTGATATTACTTTATTTTGGCATAAGTTGTGATTATCAAAAAGGGGGAGATTGTTGAACCCTCTGGAATTAAGTGGCTTTATTGTGTTTTGATAATCCCAACAATTCTTTCTTTATATCTTGATTATGCTTAATACATTCCAAATATACTTTAATATATGTTGTTGCTTTCATTATGCTTAAATTAAGTCTTTTGAATTATCAGATATATGTTTACTATGACTTAACTCTTTCTGCCAAGTGAATGCTCAAACAGTTTTCAGCTACCGTTACAAACGAGCTACCGATATCGAATAGAGCTACCGATACCACCGTTATCGATTAGAGCTACCGATATCGAATAGAGATACCGATACCACCGTTATGTATTAGATCTACTGATATCGAATAGAGCTACCGATACCACCATTATGGATTAGAGCTACTGATATCGAATAGAGCTACCGATACGGAGTTTACCGATACATCAAGTTCACCGATACTCAAAGATCACTGCTACATCAAAGTTTACTGATACAGTACATCAAGTCTACTGATATAGTTACAGTTACAAGCTCACTGGTACTTAGGCCTACCGCTACATCGAAGTCGAAAGCTACCGATACAGAGCTAACGATATGTTGAAGTCCACCGTTATGAAAAGTCTACCGATAGAGACTTACCGCTACCGATACAAGGCAGAGCCACAGTTACCGTTACAAGTCCACCGCTATTGATGTGATCAAGTCTACAGTTGCAACTACTGATACAAAGTCTACCGTTACAGATGAAGTCCACCGATACAGACACCTACTGTAACAAAAGTCTACCGATATCAAGAGCTATCGTTCCAGAGACAGAACCCGACACTGCTTTAATTTCATTATCATTATTTAATCTAACCAACGGTCATATCAGGTATATTTTAATACACTAACATTTATTTAATGTGTGCTATTGGATGTCATGGAACCGTACCTCGTACCTGCAAAAAGTAAATCATCTTTTTCCAGAGCACGTGGTTTAACTAAAGGAAGGATGTGCTACTACAAAAGAGTATGAATAGACGAATACAGAGACATACAGACCACAGGGTGTGTGAGACATATAGACGAATACACAGAGACATACAGATACCACGAGGTGTGCTGGGAGAACAACCAAGTGTGAATGCAAAGAGACGACAGAACTTACACGAAGAACTCATTACTGCATACCAGTGAAGAGCTGAGAATGAAAACATAACACAAGAGCTTCATCGATTGTCTCTACACCTGGAAGTCAAGGAAACAGACGATACTCTATTTTCCAGAAAAAAACCAGAAGAGGACTCAGAGCGAATTCTGATCAATCAAAGAAGTCCAGAACTGCACGACAATCACTAGAGCCATTTCTAAACTCTAAATATTTGCTCTGTGATTTATCTTTTTACATATTGAGTAGTGTGTGTTATATGCTTTATTTTACACACACACTGTCTCATGTACTCTAACTGGAGGATTTTTAAATTCTCACTCAACACTCTTACATCTTTTCATTCCCACTGAGATAGTGGTAGAGGTCATGTGTGACCTGGACAGCTGGTTGCTGTTGTTCTTTTTTCCATGAATAATAGTGGTAGAGGTCTTGGACCTGGACAGTTGTATACTGTTGTAATCCCCGATCCGGGGTGTGGATCACTTTTATATAAAGTTTTGATAGGGCTAAGTCTCATCTTGAGACTGAACCTCTTGGTTATATTTGCTGTGCTATATCTTTCAAAGTTATTCTTTTATTCCGCTACTAATCTCTTTAAAACCAAAAAATTTTTAAAGTCACTTTGATAATTAAATTCGCAAGTGTTCATATCAGTTGTAAATCAGTAAGTTGGTTTCAAAAGTTAATTAACCTTTCTGTTTTGATTAACTGGGAAATAATCAATCCCTTGAGAACCCAACCGAACCCTTACTTTGATATAAATTCACTACAGTTTAATTCAGTATTTTATTTGGGGTTTTTTAAGACAGAGTTTTTAAAACAGAAATTTTAATTGGAACTCAATTCACCCCCCCTCTTGAGTGTCCACTCCAACCAACACAATCCATTCCCATTATAGCGTCGAATTCCACCAAGGGAAGTATTATGATATTTTCTGGAAGAATATTCCCACATATGCCAATAATTGGAGAGTAAAACACTTGGTTTGAAATGATTGAACCACTTAGTGTTTTTATATATATCTCTAATTCAAGGTTTTGGGGCATCGATTTTGTAGTTTTAGCAAACTTGCAAGATATAAAGGAATCCGTACAACCAGAATCAAATAAGACTTTTTCCATTCAAGAGTGAATAGGAAGTATACCTTGTATGACTTCATTATATTTATCCACTTCCATAGTAGTGATGGAATAAGCATTCCCTTTTTCCTTTGGATTTGTTGGTTGTTGACACTGATTACCCTCGAGAACTTGAGGTTTAGTGCACTGGCTTGCATAATGCCCTTTCTTCTTACAGTGGTATCATTTAACCATGGGTGGTTCTCCCCTTTCTCCTACCACATTCTCCTTCCTTTTCATTTATTTTCAACACTCTTGAGCGTGGTTTCCTTCTTTCCCACACTTGAAGCATTTCCCCATCCCTTGGAGGCAGTTCCCATGATGTAACTTCCCACATTTTTGGCATGTGGGTCGTTGAGTTTTCTTCCCACCTTTATCATTAGATCCTCCAGCTTGAAACTAAATCTTTCATTTCTTATCGACATCTCCATGGGACCATTCTCCAAACTCCATTTCCACCTTATGAGAACATCAAAAAACTTCTTCGTAACTCCCAAAGTCTTGAATTTCAAGAGGCTTTCGAAGGTGTGGTTTTAATTCACTAAGGAATATATCCATTTTTCTGTCATTGTTGATAGTAAAGACTGAAGCATAACTTGAAAGCCTCGTGAAATTTGCTTCATAGTTTGTCAAAAATTATCTTACTTTTTTCTTGAGCTCTATGAATTCTCTCTCCATATTCATACAATGAGTTTGTGGGAAATTCTTATTAAGAAACATGATCTTAATGTCTTCACATTCCATTTCATCAATTTGATCACTTGGATTGGTGTTCTTAATCAAATCCCACCATGGATTGGCCTCTCCATCTAAATGATAAATGGATTGTGTAACCTTCTCCATCTAATAACAATGAAGCACAGAAAAGATCTTCTCCATGGAGTTGACCCATTGTTCTACAACTAGTGTATCAGAAGATCCACTAAACGTCGAGGGTCATTTCCTCGTAAAACACTCGATAGCTAGTTGCTCCCTATTTGGTGAAGTAAGATGTTCCTTGTTATTCTTGTTATTTTTCATAACCTGAGATATTTCGGTAAGAATCACCATGAATTTTTTAAATCCACCTCCCAAATCATTGGGGATGTCATTTCGGAAGTTGTTTCATTGGCTCTCATATGAGTTGTTTTCATGGTTTCTCCTGGTTTCCACCATTTTATAAATTAGAAAAGGTTATAATAAAACATAAGTTTACAAGTCATGAATATGTTTTTTTTACATTTTGAAATAAAAGAATAACTTATGGGATCCCTATGTAAATCTTATTTTGTGCATATGTGTACTTAGTCTCATGTTAGAGGTTTTCTCTAGGGTTCACTAATCCTAATTCCCAAATTAACTAAACCTTGCCTCTTATACCACCTATAGAAACCCAACCTTTTCTTACATTAATATTACATCATTATAAAGATAAGAAACATAATAGTATTAAACCATGAGGATCTATAGGTTTAGTGTCTTGTGAAAACTAGGACCAAACATAACATTTACAACATCAAACATAAATATTTATTTAATTCCTTCTTCTCTAGCTTCTTATTGTAACTTGAACTCTCCTTAGTGCATGTAGTAACCTAAGGATATACATAAAAAAGGGGTGATCTAAACACCCAGTAAGAGGATAGATATGAAAAATATAACAATGAGTGAGTATAATCATAACATAATCAAAGGATCATGTCACTATAGAAAGCCTTAATAAAAGACTTGAAATGTGGTAATGCATAAAAATGAAAAATTATGTCTTAGTGGTTAACTACCACACATACTTATGAAAAAATATATAATATTTTTCACACATCATTTCAATTTAACTCATTAGATTCATCACTTTACATAATTCATTGGAGTGCAGTATAATTCTGGGTGCACCTGTCACATTAAAACATTCATATTGCGCTATATAATTCTGGGCGCACCCGTCACATCATAACATAGTCATTATCATGTATTTCAAATAGAAAATATATAAAAAATGAACATAAATAACCCATTTAGATTAGTGGTTTTCATATCATAAGAACACATTCATAAACTTTGGGTTCCCAACAGAAAGTTGTAATAACATACTTGATACAATAACTATCAACCTTGAGTGAGAAATAAAAGGTTTGTTTTTGAAAGAAGAGTTCTTTTGGAAAACATTTTTTTGACATAAACTCCAGTGGAAAAAATTGATATCCAAGAAAAGGTAATATAATTATGAAAAAATTTATTTTTAAGGAGTTACCATACCAAAAATGGGGTGAAAGAGAGAGAACCTGAAGAAAGAAAGTTGGGTTCGAGAATTTCCCCTTACCTTGTATCTGAACCCTTTCTTCACTTTAAAGTCCAGTATAACCACATTATATTCATTAATTAACAATTATAGAACCTTTTTTACATGAATATAGTTCATTATGGCTTCATTAAGTTATTTTATGGGCCTTTGGACGAGTTATAGGATTTAAACCCATTGTTTGAGGAATATCTATTTTTATGGTTTTCTTGAACGGTTCACTTGTATTCATGAATGAAAGTTCATGCAGAACATGGGCAGACAACCAGAACTGATAATTTGTGTTATTAATGATATTAAAAGAGTTAAAATGATCTTATAATTGAATATATTATATATCATGTGGATGAATCATTAGATATGAATTTAATGATGATAGTTTTGGTTAATTTTTGTAGTTTTTCATCCACAACAAACTTGTTCCTTTTAATAATTTAGTAAAATTTAAATAAGTTAGTTCCAGAACATTAAATAGGATATAATACATATATAATAATTTGGTAAAATTATATAAATGGTTTAATTACTAGATCTGAAGGTGGAAAAGAAAATTGAAAACATGTTGTTCATGATGTTTATAAATTAACACCACATGAACAACGTTTTCCTTTCAAAGATAAAAAGAGGAGAAGGGGGTTGGTTGATATAATATCAAATTAATATAATAAAATTACAGTGTATTTATAATAATGTAGTTACTATACCATGTGGATGAAGATAGGTGGGGTGATAATAAGAAAATATCTTGAAGTTGAAATGAAATTAAAGGAAAAGAGAGGGGAATTACAGCTTGAGTTATCCTCTTGAGATCATCCTCAAGGCACCTTGGATTGGTATTTTGGTGAGACCAGAATCTTCAAGGATGTGGGATAGGGGATAGGGAATATTTTTGGGCATTTTTTAGACAAGTCTTGATGATTTAGAAGTGTGGTAAAATGAGGGTGTGAAGAGTGGTATTTATAGTGGAGGGGAGAGAGGATTTCTCAATATAAAATTCATTAATTTATTATTTCTCCACAAAAAAAGTAATAGTGAGTCTTTCATGACTAAATAAATTAATTTTATCATGTCAATCAGAACCAATTGGGCTTACATCATTATAACATCATATATGACTCTCTAATTAGTGTTTTTAGCTTTTTTTGTAAATTATGGAATTTCACTATTCATAAAAAATTCAAGTATTTCAGAAAAATCCCAAAAATTCACCATAACCAATTTTCAATGTGTATAATAAAAAAATGAATTCTATATTTCAAAAATAATTTTATAAATATGATTAATTTAATTTTTAATTAAAATCATAATTTACTTAAAAAATACAGATTTTAAAACATTTGTTTACTTATTCCAAAATATAGGTACATCATGTTTTCACTTAAATACAATATATATACTATCATTGGTGAGGTTACTATTCATGAGTGTATATTAATATTCATTAATAATCCTAAGGGTATTTTACTATTCACCAAAAATTAATTTTGTTCTATTAGACTCCAAAAATCACCTCGAACACAACCATGTATGTCAGATTTTTGAAATTCAAACCATAGAAGTGGAAAAATTATGCTTAATGGTCACATAGTATTTAGTATAATTATATTTAATTTTTATTACAAATTTTATTATACTATAAGGAATAATTATAATATGGTAATCCTATTGATAAAACTTTGGGTCATTACAGCTTCTCCCTAGTAGAACTTTGAAATTTTGTATTCTGCTAACATTACTTCATCCTATTTCGACAAAACATATATTATTTATTTATACTATTCCATTATTTTGTAAAATTTAGGTAGAAATATAATGAAATATTATACCATGATTTCTTATATATGTTTCAAAAGTATTGCTTGTGAATTTGGTACCATTATCTGTTCTCAACTTCTTTATATAGAACCCCATTTCTTTCTCAAATTATTTTCTAAAAAAGATTAAAATTTCCATAGCCTCTGACTTGTGTTTCATAAATATTATTTTTTTCATCTGATTGAAATAATCAATAAAAGTGATAAAGTATAAATCTAATTTTTTTGACTGATGTCTCATTGGCTCACATAAATCATAATGAGTAATTTCAAGAGGTCTGGTAGATTGCATCTCAACTTTATTATGCCTTTTAATAGTCATCTTCCCTTTATGAAAATTTACACAAATAACTTATTCTATTATTTTAAATTTTAATAAATTTCATACAACATCAACTTTAGAGATTTTTTTCATACTTTTATTCCTATGGTGTCTAAGTATCTAGTGCCACAATTTATTCTCATATTCACCAGTTAGATTATATGGGTTGTTAGGTTCTCTAATATGAAATATATTCCGACTGGTTCATTATCCTTTTTAATAACTTTTACATATTTCAATATTTTGATAACACAAGAATATTTTCTAATAATCACTTCTTTTCCATAATCACAAAGTTGACTTACAGTAAGTATGTTATGTTTTATCCCATCAACAAACAAGAATTCCTTAGATTTCAAATTTTCAAATTCAATCTCAATTGTTCTGAATCCTATGATTTTTAAGGAACTATCATTCCC
The DNA here is from genome assembly GCA_963277665.1 of Viscum album. NCBI lineage: Eukaryota > Viridiplantae > Streptophyta > Magnoliopsida > Santalales > Viscaceae > Viscum > Viscum album. Next base: position 1,965,448,199 of record OY728152.1, read on the forward strand.
AAAGGTAAAAACACCTCCATCATAATTTTCAACATGTTTCAAGATTTTTAAATCACCTTTCATGTGTTAATAACAACCACTATCAAATATCTATTATTTGTTATATTTAAATTATTTCAAGGCAGTCTTAACAAGAAAGTCTCTTTATTCAAATTTCTTTATTCCTTATTAATTTTATTTTAATTCATACAAAACTTATCCTATAAGATTTTTTATACATTATTTAGAAAAATGAACTGGTTTACCACATCCTCCACAAAGTTTTTTCAGACAATCAAATTTGTTTTTCATTGGAATGTTTCTCACACCTTGAGATTTCACTTTTTTTACTTTCTATAAGTTAGAAAGGTTACTCATTATACTTTCACTATTTCATCCACTTTCTTCAAAAATTCTTCTAGAAAGCGATAAGTTATTCTAGAAATTATAATACTTTTTCCCATAGATTCCACAACAACAAGAATAACCATCAAATATTGATTTTTTATTGAAGTAAGATATTTCTCTATAGAAACATTGATGAGGTTGATAAATTATTTCTACTCTAACATACTCTGTGTGTGGACCATCTTTCCAACAGACCAAGATTTCAAATTTTGAAGATGTAATTAGTTTCTTACATCCCTTTTCAAACCATTCCTTCCTAGTAATTTTCTTATCAGCTGAAATGTAAAAAAAATCCATTGAAACATTATTTTTGGAGGGTGAGGAATTCACCTAATTATTGATGTGATCTTTCTCATAAACTTTATAAGTATTAAATTTTGCTTATGAATATTTTTTGGAGTTTTCATTCATCAAAATCACGGTAATTTCAGACCCAAGAAGTTTAGATTGAATCTTATTGAATTATTATTCTTTAGATTCCAATTTATTACTAAGATCATCAAAAATATTTATCTATTCAGCAACTTTTAATTTTTAACTTAAGATCTCCTGAATGTATTCTTCCTTCTGCTTGGTGATATCTTTTCTTCCTTTATAAAATAATTCAAAACCTTTCTTCATTACGTTGATTTATTTCTTGAGAGTTCTGTTTTTCTCAAGACATTCCATAAGTTTTTTTGTCAGTTGATATTAAATATATTATTCTTCCCCGCCTTCTTCACCATCTAATGAATCTTTTTTATTCATCATTTTCAATGAAGGTTCCAGTTATTTCTGAACTTTCTTCTTCTGAATATTTGTTATCAATTGATCCAGATTCAACTTTATTACTCAACATACTTCTTTTGTTTCAAGTAAACTTCTTCTTGTGTTTGTTGGATATCTTTTCTTCTTTAGAACATTTGTTTAACTTTTTTTGAGGTTTTTCCTCCTAATCATATCAATATTCTCCAATATTCTTCTTGGGACAATTCATAGCAAAATGTCCAATTCGACCACACTCAAATCATTTGAGAGTAATTTTACCTCATTAATTTCCTCTTCCTCTTTGATAGTTCTTGGATATAAGAGACATGATTTTTTTCATTCAACTCTTAATAATATTTATCTTCACAGTCATAAGGATCAATGACTTCAACATCTTTTATTTTAATTTTTCTTATGTATTAAAAATAAATTTCATCTTTTATCTTATTTTTGAACATTGGGGCTTTCTGCATTTCATGATCAATAAGAAAATTATGAAATTAATCAAGAGATAAATAATATTTTTATTATAAAGATAAAATTTTAGAATCAAACATATTTTAGAAGTTTCTCATAAGTTTCTTCATAATTTTAGAATCTCCACATATATCTCTGAACCCTATGATGTTTCAAATAATTTCATTTACTACGGTGAAGTATTAATCAATATTTTCTTCATCTCTCATTCTTATGTATTCATACTTACTACACTATATTTTTATCTTTTCTTCCTTATCTTTATAATTCCCTTTGAAAATACTTTCCATATTTCCCCACATATTCTTTGATGTTTTGAGACCCACCACCTTTATATAATTTTTTTGATAAGGATATAAGGATGAAATTTATATCTTTTCCATCAACTTATATATTTCTCTTATCAGAAAAATTCATCATGGAATCCTTCTCAAAAGGTGGAAATCCAATTGTATGAGAAATAATAACTTCCAGGACAAGGTATAGGAGACAAGGAATCATCCTATTTTTTAATCCATAATATTTTTCCATAAAATGTTGGAATTCCTCTATAATTTATAGAATTTATTTTATAAAAAATAAGGACTCAACAAGGGAACATTCTCTTTGATACCAATTGAAGTTACAAAGTGTCAAAAAGAAACTAAGATTGGATGGGGATGAATCAGTTGTTCAATTTTTATAATTTTGTAGAATTTTAGAAACATAACCCCTATAACCTATTAAAGTTCTTTTCCTCATCATCTTTCAATAAATGATCTTGCATGAAAATGTAGGAATGAAATTAAATCACACAAGGTTCAGCCTCTGTGTGAGAACCTACATCCTTATCATATCCACACTTGTGGATCTATATAAATTCATTATTAATAAGAAGTTAATATAACATGTACCAAATCCTGTTAGACAAATTATTTCTCCCAATAGGAATGATTATAATGACTCCCATTAGTTTAATTTTTTTTTATAAAAAATAGATCCAAAACAAAATAATAAAGACATTGTTAAAACTACTCCACAAATTCTTTATTTTTATCCTCAGTATAATGTGGTTGGGTCTAATTCTCTTAGTCTGATGAATTTAGTCTGATGAACTCAATATGATGAACCCATTCTCAATTTTCATTTCTCATAATATGCACAAATTCTTAGTTTGGTCTTCCTTAGTCTGATATTCCTCATTCTCATTAACTCAATACAATATTTCTTAGTCTATTAAACAAAACGAAAGATGTACAACCATATAATGAGATCTTATCTCGAAATAAATATGACTCAAATTATGACTCAATATTTTCAGTGCACATCATTTTATTCATGTGAAAAATATTGAAAATTATTAATGTATTGTGATTCTATTTATAGTCATCCCATAAAGAAAAAGAAGAGAAACTAAAAAACCTTTCCCACTTACTCAAATTAAAAAAAACATCGAGATCTATGCATATTTGAATTTATATTTTTACAACTTCAACTCCTCAAAAATATTCTAGAATATTTTTGAGTCTTATCTGTAATCAGCCTTCTTGGACTTTCTAAACTTTCTTCAGTCTAATGGAAATTCCCCAACTCATTACAATGAAACTTACATAGATTATTATGATAGAACTTACTCAACTAAATATGATGAAACTTCCTCAACTCATTATGATGGAAATTACTCAAATCATTCTGAATTGATTTTACACATCAGAGTTAGTCTAATTGAATTTTATTCTCAGAGTTAGTCTGATTGAATTTCCTTATCATAGTAAATCTGATTGAATTTCCTTCTCTAAGTTAGTATGATTGAATTTCCTTATCAAATTTAGTCTGGTTGAATTTCCTTCTTAGAGTCAGTCTAATTGAATTTACTTCTCAGATTCAGTCTGATTGAATTTCCTCCCTAAATTCAGTTTGATGGAATTTCCTCATATTTTATTTAGGGGAATCCTCATAATGATGGAATTATATTTATGATGAAATTTTCATTAGGATGAAAACTCCACTCTGTATATTTGAAAATATTCAAATCACATTAGTTATAACTCAATCATATTTATGAAAACCTTTATGCCTGGTACTTATGGATTAGATGCAAACTTTATCCTGATTCCCAGAACCAATACAATATTTATGATTTCTCTATTTATTCAAAAAAAATTATCATAATATATTTCTTGATTTATTAGAACATCATGGTTGGTAAATCGTCATCTAACTTAATATAGGAAATTATTATGACTTCCCTTACTTTTAGCACCTTCTGTATTTCAAACTAAAACTCAATATGATTAGCATCACTTATTCTACCCATTTTCTTTGTAACTACCTATCTAAAATCCAAGAATCAATGAGAGGGTTAGGTGTGAATCAGTGATATATTTTTAATTTTAAGTTTAATTCTTTCTAAAACAATCTTAACCTCATATTAAAGAGTTATAAAATTTCAAAAAATAAAACAATCACACATCCACATGAACACATTTATTTACGAGGCTCACTACTCAAAAAAAGTAGTTACATAGTTGGTATGGTATGTAAACAATATAATACCACAAAATCCACTAGAAAACAATCATTTTGTGTGGAATTCAATTATTATGATATTCCCTTACACTTGTGTAGCACTATATTCAATACAATAGAACATGTGCTTCAAATAACACAAAATTATGTAATACAATTTTTTTAATAAACATGTTATGATGCTGCTTGATCAAATTTCACAAATATGTTCTTAAAAAAATCATCACTTTATTTCAAAGAATAAAGAAAGAACTTATTTGACTTTTTAATGATACTCATTTTGATTCTATAGTCCAATTCCCAAGTCTGATTGCTTAATATGAAAAAATATAACTCTGTTAAAATACCGCTGAAATAATTATGATCTTCTTCTTCCTTAGTTTGGAAATCTCAATACAATTTTCCATGTCCAATTATCCATCCTAATATGATAAAAAAATGAATATGATCTTATCTCTTCTCTTTTCTTATTCTATCTATAAAACCATCCTTGATAATACTCAATCCGGAAAATTCTTCTCCCTAAAACTTTAAAGCTTCTCTCTCTTATTTCTGAACAGTACTTGTATTAATAAAGTACAGTGTACTTCCACTATTTATACGCGATCCAAATCAGGTTTGGGTAGGATTTGGAAAAGTGTTCCCACTCAAAAAAATTTCCCAAAACTTCAATTTACCTTGAAGTTTGTATATGTCTCAGACTTCTTCAACACTTCCCCACTCTTCTTTCTTTTTATCACAAATTCTCAAAACTTTATTTCACTTCATACTTTATTAAATTATTCTATTCAATTATGATTCCCCATTCCAATTTTCTCATTATGATGAATAAAATAGATTCTTTATTACATTACTCCATAAAAAAACTCCACACCAATTAAAAAACTCAATCCCAAACAAAGAAGAAAATATATGAAGAAAAAAAGTCTTCTCATTACGATCCTCATAGTCAACTGATCAATATGATTTATTCATTATAATGGAGACAACATATTCTTCATTAAGTTTTTCTGTACTAAATTTAATATATGAAAACCATTATTCAAACTTCTTCAACCACTTCCTTGAAAACAACTTGACAAGATTCAAGTAATTCTTGTTTTCATATTTTCCTTGTATGATGAAGTTATCGGTGTTAGATCTAGTCTGATAGTCTTATCCCAATTGATAAACAGACATCATAGTTCTTCTTCCCATTGATCCAAATGAAAAAAAAAAATTAATCATTTATTTTCTCTTGAACAACATGATAATTAAAAAAAAAATTTCTATAAAATAATCAGTAATTCATCTTGATTAGAAATGGTTGACAAGATTATTGATTGATCTTCGATTTTATTATTCATAATAGTCACCACAAGATTTTCTTCTTATCTATATTCACTGTTCTCAACAAATCCCATAAAACAATTCTTCCCCTAATAAAACTCTACATTCGACATACAACATATACAAAAAATATATATCATTTTCAGAATCCATTATGATGGATCAGTGGCACAATGCATCAGATAGACTAGTTCCAGTAGCTTTGACTTTAGCAACTTCTTTCCTTCTATAAATACAAAACCAATCAACTTTTAGTAATTATATTTTTACTTTGAATATTTTATTATCATGAATTATTGGTTTGACTAAAAACTATCACCTTCAATTTCCTACATTATGAACAAATTTCACAGCCTTAAAATAAATATATGTCTAGTGATCTCATACCGAGGTACTGAGACTAGGAATCTTTGTCCTAAAAATATTCCTTCTTCCACAAAAATTTTTCTTGTATCAATAATTCCTCATGAATTTTAGTACATTTAAGATAGATATAGCATCATCAGACTTATAATGGAAAGTATTGTAACTTTCTATCCTTTCCACCATTCAACTTTCTTTCTAATCCTCAATACGATTGGAAACACTCCCCCTTTCTTTTATCAAGATTTCATAATAATATTCTCAGAAGACTTATAATTTTTGTGAATTAAAAAATAGGAAATCATCATCATATTTACATAGGATCTATGTAGAATATGATTCTCTTCCTCAATATGATCATAACCTCATTCTGGACCCAAGGGGAGTCCAGTGAGCCTTCTATTTCTACAAACATATTCCCAATTTGATGGACTTTCTTTATGAATTGTGAGTATGATTTTTTTGAATACGATGGTCATTACGATCACTAAAATATTTTTCAAAGTGAGTTGATTACATCCATTGGATAACAAAAGAAAACACCTTCAAAAGAAACATCTTTTTGATTATTATGGTGAGTCCAATATTCGTGTCGACGGTTCTAGATTTGATTCTCAACTTCACACACCACCTTCCTCAATCCATATTTCTATTTATTTTCTCTACATACTCTTTTTATTAAACATAATCAATATATTGATATTTTGATAGAAAATCAATCTAAAACAAAACTTGGGACTAATATACCTCAGAAGGCTTACATCACAAGTGTTACAAAAAATTTATGATATTTGAGAATTAAAAATTGAAAAAACATCATCTATCTTAAGGTTAGAAAGTTTAAAAACATTCAAACTTCTAAAATCACTATATTCATTCAACCTCTTCAACAGAAATTTTAATTTCATTCTTGGGAACATATTTCTAACAAAAATCATGTCTGATAGATCTTTATGTTCATTCCAATTAATCTGAGTCCAATGTTGATTCTGGTTGATAAATTTACAATAAATTTCAACATCCATCTTCCTTAAAACACCTGTATTTGGTACTTCTCAGTCCAAAAACCTGTGTCTAAAAAACAAATTTCTCAAAGATTAAAACTTTTATCCCCCATTTTTACTAGATTCAAACATTAAGAAACATTCATATTTCTTATAAAAACGCATTTTGATGGACTGGGTCTGATCCTGAAAGACAAAAAAATCTTTTACAAAAGGTTATTTGTCAACAAATAAAAAACTTTGTTAAAAATATAATCACAAATATTCTTCAAAAATCAACATAGTTTAGTATAATTATAAAATTAGTGATGGTCATAAATATTTTAAATACAAATTATAAAAAAAGTACTTAGGTTTTTATCATGGAAAACATTTATTAAAGAAGAACATTGTTCCACATGTAATACCCTATGCCCGAATGGATTAAGAAATTTAGAATAAAATTACTGTTTTATTTTGGTGGATATTTTTTTTGAGAACAAGGACTCTGAATGATATTTTCAGAGTTTTAATGTCTATAAATGGTGTTATTGGACATGGAATAATGTTCGGTATCCACTGAAGGTGCTCAAGTGAATGTCAGAGGAGGGACGGAGTGGTCAGGTTTCTAAAATATGCATTAATTGGACTTTCATGGTGTTATTTTGAATTCATTCCCTGAAATGGTTTCATCATTATTGCAACCCTACTTTTTCTTAAAAGAATATTACATCACTTTAAAGATAAACAACACAATAGTGTTACATATCATGGATCAAACAGTTTAGTGTATTGGAAAATTATGCTTATACATAACTTTTACATAATAAAAAATAAAATTTATTTAACTCATTCTTCTCTAGATTAATATTGTCCTTCACATTCTCCTTTTTTTAATTAATCACCTGTGGATATGAAATAATGAAAGGGGTGATAAAAATTCCCACTAAGAGGATAAATAATAACTTGAATCAATATAATATGGATGAGTATAATCACCATCATCATAACATAATCCTAGTACTATAATCATAACCATGGTATGAATAATTAGATAAAGTAATGGAATTTCTAAATGTATAAAAATGAAACATCATGTATTATTGGCTAAATACCACACATAGTTGTGAACAAAGCTAAAAACATGTTCACACAAGACATATGTGCATAATCATAACATCATAATTTTGAACAAATCTAGAATTATGCTCATGAATATTTCAAATTATCTCATGAGATACATCACATCATCCAATAAATTCTAGAAATATATAATTTTGGGCCCACCCATCACATTATAACATTTACATATTCATGCATGACAAATAGAACGTACAACAATTGTAGTCATAAAATGAACCCTTGAAATGAATGGGTTTCATAAGGATTTTATAAAGCATATATTCATGAATAAACATTGGGGTTCCCATATTTAAAACTTAAAAACATAATTGGTATAATAATTATCAATCTTTAGTGAATAATGAATAATCTCAAGGGCGTCGAGATGTTTTTTGGAAAGAAGATTTATTTTGGAAAATCTTTATATTTTTCATAAAAACAAGTTGGAAGCGTGTATATACTCAAAAAAGGGAAGAATAATGAAATTGTATTTATGAAAAAATAAATGAATACCCATAAAGAAATTGTTGATAAATAGGTAAACCCTAAGGAAATGGAGTTGGGTTCGAGAATCACCGTACCTTAATTCCTGCTCAATTTTGTCTCTTTTACACCTCCTAAATAATAAACATATGTTCATTAAAAAACTAATCCAGAAGTTAATTATATTAATTTATACAACTATTTATAAATTATAATCATTGTATTATATTTCTTAATTTTTTTGATAAAATTGGAGCGTTTTGATATCATGTTTTACTTAAAAATTTACTCTTTCTCCTCAATTTCTCTATTTTGTTAAATATAAATAATACATTAGTATAATTAATTCCAAAATCAAATAATACTTATAATTAAGAAGTTATAAATTATATATAGTTCATAATTTCCAACCATGAAGGCTATTATATGAATTTTCTTAGCAATGTCTTTGTAGTTGGTCAACTGACCTTTGATGAGACGTTGTCAAAAGGGTGGGAAAGGGAAGTATGACATTTATATTTTTCATAAATATGATAATTAAATTAGGTTAAAATAATTAATATAATTTTAAATTAATTTATAAACAATTTTTTAGTATATGGTTTTGAAATGAATAGGGTAAAAAATGAAGAGAAGAATAAAATAGGGAAGAGTTAATAGAGACTTACTCTCTCCTTAGTGTAGAACCTCTTGTATGACACTATAAATCCTTTGTGATTGGATTTGTATTTCTCTATAATATCCATATGGATTCTAAGAGTCTTCAGAGAGAGTATTTGGGTAGATATTTGGATTCTTAAGGGGTGGGAGGAGTGGTTTTTCAAGATAAGGGAGAGGGGTTATTTATACTTGAGGAGAGGGGTGTTTTTAGAATAAAATATTGAATAAAATAATATACCCAAAGAAAAATTTGTAATACTAATTTTTTGACAATATATATCATATAATAATAAAATATAATGAGTTTAATACTTTAAATCTTCTTTATAAATATAATTAATTAATTTATTAAAAAGGAAAGTGTAAAGAAAGAAAATGTGTTATTTTAAAAAATCACTTTTGACTTTAGGTTTTGGAAAGTTATTTTTAGGTTTGGAAATTGAGTTTATTATATTTTAATAAAACATTTATGAAATTAAATATACCATGGAAGAAAAAAAAATTCTATAAAGTTTCATCTCACCATTACATCATGAATGATGTAATTTAAGATACATAATTTATGTGAAAAACTAAATTTTTACTATTCACTTGAAAACAGAAGTATTTCAGAAAGTTACAAAAAAATAACCCTTGGATAATTTATATGTGATGATTTAAAAAATGATATTCATTTTATCCAAATAACTTTCTAAAATTGTTAATTTTCAATTTTAATATAAAAATAATGTTTTTTATCAAATACTTTAAAATACAGTTTATTAAAAATGTGCTTATATTTTCTTTGAATTTATTAATAATGATACTTTTTGGAAATATAAAATTTGTATTTACATAAATTAATCATGATAAATATTATTTTTACTAAAATTTATTGTTTGAGGTAAAATTATTAATCCAACGGTCATGTTACTATTCACAATTGTCACATTATTATTCCCAACGGTCACATTACTACCTACATGTACTACTCTATTATTTCAACCAGAATTCAACTAAATTACTCTAAAGATTATATATTTCCATAATTTATATTGTTTTACTAATATATTGTTTCTTTTATATATTTTTTTCATGGGGGTGATGATTCTTGTAGATTAGGGTGATCCATATTTTCACATTTTAGCGTTTCTATTTTATATTTTTTATCAAGTTTTAATGTTTGGAATTTTAATTGGTTTAATTATTTATTAATGTAACTGTATTTAGTAATGAAATAAATGATTTATATTTTCTCTATATTTTTTATTTCTATAATATAATACAAAACATATTTATTCAGGAAACAAATTTTACTAAACACACTCGGTCATTACATTCTATCCCCCCGTTATAAATTTCATCCCAAAAATTCAAAATCATATTCTTAGTTGAGAATAGCTGAGGGTAATTTTGTTTCATTGTTTCCTTTGGTTCCCAAGTTGCCTATTTATACTTATGGTTCATTCAAAACACTTTGATAGGGTTATTTGTCTTGTTACGTAGAACTTTATCTATATGGTCTAAGATTGTCCTCAATTGTTCTTCGTATGAGAGGTCTTATCAATTTGTAACTTCTCTAGATTTAGTACATGTGAGGGTTATAGTATGTAATTCCTTGGGATTGATACATGGAACATGTCAAGAACATGATCCATACTTGGTGAAAGTGGAAGATGATAGACCACTATTCCTATGTGATCAAGGATATCAAAGGGGCCAATCTACCTTGCACTAAGATTCCCTTTCTTTCCAAATCACATGACTCCCTTACATTGTCTCCCTTACATTTTGATATTCAAAATAATACTTTTTATCCAATTTTGAACTCCAAGTCACTTCGATGGTTGTTATCATACCTATCTTCCTAACTTTGAGTAGGTTTCATATGTTGTTATATGGATTGAACCTTATTTGTTATCTCTTGTACACGATCTGGTCCGATTATATTTCATTCCCCAAATCAACCACAACAAGTTGGGGTTCTACATGGCTTCCCATACAGAGCTTCATATAGATCTATTTGAATACTCTAGTGGAAGATTTTGTTTTATGAGAACTAAAAAAATGGTATCTGTTGATCCCATCATCCTTTAAATTTCATTGAGCAGGATCTTAGCATTTCCTCAAGTATCTAAATAGTCATTTTATATTTTCCATCAATTTGGGGGTAATAGGCCATGATAAAATTTAATTCAGTAATCAAATCTTATTGAATACTTCTCTATAATTTAGATTTGAACCTTTAATCATGGTCAGAGATGATCGAAATTGGTACCCTATACAGCCTTACCACTTCGTCTACATATATCTCGGAAAGTTGTTAATGCAATAAATCTTCCCAAATAGTGATAAAGTGGGAAGTCTTGGTGAGTCAATCAATAACAAACCATATCACATTATTTCCTTTGGTTTTTTTGGGAGACCAGTGATAAAATCCAGAGTAATGTTCTCCCATTTCCATATTGGTATAGGTAATGCGTGTATTATACCTATGGACTTTTTTCATTATTCTTTAACTTGCTAACATTATAAACACCTTTAGATGTAATCAGTAATATCCTTCTTCATATTTTCCCAACAAAAGTTTTCTTGAATATCATGATACATCTTGGTACATCCATGATGTATGGATAAAGATGAGCTTTGTGAATTATCCAATAGATCCTTCTCTATCTCAAGTGAAGAAGGAACACAAAGACTTGTTCTAGATTGAATCACACTATCATCATTGATATGGAACTTTTATAGATTACCCTCTATTACTGATTTCACCTTATTTTGTAACTCCAGATTATCCCTTTGTGCCTCCTTGATCTTATTTTGGATGGATGGTTGGGAAATAATTTGGGAAAGGTAATATGTATTCCCTGCCATTATGATTTTTAGATCCATATTTTGAATTTCCATGAAGATAGGGTCCTTATCAAATTGAATCATGGATATATTAGCATGTTCTTTTCTACTAAGAGAATTAGATACCTTGTTCCCCTTTCCCAGATGGCAGTGAATAGATAAATAATAGTCCTTGATTAGCTCTAACTACCTCCTTTTATGCATGTTGAGTTCCTTATGTGTGGATATATACTTTAGACTTATATGATCGATATATATATCATACTTATCACTATTGAGATAGTTCCAGAAAATATTTAGAGAAAATATTATAGATACTAACACCAGATCATGTGTCCCGTGGGTCTACTCATGGATCTTCAACTTTTGTGAGGTTTAGGCTATCACTTTATCATTCTTCATGAGTACACAACCCAACCCTTTAGTTGAAGCATCAATATTTTATATATAACCTTCTATACTTATTGGTAGTGTGAGTATAGGTGCAGTCACTAGCCTCTTCTTGAGATCTTGAAATATTTCCTCACATTCTTTATTCTAGACATACTTTACCAATTTCCATGTTAACTTAGTTAGTGGGATATAAAATCATGAAAATATTCTCAAAAAATGATGATAGTACCCAGCCAATCCAAGAAAGATACTGATTTCTATAACACAAGTGGGTCTAGGCCATTCACCAATTTCTTTTTTCTTTGAAGGTTCCATATAAATTCCCTCACTTGTGATCACAATCCTTAAGAATGATTCTTACTGCATCCAAAAGGCATACTTTCTAAACTCATCATACATTTTATTCCTCATTAATATCACCAAGAAAATCCTTAGTTTCTCTCCATTTCCCTCTTTTATCTTTATGTAAATGATAATATCATCGATAAACACTACCAAACATTTGTCAAGGTAGTGTTTAAAGAGTTTATTCATTACATCCATGAAGATTTATGGGGAATTATTGAGTTCTAAGGGAATCAATATGAACACATAGTGACCATACCCTATAAAGAAAGTATTCTTATGAATATATTCCATCTTTACATTCAGTTGATGACATTCATAATGAAGATACACCTTTTATAAGTACTGATCTCCTCATAGTTGATCAAACAAGTAAGTAATTCTTACTAGAGGATGTTTAGTCTTTATGATGATATGGTTGAGCTCATAGTATTCAATACATATCCTCATTGATACATCATTCTTCTTGATAAAGAGCATTGGTACACCCAAAGTTTATTCACTAGGGTGTAGAAACAATTTTTCCAAATTCTCTTATAGCTTATTCTTTAACTCTTCCAGTTTGATCGTGGCCATCCTGTAGAGAATTTTGAGATAGGAGTACCTCTAAGAATGAGCTCTATCGATAACTCGACCCCAAAATCTATGGGTAGTCTAGGAAATTCTTCAGAAAATACATCATTGTATTCCCTAAAAATAGGTATTTCATCTAGGTTGATACCTTCCTTTGACTATGACATTTGAGCATGGTATGTCTATTCGCAAGGTTTCAACACCCAAATCATTGAGGTATTTTCCAAAGGAGGTTCATGATCTTCCTTTCATTTTTAGAGGATAATTGGATGATTCAGAATATGAAAAGATATTTCTTTTTCTTGAAAGTTGATGTGGGATCTATATAATAAGATCCAATCAATTCCCAGTATAGCATCAAATTCCATGAAGGGAAGTGTTATGAGATTCATTGAAGGAATATTCCCACATATACCAAAACAATAAGAGTCCAAAACATGGGTTGGAATGATTTCACCACTATGTGTTTTTATAGATATCTCTACTTCAAGATATCTGGGATTCAATTCAATAGTTCTTGCAAACTTGCAGGTTAAAAGGGAATGTGTAGAACCAGAATCAAATAAAACCTTTTCCATTATTGAGTGAATAAGAAGTGTAGATTGTACGAACTTGTTTTTTCTCCACTTAAGTAGTAGTTATGGACTAAGTTTTCCATTGGTCATTTTTATTTTTTGGCTGTTAACGCTACTTACCCTTAATGAATCTAGGTTTAGTGAACTAGCTTGCATAGTTCCCTTGATCCCTATAGTCAAAGTATTGAAGAATAAGTGTTGAATTATGAGGTAACCTCATTTCCTCTATCATATTGGTTGGGTTATTCATATATATTCAATATTCATGAGCTTGGTGGCCTTCTCTTCCTCACTTGAAGAATTTCTCTATCCCTTTAAGACAATTCCAATGATTCTTATTCCCATATTTTTGACATATGGGTAGTTATAACCTTTTTCCCCCTTTTTCATTTGACCCAATAGATTGAAAATTCATTCTTAACTTCTTATCTCCATACCCATTGGAACATTATCTAAAATATATCTCTACAGTGAGATCACATCAAAACACTTCTTCATAACTCTCAAAGTCTCATATTTATAGATCCTTTTAAAGGTGTGGTTTTAAACCACTAAATAATCTATCTACTTTTTTATCATTGTTGATAACAAAACCTGAGGTGTATCTTGTAACCCTTGTGAAGTTTTCCATGTAAGACGTAAAAAGTTTACCTTCATTTTAATTTATCTATATTAATTCTCTATCCATATATGTTTTAAGAGTTCAAGGGAAATACATGGTAAGTAATATTTTATTAAAACCTTACAACTCTATATCTTCTATTTCATACTTTGGATTGGTTTTCTTTACCAACACCCAACTTTTATCAACTTCTCCATCTAAATGAAAAACCATAAGAGTTATATTCTCTTTCTTAGAATAATAGATCACAAAAAAATATCTTCTCCACTGAGTTAACCCATTGTTCTATTACAAGTGGATCAAAAGTTCCACTAAATGTTTGTGGTCGTTTCCACAAAAAAGACTCAATGGATAGTTGATCATTCTTGTGTGAAGGAGGAAATTACACATGATTCGTGTTATTATTCATATCCATAGATAGGTGGGTAAGGATCACCATAAATTTTTTAACTCCACCTCCCATAGCATTAGATATGTCATTCAGACAATAATTACATTGTCCCTAACATGGGATGTTGGCTAGGTTTCTCCTAGTTCCCACCATTTTCTAAAATAGGGAATGTTTGAACAAAACGTAATTCAACAAGGAATGAATAAATAATTTTTTATTTTCCATAGTTAACTCTTAATTAATATCTTATGAGATCCTTATTTTAGTCAAATTTTTAAAACCAATCTTCTTGTATGTTTACATATACTTAGTATTATACTAAGGGTTTTCACTAAATATTTATAACCCTAATTTACAAAATAACTAAATTGTGATCTGATACCAACTATAGTCATCCAAATTTTTGTTATATGACTATTACATCATTTTGAAGATAAAAAACATAATATCATTATATATCCAGGTCGAACAGTTTTGTGTTTAGGTAAAATTATGCTTATACATAAATTTTACATAATAAAACATAATTTTTTTAATTCCTTATTCTCTAGATTCCTATTGGCCCTCACATTCTTCTTAGTATAAGTAATCACATAAGGATATATATCAATAAAATGCGTGAGCTAAAATCCTAGTAAGAGGATAAATAAGAACATGAATCAATATAAATTGGGTGAACATAATCATCATCATCATCAAAACATAAGAATAGTATCATCATCATAATGATGATAGGAAGAATTATATAAAGGAATGTAATTTGGAAATTCATAAAAATGAAACATCATGTCTTAGTGGTCAAATACTACACATATTTGTGAACAAAGATAGCATCATGTTCACTCATAACATATGAGCATAATCATAATATCATCATTGTGAACAAATCTAGCACCATTTTCATGCATATTTTACATTATATCATGATAAAAATCAAATTAACCAATTCATTAGAGGGATATATAATTCCAGGCCCACCCGTCACATCATAACATTTACATATTCATGCATTCCACATAGAACATATTACAATCGTAATCACAAAATAATCAATGGAAAGGAATGAGTTTCATAATAATTTCATAAATCATACATTAATTAATAAAATTTAGGTTTAATAAATGAAAATGGGAAAAACATACCTGGTGTAAGAATCATCAATCTTGAATGAAGATGAAACAATCTAAAGGGAGTGGAGAATTCTTTCAAAAAGAAGGATTATTTTGGAAAATCGTTATATTTGTCATAAAACCATGTTGGAAACATGTATATCCTATAAAACAAAATGGATTAATAATGAAATTTTATTTAAGGAAAATTATATAAATATCCATACTGAAATGTTTCAGAATGTGGTAAAACCCAAGGAAATGGAGCTGGGTTTGAGAATCACATTACCTTAATTTCCGATTAATTTATTCGCTTTTAGGCCTCCTGAATAATAAAAATATTTTTCTTAAAACACTGATTCAGAAGTGAATAATAGTAATTTATAAAACTATTTATCATTTATAATCAATATATTATATTTTTTTAATTTACGTTGAGGAAATTGGTGCATTTTAATATCATATTTTAAATGAAAATTTCTCGTTTTTCCTTGATATCTCTATTTTGTTAAATGTAGATAATACAATAGTATAATTAATTACAGAAGAATATAATAAATGTAATTAAATATTTATATATTATATATTATTCATACTTTCCATACATGAAGGTGTTTGAAATAATTTTCATGGAAATTTCTCCATAGGTGGTTAATAGATCATTAACAGAATGTTGTCAAAAGGGCAAGAAAGGGAAGCATGACAATAATATTTGTCATAAATATGATAATTAAATCCGGTTAACATCATTAATATAATTTTAAATTACTTTATAATAAATTTTTTATTGTATGGTTCTGAAAGGAAGAGGGTAAAAAAAAGAAATATAAGAAGAAAATAGGGAATAGTTAATAGAGACTTACTCTCTCCTCAGTGTAGCTTCTCTTGAACGAAACTATAACTCCATGGTGATTAGAGTTGGATTACTCTAAAAAAATTCCTATGTATTATAATAGTATTAATAGGTAGGATTTGGGTATATATTGATATTTGGAATGAGTGAGAGCAGTTATTTTCCAAGGGAATAGAGAAGGGTTATTTATACTTGAGGATAGGGGTATTTTTAGAATAAAATAATATACCACTAGTAAAACTTATAATAGTGATTTTATGAATATATAAATAATATATAAATATAATATAATAAGTTTAATACTATAAATCCCCATTATAATTTAATTCATTAATTTATTAAAAATGAAAGTGGAAAGAAAGAAAATTGTTATTTTGAGGAATTACTTTTGACTTTAGGTTTCAGAATGTTCTTTTTAGGTTTAGAAATTGAGGTTATTATATTTTAATAAAAAATTTATGAAATTAAATATTCCATAGAAAAAAATAAAGTTATAGAAAGGATTATTTCAACATTATATCATAAATTAAGTATTTTAGGACACACTAGTTAGATGAAAAACTTTATTTTTAGTATTCACCCGAAAATTGAAGTTTTTCATAAAATTACCAAAAACACCCTTAGTTAATTTAGACATTACAAATTCAAAAATGATATTAATTTTATCAAAATAAATTTCTAAAATAGGTAATTTTAATTTTCAATATAAAAATAATGATTTTTTCAAAATACTTTAAAACACAGTTTATTAAAAATATGCTTATATTTTCCTTGAATTTCATAATCATGATATTTATTTTTTTTGGAATTATAAAATATATATTTTCAAAAATTAATCATGAAAAATATTATTTTATTAAATTTTATTATTTAAGGAAAAATTACGATTCCAATGGTCGGGTTACTATTCCCAACAGTCACATTACTATTCCTAATTGTCACATTACTATCTATATATACTACTCTATTGTTTCACCCAATATTCAACTCAATTCCTCCCATGGTTATATATTTCCAATAATTTTCTTAGTTTAATAATAGATTTTATCTTTTCTACAGTGTTTTTAGTGGGGGCGATGATTCTAGTAGATTTGGGCAATCCATATTTTCCCATTTTATATTTTCTCTTTTATATTAATTTTCTAGTTGTAATATTTGAAATTTTAATTGGTTTCATTTTTTATTAATGTAACAATATTTAGTAATGAGGCAAAGTATTTATCGGTTTCTCTATATTTTGTATGTGTATCACATAATAAAACACACATTTATTCAGGAAATAAATTTCACTATAAACATTAGGTCATTACAATTGGGGGCCTTTAATCCATGAAAATTTATTTGGCTCGTTGGTTGGGCCACTACCCGAAAGTTCACAGTGTAAAATTTATATTCATATCATGAAATTTTGCAATGTATTTTTGTTAGGCAGGGTAAGTTTGTTGTTTTTTTGGGACAAGGTTTTCTGTTTTTAGGTGGCTTCCTCATTGGTAGAATACATTTCCATTCGTCTCCCCTTATATCCTCCATTGAACCCCCATTAACAGGGGTGGTTCTTGGTATGTTTATATGGATGATCTGAGATAAAATCGCCACTAGTTCCCCCATCCTTTTTTATTCTTGGTTGGACACTCATTTCATGTGATTTTGGATAGGTTTTGGGATCAATTCCACCTAATTATGGTGGAATCGATAATTTCTTATTGGTATTTCATAAATCCTATATAGAGGATGCGTAGAGATGACATCAGTATGTCATTGCATGCCATTTTAGTTGAGTTATGTCATTATTTAGGGTTTTATAAGGTTTTAAATTATTTTAATTTAATTTTGGGATGAGTATGGTTCCAATTATTAAGGATTATTTCTAAGTTAGTTTCAAGAGTACGTTGTTTTCCATCCATGTACTTTTGTTTATGGTTTTTTTTTAAATGATGTCAACTAGTGAGTGTTGAGGAAATTTTACTGAAATGAATTAAATTTTAAATTTAATTATAAATTATTTAATTAATTATGATTTGATTATAATTAATGAAATTGGATGTCTTTGAATGATTTGGGGCCTTATAATGATGGGTGGGTATGGTTGGACATGGACCATCTCGGGTGAGAGTTTTTGAGTGACGATTAAAGGAGATAAATCCAGGGTTGAGGTGGGTGGTTCATTGTGTATAACTACATAGTATTATGTATTTTGTTTATATGAATTCGATATGAGGTCTCAAAACTATGTTTATTGAATATTTATTTAAATAAAATTGAATTTTCCATTTTAATTGAAATTCATGGAACTGGACAAGGTGCCAAGGGTCACGTTGGACCCTTGTGAACTAACATGATTTCCTCAGTCATTGATCGTCAAGGACTTGATGATAAAAATGTGACTTGAGATACATGGACCCCATGATGAGTGTATTTTATCTCTCTAAGAATATATTCTCTTTGTATATATTCCTTAGTGAACTCCACGTAAAGGGGTATGACGGGGTGGGAATAGATGGCCCTATTAGTCATTAATGGAACCTTAAGATGCCTCATAGCCATTTGTATTGTGATATTATAATGGGGTGAGAATTCCTCCCCCACTGAGATGTGATTTTTTTGGTGGGTAGACCCTGAGAAAACTGATGGATAAGTGTGGTGTGAGGAACAAACTAGGATGAATTTTGAAGGGAGGGGGATTTAGGACACCTCCCTTCTGTGACTATGCCAAGGAGTCTAAGGATACCATAATGGGACATTGATTGTGCTAAGGGATGATATCCCCACCAAGTGATGGGTGTTGACTCACGAGATGTGTTTAAGATAAGAGGACCCATTAAGGGTTCCTTAACTATTATGTGACCTAGAAGATGATAGAGGGTGTCCTAGTGAGGTGTTGAACCATGAAAAGGTGAATGTAGGAAATGGGTAGGGATGATTGTGGGTTTCACCTTATAACCCAAATTGATGATTTAGCCCTGTTATGGATGTGGTGATGGAAGGATGTGCACTAGGGAGGCTGACCATGAAAAGTTAGGATGTGTTTGAGTAGATTCCTAACCTATTGATATTCACTATATTATATGGTTAAATTGGGATACATTGTACATTGAGATATATGGGATTCCTAGTAATTTCTATGAGGATCTATATGTTGAAATAGATACTAAAATGTGATTTAGGATGTCTTGGACATGCTCCTTGTATCTCTATGGCATGATGAACAGTCTACTAAGATAATTCCACATAGTTTGGGACATGATCTTTGAATTCATATGGTGGGATATAAAGTTCACCAAGACATATAGTTTGGGATTCCTTGGACATGCTCCTTGGATCTATATGGTGGGATATATAATCCAATAAGACACATGATTTTAGATAACATGGATTTGGTGGTGTGATAACTATTGGTTCTAGGGTTGGACATAGGAACCCTCATATGTGATGGTATTTCATATATTTGATCTATGTAGTTGATATTATTACTTATTTGCACATTTTTTGATTCGGGTCTAAGATTACTACTGATTTGGAAAACTATGTATTTGTAGCTATGGTGACTACTAGTATGGGATACCTATGATTTGATCTTTGGAGTTATGATGGAGCTATAATTTTGGGGTTTTAGGTGGATTCTCCCACATAGGTTTTTTATTTCTAAGGACATGATTCTAGGAATCGGCTGATGGGAATGATATTGGTAGGAATTGTTGTGTGACATGGTCAAAGTCACCACGACTTTGGATAAAACAGGTTTGGATTGATCTCATATTTAATGGGATAAAAAAATTACTGATATTAGTTATTTATGTATGCTTCCACAACTACTTTATTTATTTTTTTAGTACATCACACACTATAAGAAAACATGTGGTGGTTATTTTTTGTTTTGGCGGTGGTTTAAACTGCCTCCAAATGTTTCTATGACAGTTTCCAAAAATCACCACTAAAGTTTGTGTCGGTATCCATCATGTGGTGGTTCCTTACATTTAGCGATAGTTTCTAGTAGGCATCATAGAATTTATATTTAGAAGCATTTTCCTTAATTTTAGTAGTGTATTTCCAGCTAAACAATGATGATAAATTAGCGTCGGTTAAAACTTCCATTAAATTATAAAGATTTTTTGACCACAAAACATCCTTTAAAATGAAGAAAACCACTGCTAAATATTAGTATGGAAGATTTAGCAATGGTTTTAACCACCTCCCTAGAAAAAAAATCATTATATAGCGGTAATTTAAACTACAATGAAAAAATGGCATATTTAGATGTGGTTTAAATCACCATTATATGATGATTTACAAAAAAAGACAACTACAAAATCTACATCTCCATAACAACCTTGGGGAAAAACAAAAAATACACAAAATATCATATACATATATTCACAAGGTAAAAATAAACATATCACATTAGACCCTAAATGGAATTTTCTAACTTGGATACCCTAACTCTATTTTAATTGGGTCATTATGTGATAACTAGGACACTATTATAATTTATCGTACCTACATTTATTCCATTCCAAAATATCAACATCACCTCACCTCATTCCATTGTATTCATAACTAGGTGCATACCCAAAGACTCGAGTGGGAATCATATAAGTCTTTGACACACTACCTAAAAAATCATTCTAAAATATTAGATCTAAATCCTAACCCACTACATCATCAATCAAGGTAGTTTCCATCATCCATGAATATTCTTATACAATGAAACAACCCTCTCACTCAGCATGGTCCACTATCACAACCCAATATTACTCAAGGAAGGTTCCAATATCCCAATGCAAGACTACTCAGTGAAAGGTACTAATTCATGAACATAAGGAATCTATCTCACCCCTGGTAGTTTAAGTAGATCCATTTCACTCATAGTGAGGCCAGTCCTCAGGATCCTCTCCCCCACCAGGTCTATCTTCTATCAAAAGCACACAAAATTCACACACATGAAATAAAAAATATGACATGAATACAATCACATAGATCACCAAAAAAATCCCATGGTTCCAGTCTGTTGAGACCCATCACATCATCTCAAATCATGTCTTTTATATTAAGGTTCCAAATAGACCCCTCATACCCATCATAATCTAATCTCATTGATATGATCTCATAACTATCACATATCAATCACACCGCCACCCACAATATCCCCTGACCCAAACCTCAGGTCCTAGTCCAACTACAAAAAATCCCTCATCTATCCTATTCCTACTACTTAGTTATCTTCCCAACCTATCATGCACTATACCCCTTGGAAACATGATTTAATATATCAAAATACCTCCATGACCTGGACCTAGGTCCCATTTCCCATATTTTAAAGAAGATATTTAAGCCTCCCACCAGGTTATAAACCTTATCTATCACACATCATCTCATCCCAAAGGACTCATCTAACTCATAGTACTCATTAAGCCTCAACCCATACTTTTGAGGGTGTTTCTCATGAATCCTGATCCATATGGTTGTCTCACCCATTTTTTCATTATTCCTAATCATATCATACATATCAGACTATCCGTACGAAAACCAACCAAGGATACCCACATCAAGTCTCATTTCCAGATACCGCCCAATATCTCTTTTCAACAAACACAGTACCCTCTAACCATGGTGACATGGTCACTAGAAAACACTAATTATCTATAGTAATAAAAAGAACTTATTATGGTCTTAAGAGGCCTTAAAAATCCAATACATTTCTCTATAGTTTTCTTATACCATATTCAACCACATAGTCCCCTAAAACATGAATGATGGAAAGTAATCATATAAAAAAAGTATACTAATTTTTATTTTATGTACCAACTACTTCAAAATGGTGTTAACCCCTCAACATGTTTTTAATCCTTGTCTAATATCATCCAAACTCTTAAATAGTTATATCAAGCCCCATGGTTGTAGAATCTATATCCCTAAAACAAACCTTGAATAAAACAAACAATGCACAGAACTTTCCATAAAAATGCATAGATAATACTTACACCTTCTCATTTTACATGGACTAGAACATTCCACCATATAGTTATACCAAAAAATATGATATAAATGGTTTCAGCCTCTTCAAACATGGGGAATCATGAAAATGTTATGTGAATACTTTGTGCCACAAATGATACATGAAAAAAACTCTCTATCTATATTGGTCAAAGAGATCAAAGATACCACTAATCACTACCTGATGAAGAACTCTGCTCATCACCCTCTCCATATTTATCTCTACTTATTGCTACCAACACCTACAAAATAATTATTTTGAAAATTAAATAGTGTTGTATCTTTACATTTAAACTTAAAACTAAAAAAATATTTTGAGCTAAATTATTTTGAAGTTGTGGATTTACCTACCCACCACCAATCATCAATGCAATATCATCAGAGATAAATCTAGTTGCTTTTGATATAAATCATCCAACACTTTCTGCAAAGTGGATATCTGATCCCCTATTTATAAATTTTTGTTTACATAGAAACAAACTCTCTCTGAGAATCTTAGGGTAGGGAGTGACTAAAACCCAAATAGATACAATACCTAATGGACTGATAACGACCATGGATGGTAATGGTACTAAACCCATCCCACACACTCAAATAAGATTCTCCTTCCCAAAGACTTTTCCAACTAGGTCATCCTGGGAGACTGAGAAGGACTGCACGTGATTGACATCCCATAGTTATTTAATTTTTACCTATAAATAAAATATCAATCATATTTGTAGAAATATATATTAAAATAGTGAAAACTTATAATAAGTTATTAAAATGAAAAATGAATTCATACCCCAAATTCTTTGTAATTCTCATTAACATAACTCTTAATATATGTTTTATGAACATCCAGCCACAGTTCTGTTCAGGATACTTAGTTCCCTAAATTCTATGACTGCATTAAAAAAATATTAATCAATAATTTAATATATGAAATAGATAATATTATATTATAAATATTTAAACTAATGAAAATAATACTAGATTTGATCAGTTTATGGGAAAAATCTTTAACCCAGAAGTATGAGGGATGGTTTTCTTAGCTCAAATCAATTCATTATTCCTTAAAATATCCTGAAATAAATAGCATGTAATTAAATTATAATTTATGTGTTGTAATCTTATTTTCAAATGAATGTATAAATGTAAAATGATATTAATATAATAATATATATTTAAATACCATGTGCTTTTCATGATGATGGATCTCAAAAAAAACTTTTTATTTCTCTCTAGATACCCCATTAGGTACCTTATGATACAGTTGTTGGATTCTCAACAAAGTATCATTTAATTTGTTCCATAATCTCTATTTCAAATCCTTCCATTTCATACAAAAAAATGTCAATGTCCACTTTCATTCTATAAGATCATCAATGGGAATGTGGAAAAAATTTTGTATAAAGAGATTCATTTTGAAAATATTAGAATTTAATAACACAGTGTCATTAAATTACACCATAATGTATTAGAATTACCATCATCTATGAATCAAAAACTTCATTTTTTCAAGATGAAGGTATATTTCTCCTATCAATATAAGTAATTAGAAGGTTAACTGGCTCTGCTGCCAGTTGGCCCAGAATATGGCTAAATAATCTCATGGCGACATCTGTAAGGATCCCATAGTAGTCAAATGGGAAAATTATCTTTAGAATGTTTAGATTCTAAACATATGAACTTTTAATATTTCTCTCTATATTATAATTTTTACCATATTTGATGAAAAAACAGTTAGTAGTATAAAAAAAGTTCAATAAGTTTATTCATATTAAAATTTGTAACTATAATTGTTACCCTCTAATATCCCTATGAAGAACTAAGAGTGGAAACCTGATCTCGCACTGGTGAGACTACTAAATAAGGAGGCTTTTATTAAGATGTTGATGGGACACTAATGAAGGGTGTGAGAGATAGTGTTGGGGGAAAGTATAGGGTGTCTCAAATGCTATCAGGAAGGAGACTAATGGGTCATAATCTAATGGTATGTTCGGGGTAACACTGACTGAGAGTTGACTGGAATTATTATAACACTTTCTCATTGGCATTCCTGTCATTTAATAAAAAAATTAACTTTAGAACATATATTTCAAAAAAATCATTAAAAAACATAGATATAAATGATAACAGAGGCACAATACTGATAAAAAAAATATGCATAACTATGACAATGAATGACTGAACAAATAACATAAGTGGTTGATAAATGAATGGATTACTGCACATACAATCATTTTGTTCTCCAATCATATTGTTTTCATGCTCCATCATTAGATCATCAACTTCATCCACCCTTATAACACTAATATTTTCAATATCATGAAGGAAAAGTAAGTTCACTTATTTTTGTTGATGGTTTTAAATTTCAATGGTAAAATCTTCTACTTTATCACCCATATCATACACGTATCTTTGTTTTATGTGATAAACTACACTCCACTCTTCATCCACGACATCTTACACATAATATAACATTTTCTCTTATAATGATAAGATGTAAATATCATGTAATTCATGGTCATCGACATCCATCAAGTGAGAGAAGTTCATAGAAGTAAATTGCAAAGAATCTCTTTTAACACCCCTAATAATATTGACGAAATTTAATTTGAATAAAAAAACTAAAAAATTTCTATAGAAGTTTAATTTGATAATATCAATAAACTTTTTGTAGTTTCCCACTCTAGAAAATGTAAATATACCACTATTATGTGTTTTCAAACCCTCTTCTTGATCAACTATATGAAATTTAAAGTCATTCAAATTGTAAGCGTCGAACTTTCTAGTCTATTTTAGAGGACCTAGAGCAAGAAACTTCAAATATTCTGATAACTCAGCTCGAGTAACAGTATTCATGATTTATAAAAAGGAATATACATTATTATATTTAAAAAATATATATGTCAACCTAATATCTATATTTATTGAAATATTTGTGAACTTATATGTCGTGCAAACCATTATATAAGATCTTTATTAATAGCTTTTGTTATATATTTATCATTTCATGTTCAGAATCTCATTCATATCTTTATTTGTATCCTAAAATCTTCATTAAATAGATCTATAATTTCTCTATTCAGAAGAAAATATCTATGTGCCTGTAATAATTTCATTTCTATTAGTGTAACATTTGATCTCCTCCCAACTGATCGACCAATAGTAGGAAAGATTTTTTATCTCCCATGTATTTGAGATTGAGTCGATGTGTCGTCAACACATCCAAATCGATTTAATATTGTCTCAATATCATTCAAGTATCTAGAACAAAAGTTAAGGCACTCCTATTCTAAATAGCCTTTAGAGATAGAGCCTTTAGTTTGAGCTTTATTTTTTATGTATGATTTAAAATGACCAATATATCTATGAAATAAAAAAACAGTGTATTTAATGAAGTTCCAATAATTATTTACTTAAATAAAAAACATATAAATAAAGTATCTATCAATTAGATATACCCATTGATAATGTATGGGGCCTCCTAATTTAACATCCTCAACCAAATTCACAGTTAAAGGCATCATGACAGTAAAAAATGGAGGAAATATAATCTCTATTTCACAAAGTGTTAATAGAAATATCTCCTGAAGGGTTTCAAGCTCAAATGGTTGTAGAGTTTTTGTACATAGTTTTGTGTATAATGTTAAAAATTGGAGTACAACAGCAGTAACATTTTCAGGTAATAATGTACGCAATGCTAATGGTAGTAACTATTGTAACAAAATATCTGAATCGTGACTTTTAAATCCATGTAACCTATGATTCATTAAGTCAACACACCTTGATATGTTACTTAAATACACATAAGATACCTTCACGTGTTTTAAAATTTGAAGGAATGTATCTTTATCCCTATTTTTCATTACAAAAATTGCTGGAGAATACTCTCCATTCCCATCTGGCCAAAGATCCCACTTTATATTCATTGTTTGTACATATTTCCAAGCATTGATATGGTCCTTTGATTTTCCATGCTCATTATGAAATGTGAAGATAAAATTTTCACAAACATTCTTCTCAATATTCACAGCATCAATATTATGATTCAAAAAAATAAATTCCCAATACATAATTTTTAAGAATATACTTTTTTCTTTCATTGTTGCATTTTGATTTTACTTTATAATGCACTTTTAACTCGTTTCTCACTATCATTAAAATGATGAATCTTCCCAAATTCTTTTTCAACATTTCCATGTTTTGAAAATATTTTAGAACCTATTAACAACTTTGGATGTGGTCTATGATCAGGAGAACCATTGAATTTTCACTTGTTCAATCAAAATCTATGAGATGCATCGAGAAATATTAGATGACCCACATAGAACCATTTTTTATTGTGAGATAGTTATTTGGGATCAAAATTGAAGTTACAAATAGGACACATAAAACCCATGTATGTGTTCCAACCAGTTAAATTCCTAAGTCCAAGGAATCCACTAATGGCCCACATTAGAGCAGCTTGCATTTTAAACATTGTTCTAGAAGATGCATCATATGTCTCAACACCATTTCTCCATAGCTGCTGTAATTATTCAATTAGAGACTACAAGTATAAATCATTATAATTTCTAGGCATTTGTTTTCCAAGAGTAATCATTGAAATGATAAAATGTGTTTGTTTCATACACATACATGGAGGCATATTGTAAGGGATCGAAACAAGTGGTGAAAGGATATTACTGGCACTCAAAGTCCCAAATGGGTTGAATCCATCATCAGCTAATCCCAATCGAACATTCCTAGGATTAGATGAGAAATTTGGAATTAATGAATCAAATTTCTTCCATGATTTTAAATCTCTTGGATCTATCATTCACCCATCATTATTTTTATCTATAGAATGAAATTTCATGTGTTTGGTGGTTTTTTATGACATGAATAATATTTGGAATCAAGGATTTAAAGGAAATTAAAATAAAATATTCATAGGTGTTTTCCTTTTCTTCTTCTTATTCATAGTATTATATTGTTTCATACATCCAAAATCACCCATTGACTACCATCTATAAGAATAATATTTTTTTCATTCTTGTCTACTTGAATCCTCTCCCCAACAAAGAAAAAAATCATTGTGGCATGCATGTATTTTTTTATAATTCAGAAAAAGATTGTTAAACTTTTTATTCATATCATAAAAGATTATGGGATCTTTTATTTTGGAAATTCATCATGAATTTTTTTTAATTTAATGTACGTGACCTTATTTTTAATTCCCCATAAGCATTTGATATGGTACAAATTCAGTAGAAAAGAAGGTTTTGAATATTTCAAACATCCACTATACAACTCTTGATTTCCATCTTCAACTAAACCACTAAAGGAATTTTTTTACTCAATAAAGTTTTATCTTACATTATACTCCACAGAATCAATAGGATGATCCAATGATGTGTTACAATCTTAATTTGGTTATCCTATAGTCTCAAAAACATAACTTGTCGAGTTGTTATTTGCACCACCCTCAAATGGTTTTTCTAATATGTTTTTATGTTTATGTTGGTGTCTTTCTATTCAAAATACATCTTTTATAAGATTTTTCATCTCATTTTCCATTTTTGATGAAGTAGGGAGCTGATTCTGTTGGTTGACATCAGTTCTCAAACTTTTAACCTTACCAAATCCAACAAAAATATTGAGCAGAGCATTACATCAATATCAAGTGTTCATAAACTTTATCACACTTCATCCATCTTCTAAATTTACATTTAGGAGATGGAAATATTATTCTCCCATCAATAGATCGATTAGAAATTGAAAAATCTAAAAACTCCTCTACACCCTTAGCATACTGAGGTTTGTTCCTCGATAATGTGATCCAAATTTTATCTATATATATCATAATGTTCCTGCACTTTATTAAAAAAAAATTAAAACACATAAGTATTACTAAGTAGAAAAATAGATAGATGGAAGTGGAAAAAACACAACCTAAGTATTTAAAATAAGATTTGTATATGTACTAAAAAAGTCAAAGTAAAAAAAATTAAAATCAATCATAGAAATTATTATGTAAAATAGAAGCAAAATAAAAATCATAAAATCATTAATTTAAAATAGGTATTATGGGAGAAACACCCTAGGGTCACTAAGTCTTGGTGAACTTATTAATTCTCTATAACCATATAAGTGGATTTAGAGTTCTAACACATCTCTAGCAATATGGGGTGCCACATAATGCTTCATTAGAATTTCTAGTGTGATCTAAGAGATTCTATTTATGTATGTCACATTTATTTTTCCTTATTTACATATGGTACATCTCAAACAAACTAGAGTGGTTTTAAAATTACCTAAAAGATCCACTACATTCCAAGATCGAGTATTTGAAGTTGTTTTATTTGGAGTGAATAATTTGAATTTCCCTACTGATTTTTATATTTTAATAATAGAGGGGGATAATACCTATGCTCAGTCACCTATCATCTTTGACAAACCTTTTCTAGAAATATAAAATGCAATCATAAATGTCCATAAAGGTACTATAATAATGAAGTTTGGTTAAAATATTTTCCACTTTAATATTTTTGATTCCATCATGTACCCATAATAAGATAACTCAATTTTTACAATGTCACATTCTAATGAGTATAATCCATGTGGAGAAAGTTGTTTTTTATAATAAATTTTTCATTTTGGAAACAAATAAAGATCTGAAAATTTGATGAAAAAAATTGGGAAAAATATAAATATTCTATCCAAACATCTAAAGATGAAATAAATTTTGATTTATTTGATGGATTTTATTATATATTCAATAAAAAAAGTGTTTGAAACTTTATCTCTTGCATATGAGGTGTAAAACATTGATTTAAGTAACCCAAATCTATTTTTATCTTTATTCCAGCCTCTTGATCGAGAATTAAAACCATTTCCCACTAATTTAACATATGTATTTCTGAGAGAGAGAAACAAGAAACCAATGGAAATTTCAAGAAAATTTTATCTTAAAAAAGAACAAAAGTTGATATATATTTTGAGAGAAAATGCACATGTTATAGGATGGAATTAAGGAGACATTCCTGGAATAATTTCTTGAATTTTTATGCATATATTTTTATTAGAAAATAAGGAAAATATTTTAGGTAGACCCAAAATAATACTTAACCTAAAAATTATGAAATTATTTTAGAATTAAATTAAGAAGTTATTGGGAGATTAAATCATTCACCAAATTTATAATTCCAAGTGGGTCATCCCCATTCACTTAGTGCCCAAGAAAATTAGACTTTCCATTATGAAGAATGAAAATTTTGAGTTAATTTCTATAGGATTCCAATACCATTTGAGAGTCTGTATTTATTATATAAAACATAATCAATTCATAATAAAAGATAATTTTCCCATACCATTTTTTGACCAAATGTAATAAATAATTTGAAAATACTCATTACTTATTTTTAGATGGATTTTCATGGTATTTTCAGGTTCCCAATGTGCCTAAGTACCATGAAAAGACAAATTTAACTAGTATTTATGATATTATTACATAATAATGATATTTTATCTATATAGTACAAAAATTAAATTTCAATGATACATGGTAATCATTTTCACTGATTTGATTAAATTCTAACTAAGTTTTCTTGATGATTTCACACTGTTTTGAATTTTCCTTAATTATTATTTGGAATATCTTGAAAATATTTCAAAATCATATATCAAATAAAATCTTTATTTAATTTTGAAATGTTTCATTTCATGGCTGAAAGATAAATTTCACTTGGACATGTAATTTTATAAAGTGTTTTTTATTTTTACGAGTCTAAAATTCAAATTTTCAATACATTACCTTTCCCAACATGAGTGAAATATTTTAGATAACTTTTTGGATTTGTAGGATTTTTTGGAAGATTCATCAAATATTTTAGTAAGATAACTCATCAAATATCTAGAGTACTTTTCAAATATTTTGAATTCATTTTTTATAACCATTTTAAGCATACTTTTTATGAGTTAAAGAGTAGTCTGGTAGCACAAGAAGTTATCTAACTACTGCTTCCTGTCTAGGTTAGCCTACCCCAAACCCTAGGTTTCTTATAAAGTTTAACAAACAAGAACATTCGATAACAGAAAATATTTTATTAATCATTAAATGAAAAGGTATCTTTACAAAACATATAATCATTTAGAAAACCAAATAAAGAATCAATATTAAGGTTAAAAGTAACTATTTTTATTATTATACCCATTTATATTTACACATTTATGTATATAAATATATCTCGTTGCAAAAAATCACATTTTATCAAGTGAATTTGTACACAAAGACACATATGTGTGTACTTTTGTATATCTGGTGTACGTATATATATATATATATATATATCAAAAAACATTTTAAAAACATATAAATTTAATAAACATATTTAGGATAAGAGATAACCCCCACTTTTAAAATTTAAGACTCTCTTAAAGAATTTAACTTATTAATTAAAGGTTATTCAGAAATTTATAAAACATTTGGTGTGTGAAAAGAATTAATATATAACTTTGAAAAACATTAAATTACATAAAACCCTTATAAATTAAGTGGAAATAAAGTAAAACATGATTTCCACATCAAATACCTTTTTAAAATAATTTTTATTATAATTTGATATCCAAATGAAGGATTAAAAACACAATCAAACAACATTATAATAATTATAGACCCAAAACAAAGGGTCACTTATCTGAAACTCATTGTCTTTGAAAATAATGGCAATATCTCACCTTAACAAGGTATAAGACACCCTATAGAACAAATTGGGACCTAAAAATTAAGAAAACCCTAAATAAAATTGATCCAAAATGGAATAATGAACTAAACACAACCTACAATTAATGGAGTAGCGGCAGGGTGATGATTTGAAAGGGTTAGAGATGAGGTGGAGTGGTGTTCGATAGTGACTATAGGGAGAAGTGTCCATGATAGTTTGGTGGAGATAGGGGTTGGAAGCTCAGTCTCAAGCTCTAGGAGCTCGAGGAGAAGCGGACCGATAATGAGTTTTGGGATTTTGGGGAGTAGGGAATGAAGGGGGCCAATAGAAAAAGAGAATCATGGAGGTGATGGATGCCATAGAATCCCAGTGGAGAGAGGGATATGGTTTTATGGGATCAGGGAAAGATGGGGTGGGTGTGATAGGTTCATGTGGGTTGGGGAAGAAATGTCACGCCATAAAAAATTAAAATTTAACGGTGTCATTTAAAAACCCACTGCTATATTTTGGAAAAAAAATTAGCAGTGGCTTCTTAAACCACTGCTAATTACTAATTTTGGTGTAGTGACATGTGTACACTATATTTACTAGTTATATATGAGACCTCATTGGTGGTTACCTACTTAGTTGAATTCAAACCCTTCTTGAGTGTCCATGGAACTTGGGTACCTCAGAAGAGTTCTCTAATCATAGGTTTGGGTTGATTATTGGCTCGAAATAGCATGATAGAGAAGGATATAGCAGACGAGGTCCCATGTTGGGATGAGTTATGATATGGGGATGTATTGGATATATTTACATCTTATTCCTTTATATATTTTTACATGTTATTGGCCTAGTGGGTAGTCAGATGTTATATTCTATGTATGACCATGAGTTTATATGACTATTTTTTTCCACATTACATTTGATATGAAATTGGTGTTTATTTTTTGTAGCATAATTTGATGGTTATTGTGTTGGATGACGTTTGGTTTGTTTTGTACTGTTATTATACACTCTGGTATGGGGGTATAGTCTCCACACAACACTACCCTAGACCCTTGATACTAGTTGGAAACCCCTGGTGTATATAGAGGAACGCCTAAGGTTCTAGTGGAAACTCCTCCAGTCTAGGTACCACTTAGTATTCATCTAGGGTGGAATGTTACAAAGTGTTATCAGAGATTTTATGTGGCATCAGAGTGTTATTTTTTCCTACATTTTTGGGAGATGGTAGATAGGTAATATATGAATGTATGAGAGATTTTTATAGATATTATATTGGTGCGTTACAAATACCTTTTTTTTGTAGTAAGTCTAGGTTACCGTGGCCATATGATTTTTGTTCTTGGTTTCAACTTTTATGATTGTATTATTATCATATAGTGTGACACAGATGGGTTTTTTATATTTATGATTTATGAGTTTTGGATTTCTAGTTCTTGGACCATTGGCAAGAGGCCCATTTACATGCATCCTATTTGGCACATAGGATTCAAATGAAATATGTGTGATGCTTGTGATTGATATCCCTAATGATGAGGGCTCAATTATTTAAAGAGTAATAAATAATTTATAAAGTGTTTTCTTGTATAATTTTATTGTTTAATTCTTCTCAAATAGATCACAATATAGTTTCCTTCAGATCATAGGTCATGTGGATCTATGGCGATAAGATCCTTGATGAAAATTGTATAGTCTCTCATGTGAGTTATTTATAGTGAACCTTAGTAGGTTGGTATATGAATTAGATTCATTAATTGATATACCCCTTATGGGTAGTTATGATACTAGTTATGAAAATATTACAGGTTTAGTTATTTAAAGTGTCACTAACAACCTATATGTAATTTTCTCTATAGCTTGGTGGTGTAATTATACTTAGATAAACCATATGAAAATTGGATACTTGACAAGGATAATAATAGGGTGATATAATTATACACATATCTACTGATAGATGAGAATGAGATCCTCGAGGGGGAGAATACTATATACAGAACACCAGTGAGGATCAACCTGAGATTATGATTCTCATAGGAGTATTTTTGTATATAGATACCCAATGAGAATCAATGAACCAATATGGTTGAGGGTTATACACATGATCTTGGTCTTTATATGTTTTTTAAGATATTGAATATTGATTGATAGTTATTTATGTGGGTGCTCGGTGAGAACCAGTTCTCGTTATTAGGATTATGAGTTAGCTAGTGATTCTTGAGATAGATATGTGAACCCTAGAGTGGGTAGTTTAGAGTGTGATTCACCATGTGATATTTTATATGGGAATAAAGAGAAGTTTACCATGATAAATGAACTAGTTAGGTATGATTTATAGGTTGGTCATGAGAGCCTAGTACTTTGAGATAGGGATCCGGACATTGGTGAGCATGGTGATGTTAATGAGATATGTAGAAGGGTAACCCAAGTGAGGGGTTAGAACAAGAATGTGAATAGAAATAGATACATAAACATGTGTGGATTATTTGGGTTTAGATTAGTGCATGCGAGGTACTATTATAGTTATGTTATAGGCATAGATAGGCCCTGGGTATTTATGATGAAAGTGGATTGAGTGCTAGTGTTTTGGTATTGAATTTTGGTTTTTGAGGGTAGGACGAGTTGAATACCTGAAAATAATGTTTTTAATACATTTCTAGTTCCATGGTTAGATTTTGGAAGGATTATTTTAGTTTTGTACTGACACCCATGTGTTGGGTAATCAAGTGATAGACCATGGAACATGTGAAATGCTTGGTTTTATGAAGGAGCGCTAAGGGTGCTTCTGGTTAGATGAGATTGGCATGTCATTGATAATGGTCAATTTTTTAGGTGATAAATTCTAATTATTATTACATATGACTCATGTTATTGTGAGTTGGGTAGTTATTTTGAGTAGTATGGGAGCGTACATGCATTACATTTGGGTGAAATTGAGGTAGCACGTGTTGGATACATGCAATGATATTGAATTATGAATCAATGAGTGAACATGAGGGGAAGAGGATCGATGGGAATTGTGAATAATAGTGTCAATAATTTCCCAAATTTTTTATGATAATTAGAAATGTCCCTTCATAGTATAGGGGACATTTGAGGTTAATTGTTTTCCATGGGACGGTTGACCTGATGTTGTTCCTTGACATGTGTTTTCAGGAAGGTGTGGTGTCAATGTTGACAGTGGATTAGTGTGTCTTGAAAGGAGAAACACATGTAAGATAATAGAACCTCATAAGGTTATAATTAAAGAGTGGTATGAGGGATTCCATATACAGGGGAGCACACTATTGGATATTGGAGGCTGTGACCCTCATTATGGATGAATTTTGGTAAATACTCGGGATGTAATTCCTAGTGATCGGGGAATGAGTAGCGATTGATGTTTCATGTTGGTTCTCAAGTACGAGTGATATGGTCATTTCCAATCATTATGTATGGTAATAGATTTAGGGTGAACCATTGAGGTATGAACATGTGTGTAGGTAGGGTTATTAATATGATAAAACTTGTCATTGGATGGTTGATCTGACATTTGGATGTTGGTGAGAAGATTAATTTGATTTTATCTGGAGCTAAATTTATTACCATATTTTGGATTAAAATATGATACTAAATGGAGTTTTTTTTCAAAATTAGGAACATGGTGATATTTATTTCAATTGAGGATGACTCATGGGGTGAACCATGATTCATGACATGTTTTGTGAGGTAAAGCATGGGTTTTCACATAATTTAGCAGTTAATCACGATTCGTGACAATATTTGGGGAGTGAATCATATGGAAAATTACTTTCAAATTTTATTATTAGATGAAAAATATTTGAAAATATAGGTAATTTGATATGATGTCTCAGGGTATATCATATTTAGTGTGATAGGGGTATTCTGAGTTTTTTCCAGGACCTTTTGAGGAAAGTTCGATACATGTGGGTCCTATGAATAGGTGGTAGAGACTCACCTGATTCAGTTTAGAATCATATAATAGAGGTATTAATAGCCTTATAATGGTGTTTCCATTTTAATTTGGGTGTGGTGAGATGGAAATCACATCGAGTGGGTCATTGGAAAGACGAGGATGTGTTTTGGTTGGCAGTTTTAAGGTTGAGGAGAACGAAGGCTTGGGAATTGACCCATATAAGAGGAGTATTATGGTAGAGGGAACCATAACTGCATGGGTAAATTTAATGAATACATCTAATTTTATTAGGTTATTTAGGCATTGGTACGTATTTTCTTGGTGATTCAATGGTGATAGCAAGTTGCGGCTTAGTTTTTGATGAATAGTGGTCATCAGGTTTGGTGATGCACAATGGGAGATAGTTCAATGTACAAGGATAATATACAAAGAGTTGATTATAAATTAGAGAATTTAGTGGGTTGGGGTTATTTTTTCAGTGTTATATGAGGATTATTAGAGAAAATAAGTGTTAGGGTGGTGATATTGTAATACCTTATGTCCATAGGGGTTATGAAATTCAGAAGGAATTTAAATTTTTGTTTTGGTTGATGGTTAGTTTAGAGATCCATGACTTATAATGAGATTATGAGAGTTTAAACATCCATAAAAGTTGTTATTTGATGTTGTTTAAGTTTCATTAGATGACTAGGCTTCTCAAACAAATGTTTAAGGAGGGTCAGAGTGTCCAGGATATTGAAAGCAGTAGCTTCTATCCTTTCATGGTGTGATTGGGAATTAACACCATGAAAGGGTTTTGTTCAGGGCCTTCATGTTGAGAAAAGGGGTAGGCCAAGTAAGAGGGAAACTACCTAAAATTTCATGATGTGAACTTCATTTTCACACTATGAAATTCCAAAGGGTTTGTTTTTTTAGTTAGGGGTATTTTAGTCTTCTGGTTGGTCGGGGGTTTCAATTTTTATGGGGTTTGGCATCAGGAGTGGCCATTTCCAACCATCCACTAACTCCTCCTTTGAACCCCATTAAAGTGTGGTGTTTCTTGGCATATTTACATGGTGAATCCAAGGTATGATATTTTTTCATTACTTCATTCTTATTTATTTTTTTTGTCTATAATTTCAAGTGATTCTGGCAAGGTCCTGGGCCCTAATTCTTCCAGAGCATGGTGGAATCATCTTTTTTATGGGAATTTTGTATAGCCTTGGGAGAGGATATCCTAATTTGATGTTTTCATGTTTTCATATTCCATTTCCATGAGGTGCATCATCACTTTAATTTTTCTAAGGTTTTGGATTAAATTATTTTAATTTGGTGATTGGTATAGTTCTAATTAATAGAGATTTTTCCTAGGTTAGTGATAAGAGTACATTGTGGACTTCTCATGCGATTTTGGTCACAGTTTTAGTGTAACTGTAATTACCCAACCCCATTTACCCAGAGTCGGTGCATTATTACATAAAATTGGCATGATCACAAGAGATCAAGTCTTGAAAGACTGATTAGTTTAGTATCCTTGGAAGTAATAGTTACATACATAAGTTTTACATTACATTATGAGATTAAAATGAAACATTGTGTCTCTATTGAAAACACTTATATTCCTTAGCCTATCACTGCAGGTCATTCACAATATACTTCTTTACATCCTGGGAAATATTAAAATATAAGAAAGGGGTGAGCTCAGATGCTCAGTAAGGATAACAATACATTGGTAACTATCATAAATAAGCATAAACATTTAAGAAAATGTAAAAGACTAAAACACAACCTGTTTAAACTTAAACTTCAGAATAATATAGAAAATATAAATCAAATAATTTCATTTATGTATTCACATGGATATTCTACTAGTAGAATAATCAAATGTAGTATCAATAGCTAATCTCATAATGATGGAATGCATAATACCATACATCTTAACCACAAAGTCAAGGCTGCATGCCAAGACCCTAAATATAAATCTTGTCGAGGACTTTTTCCAAGACACTAGTTTTCCTAATGATACCTACCAATGAATCTAGGGGATATAGTGGGACCCACCTATCACTTACAATGTCGAATGCGTTCTTCATATGAAAAGGGTGAAACATAGCATAAATATTCGTATTAAACAAACATACAAAATGTTAACACATTAACCATAAAATGTGAATGACATAAAAATATAACATCCACAGTCAAAAATATCATAAATCTATCAATACAACATGTAATATTGTATCATAATAAATCAACTTCAATTAAACAAAAAATCTAACAATGTATGTTGACATAGATGAAATCAATCCAAAAACTATTTTAGAGAAATGTCTCTTTCTACTTTTAAATCATTTAAAAGTCTCATACTTATAAAGGAAAAAATTTATTTTGAAAATATTCATATAATATTTCAATGGAATATTCGAAGGTGTTATAACTATGAGAAATATCCTCATCTTCCATATAAGTTAGAAAAACATTCTTTCCTTAATT
Source organism: Viscum album (assembly GCA_963277665.1). Classification (NCBI taxonomy): domain Eukaryota; kingdom Viridiplantae; phylum Streptophyta; class Magnoliopsida; order Santalales; family Viscaceae; genus Viscum; species Viscum album. Next base: position 1,965,486,011 of record OY728152.1, read on the forward strand.
TGTCAAAAAGGTCATAAAGTAAATTGTTTGGAAAGTATTGGAAAGATTCCTTTCAAAAAAAATTCAAAAAGTAAAAAAGGATATAAATGATTTTAACCCATGTTTTAGAAAATAGTAAAAATGTTTTGAAATACATTTTTAAGAAAAACAGGTGTGGATGATAAATAATTTCCAGTAGATACTTACGTATAAACAACCTTGGATAATAAAGAGATTGTAAAATTAACCCTTACCTTGTACTTTTCCTTAGTTGAGAGTACGTTAACATATTTTATAGTGGTTAAATAACTGTTATTAAATTATAAAAGAACCACATACATAAATATGATATCATATATGATCCTTTAATATTGCTTTGTTAGTAATATTTCAGTAGTATCATTGTTTCAGGTGTTAACTGATTCGTTTTACTTTATACATTTTGTTACATAAGTCATATTTGTTATGGATAGGATGTATTTGATTTATATCCAGAATAATATTAATTTCATAAGCACTGTTTTTAATCACCAAATGAAAATTATTCTTGAATTTTTATGATGGGGAATGAAATATCATCGCATCGTGGAGACAGTAAGCCATACGTACGCACGAGTGTAAATATCATTCTATTGATGAGGAAATTATATTTATTTTGATGGTATATTATATATAAAGAATAATTAACATTTTATATTTATTATTTAAATAAATTATACTCATTATTATACCCATCCAATTAATGAAGTGTTGAATAATAAACTACACCACGACATGGAGACGGCAAGTCGTATGTACGCATGTATAGTGACTTTATCATTCATAAGATGAATAGAATAATGAATACGGTTGTAACATATTTATAATAACATCTCAGTATGTATAAGGTACTGGATTTATTATTTTAGTATGGAAACAACAAAGAATGCGGAAGTGGAATAAAAAAAGAACATTGAAATAGGTGATGAAATAATTACCTATTCTTAGGGTTCACCCTTTTTATTTGAACAAAAGGGCTCCATAGGTTGGATTTATGATCAAATTAAGGCCTCTAGGATGACTTGATGGTATTTTTGAGGTTATTTTAATAGGGTTTGGCCGAGCCAAATGGATTTGGAGGTGTGAATTTGAGAGAAGGGGAAGTACCCTTTTTTAAGAGAGGTGAGGGGCACTTTAGGATAAGCTTGAAATATTAATTTATTATAAAATAATTTTCGGTTTCTAATATCTCTAAAAGGATTTATTTAGATTATAACGTGTGTATGGGTCTAAATAATCTCAAAAAATAGGTTTTAGATAAGTTTAGGTCATCATATTGACCTTATCCTTTAGATTTAACTCTCAGTTAAATAGTTTAACATTTACCATGTGTTCTTGTATTTTTATATTACATGGTTGATATAGTTACTATAAAATTAAAAGAGAACGTAAAGTGGTTTATTAATTACACATATAACATTATATAATTACTTTGGCCTAATATTATATTTTTAGGAATATTATATCATTTAATAAAATAGTATTTATTCTAAAAACTCATTTATGTCAATTTTGACACTATTTAGTATTTTGTTTTTCTAAAAGTCATAAAAACATTATTAATTCGAATAAATTACATTTAATCAACCCTAACATGTCATATTCAACTTGAAAATTATTTTATGGCATCAAAAGTTTAAATTTACATTTATTTTAATATTTATAATATTGATTATTTTAATCGTTCATTAATAAGGTAATTACTACATCATCATTGTGTCATAAATAAATTTAATTATTTAATGTCTAAAAATTATAAACAAAATACCATGATGTAGGAAATATTTTTATATTTATAATGAATATTTATAGTCTAATTTATATTATGCATAACCTTATATTAAAAATGGTTTAGTTATTAAACATTGAATTTAATCCTTTTAACTCTTCTGTAAATAAAATATAATAAATGTATTAATCTAATCCATGTCAGATCAAAAGGATCATGTTTTTGTAATAAGGCTTATTTTGGTCTAAAAACACTTATCCAATAGAATTAGGACATGTGTCTGAGTAATTATAATATTATTTTTACCTTTAATTACTCTATTTACTTTTAAACGTGGTAAGTAAAATTCAAAAGTTACTATTCACCAAAAATTATTTTCATCCTATTAAACCAAATTTTATTTACTGATGAAAACCATGTCTATCAGATTTGTGAAATTCAATTTACAGAAGCGGTAAAATTACATTTTATACAAATTTTCAAATGTTCCTAGAATGTGAGTAAAAGACGTTAAAAAGTCGAATAAAGATTTATATATATAATCTTATTATAAAATGACTCCAATGAATTAAATTAGATTAATATAGGTATTATGTATCTATTTTTACTTTAAAATAAATTTAATTTTAAAAAATATTTAAATAAAAATTCGGTTTTAAACAATAACGTAGTGTTTTTCACTATTCATAAAAAATTAATGGTTTTCAGAAAAATACCAAAAATTCACCCTACGTTAATTTTAATATTCTGAATCCAAAAGTAAATTCCAATTTAGAAAATAAAATTTATAAAATTTCAAGAAGTGGGTGTTACTATTCATAACTGCTTTTTTAAACGTCTTGTTTTATTGGTCGTGGTGTGTTAGAACTCGAAATTGTGTACGATGCAAGCTATTGTATAATTCAAAGAGAAACGTACTGTGGAATATTTGGGTGTTACATTCTTCCCTCCTTCAAAAAATTTCATCGTCAAAATTTCTATAATACTACTACATAAAAATATTTGGGTGGTTTTTCATCATAAGTTCCTCAAGTTCCGACATTGCCTCTTCCATTTTATGGTTTCTCCAAAGAACTTTTACCAGATGAGTTGTCCAATTTCTCAACACTTGTTCTCTAGTATCAAGAATCCTGATAGTCTTTTCACAATAAGACAAATATGGTTCCAATTCTATTTCTTCATAGGTAAGTACATGAATCGATTCAGGCATGTATTTTCTCAATAGTGATACGTGGAACACATCATAAACTTTGGAGAGACTTGGCAACATTTTTAAACGGTAAGCTAAAACTCCAATTCATTCTAGAATTTCAAGAGATCTGATGTTCCTGGGACTCAATTTACCCTTCTTACGGAATTGTATAACACCCTTCCATGGAGATACCTTCAAGAAAACTTGATCTCCTACTTGAAATTTCAAATCTTTCTTTCAGTTATCGGCAAATATATTTTTCCTACTTTGAGATTCTTTGATGTGGGTTTGGAAAATCTTTACCGTTTCCATTGTTTCCTTTACAATTTCTGGGCATATGAGTTTTCTTTCACTAACATCATCCCAACAAATTGGTGTGAGACATCTCTTTCCATATAACACTTCATATGATTCCATTTGAATACTTGAATAGAAGCTATTGTTATAGGAAAATTGTACCATAAGTAAATATTGATCCCACAAGCCTTGAAAGTCAAGTGAGAAAGATATCAACATGTCTTCTAAGGTTTTAATAGTCTATTCTAATGGTCCATCAGTTTGAGGGTGGTAGGTAGTGCTCAAACAAAGTTCATTATCCAGGGATTTATGAATACCTTTCCAGAATCTTGATGTAAAATGGGGATCACGTTCATAAACAATCAATAGGGGACACTATGAAGTCTTACAACTTCATTAATGTAAAGTCTTACTAAACGTTCAAGTGTTAAATTTTCTCTTATAGTAAGAAAATGTGCTGACTTGGTAAGACAATCGACAATGACCCATATTGCATCATTCCCATTAGGAGTCTTCGATAGCCCCATGAAAAATTCCATTGTAATATCATCCCATTTCCACTCACGTATGGGAAGAGGTTTCATGACTCCTCCAGGATGTTGTCTTCCTACCTTCACCTATTGACAAACCATACATCTTGACACATAATCAGTAATCTCCCTCTTCATGTTGTCCCACCAAAAATGTTCCTTCAAATCTCTATACATCTTAGTTTTACCAGGGTGTATAGAGAAATTGGAGCTATGAGCATCATCCAACAATTCCCTTTTTATATTAGGTATGTCGGGAACACAAAGCCTCCTCCCAAATTTCAAAATTCCATGTTCATATATGAATTCAATCAACACCCCATCATTCATAGCTTTAATTTTCTTCTAAAACTCATCATCATTCTAAGAACTTTGTATCCTTTCTAGTAAAGATGGTTTGGAAACCATTTGAAAAAGTATTGATGTTTCACCTTCCATGGTTATTACCATATCCATATTTACTAAATCCTTGAACATAGGATCCCATTAAACTCTCATCTTGTTCAGAACTCCATGATACTTTCTTCTCAAAGCATTTTCCACCATATTTTCCTTCCTGAGGTGGTAGTGTAATGTAAAATCGTAGTCCTTGAGTAGTTCAAGCAATCACCTTTGCCTCATGTTGAGTTCTTTTTGTGAGAAAATATACTTCAAAATCTTGTGATCAGTATATATCTCACATATTTCACCATAGAGATAGTGTCTCTGTATCTTTAGATCAAATATTATAGCTTATAACTCAATATCATGAGTGGGATTGTTTTTTTCTTGAATTTTTAGTTTCTGCAATGCATAGGTAATAAATCTATCATTATGCATAAGGACACAACCAAGTCCTTTCTTTGAATAATCACTATAAATAACAAACCCATCATTCCCCAATGGTAGATTCAAGATAAGAGTATTGACTAATCTTCTCTCCAATTATTGAAAACATTCTTCACACTCTTTTTTCCAAAAAAAAATTAACCACTTTACGTGTCATCTTAGTTAATGGGTTAGCCAATCGGGCAAAATTCTGGATGAAACGCTGATAGTAACTTGATAAACCAATAAAACAGTGTACCTCAGTTATACTCATCGGTGATGGCCATTCTTGGATTTCCCTGTTCTTTGAAATATCAACAGAGATTCCATCCTTAGAGACAACATTTCCAAGAAAATAAATTTCCTAAAGCCAAAATTCAAACTTTCTAAACTTCCCATATAATTAATTTCTTCTAAGGGTTTTTAGAATAGTGCAAAAGTGATTTTCATGAAATTCATGGATTTTGGAGTATACCAATATATCATCAATAAATACCACTACATGGTCATCACGATATTCCTTGAAAACTCTATTCATTGGATTCATGAAAACAGAGGGTGCATTAGTCAGTCCAAAAGGCATTACTGTAAACTCATAATGCCCATACCTGATTCGAAATGTTGTCTTTGGAATGTCTTCCTTCTTCACACACAGCTGATGATATCTAGATCGAAGTTCAATCTTTGAAAAATATTGATCTCCACGAATTTGATCAATTAAATTATCAATGCGAGGTAGGGGATACTTGTCCTTTATTTTTATGACATCCATCTTCCTATAGTCAATGCACAACCTCATAGATCCATCTTTCTTCTTAAAAAAGAATAGGGGCTTCCCAGGGAGAAACACTAGGGTGAATAAATCCTTTATTACTCAATACCTCTAGTTGTTTCTTTAGTTACACTAATTCCACAGTGGTAATTCTATATGGGGTCTTTGATATGGGCCTTGAACCAAGAATTAAGTCAATAGAAAACTCAATTTCTCCTTCTAATGGATATCAAGGTAAATCCTCTAGAAACACATCAACATATTCTTTCACAATAGGTACATCCTATATTTTAACATTCCTTTACACAACCATATTTATTTCACTCCCTTTCCTCCCCAATAATTTAATTTAGTAGAGCTACTAGGGGTGGATCAAGATGAGAATCATATGGTGATGTTTCTGCTCTAAAGATATGGGATTCCTTATCATCAAAAACATTGTAACCTCCTTCTTCTTACAATAAATTTTCGTATCATGGCCCGAAATCCAATCCATACTGAGAATTATATCAAATTCAATCATAGGTATGACAATAAGATCAGAAGATAGAGCACGTTTATATTCCATAATAGCAACTGATTGAAAAAACATTGTTGCAATGATACTTCCCTTAGGATTTTTTACTGACAACTTCCTTAATAAGTCAAATTGGAAATATCTAAATTTCATGAAAAAATAGGAAGATATGAGAGAATGTGATGACCCTGAACCAAATAAATAATTGTCTAATTTTAAGGAAATGATTAAAGTACCTACCACCATGTCATTAGGAACTTCAACCTCAGCAGTAGTGATCACATAAGCTTGGCCATTCTCCCTTGGCCTTTTCTGAGGTAATATTCCTTGACTCTTAGGACATTCATTTGCACAATTCCCCATTTCTTTACAATTGTAGCATTCAACATTGACAACCTCTTTCTTCCCCTTGCAATCAAGAGCTTAGTGGCCTTTTTATCCACACTTATAACAAAATATCATCCCCTTTAACCTATTGTATAATGGTTATATCATTGTTATTAAATTATTCAAGAACCACATACATAAATATGATATCATATATGATCCTCTAACATTTCTTTGTTAACATTAGTATCATTGTGTTGGGTGTTAACTGATTCGTTTTTCTTTATAAATGTTGTTACATAAGTCATATTTTTTATGGATAGGATGTATTTGATTTATATTCAAAATGATATTAATATCTTAAACACTATTTTTAATCATCAAATGAAAATTATTCTTAAATATTTACGATGGGGAATGAAATCTCATCGCATCATGGAGACGGTAAGTCATACATATGTATGAGTGACAACATCATTCTATTGATGGTGAAATCATATATATTTTGATGGTATATTATATATACATAATCATTAAAAAATTATATTTATTATTTACATCAATTAAAATCATTATTATACCCATCAAAATAATAAAGTGTTGAATAACAAACTACACCACGACGTGTAGATGCTAAGTCGTACGTACACACGTATGATGACTTTTTCATTCATAGGATTGATAGAATAATGAATATGGTTGTACCATATTTATAATAACATCACATTATGTATAAGGTACTGGAGTTATTATTTTAGTATGGAAACAACAAAGAAAGGGGAAGTGGAATAAGAAAAGAACATTAAAAGAGGTGATGCAATAATTAACTCTTCTTAGGGTTCTCCCTTTTGATTTGAATAAAAGGGCTCCTTAGGTTGGATTTATGATCAAATTAAGGCCTCTAGGTTGATGTGAGGGTATTTGGGAGGATATTGGAATAGTTTTTGGCTGATCCAAATGGCTTTGGAGGTGTGCATTTGAGATAATGGGAAGTAACCTTTTATAAGAGAGGTGAGGGGAAATTTAGGATGAGTTTGAAATATTAATTTATTATAAAATAATTTTCGGTTTCTAATATCTCTAAAAGGATTTATTTCGATTATAAGGTGTGTATGGGTATAAATACTCTCAAACAACAGGTTTAAGATAAGTTTATGTCACCATATTATCCTTATCCTTTAGATTTAACTCGTAGTTAAATAGTTTAACTTTTACCATGTCTTCTTCTATTTTTATATTACATGGTTAATATAGTAATTATAAAATTACAAGAGAACCTAAAATGGTTAATTAATGACATACATAACATTATATAAGTCCTTTGGACGAAACTTAGATTTATATGAATATTATATCATTTAATAAAATAGTATTTGTTTTAAAAACTCATTTGTGTCAATTTTGACACTATTTAGTATTTGGTTTTTGTGAAAGTCATAAAAAATTTATTACTTCAAAAAAATACATTTAATAAACTCTAACATGTAATATTCAAATGTAAAATTCTTGTATGGCATACAAAGTTTCCATTTACATTTATTTTAATATTTCAAACATCGGTTATGTTAATCTTTCATTAATAAGGTAATTACTGCATCATCATTGTTTCAAAAATAAATGTAATTATTTAATGTATAAAAATTATAAATAAAATACCATGATGTAGGAAATTTTTTTATATTTCTAATTAATATTTATAGTCGCTTTTATCTTATGTGTAACCCTATATTAAAAATGGTTTAGTTATTAAACTTTGAATTTAATACTTTTAACTCTTCATTAAATAAAATATACTAAATGTCCTAATCTAATATAAGTGGATCAAAAGGATCATATTTTTGTACTAATGTTGATTTTAGTTGAAAAAAGTTCTCCAATTGAATTAGGACATGTATTTGGGTAATTATAAAATATTATTTGTACCTTTAATTACCCTATTTTGTTTTAACTGTGGTAAATAAAATTCAAATGTCACTATTCACCAAAAATTATTTTCATTCTATTGAACCAAATTTTAATTAATGATGACAACCACGTCTATTTGATTTGTGAAATTCAATTCACAGAAGTGGTAAAATTATATTTTATACAAATTTGCAAATGTTCCTAGAAGGTGAGTAAAAGTCCTTAAAAATTTCAATAAAATTTTATATATCTAATATTATTATAAAATGGCTCCAATGAATTAAATTGGGTTAATATAGGTATTATGTATCTATTTTGACTTTAAAATAAATTTAAATTTAAAAATAATCATTTAAATATAAAGTCGGTTTTAAACAGTAACGCAATATTTTTTACTATTCTTCAAAAATAATTTTTTTTAAGAAAATAACAAAAATTCACCCTGATATAATTTTGGTATTATGAATCCAAAAATAAATCCTAATTTTAAAAATAAAATTTTAAAAATTCCAAAAATTGGGTATTACTATTCATAACTGTTTTTTAAATGGCTAGTTTGAATGGTCGTGGTGTGCTAGAACTCAAAGTTGTGTACAACGCAAGCTATTGTATTATTCAAATAGAAATGTATTGTGGAATATTGGGGTGTTACAGTAACGAGTTCAATATGTGATTATTTAAGAAATAATTTCTAAATTAATTAAATTGAAAATTGAATTATAAATTGTTTAATTAAATCTAATTTAATTATAATTAATTAATTTTGATTTCTTGTCATGATTTATAGTTTCATGGTGAAAGAGAGTGGCTGGTTGGATATGGATGATTTTAGGTGATTCTTGTCAAGATATGGTCAAAGGGGATAACTCCATGGTTTATGTAGGTTGTCCTTTATGTATAACCACTTGGTATTATGTATTTTTTATATTCATGTTAAATGAGGTCTCACCATTGAGGGTGATTGAAGATTTTTTTAAAATGAATTATCACTTTTAAATGAAATGACTAGAATTAGACATGGTTCTAAGGGCCACGTTGGGCCCTTATGAGATAGCTTTGTTTCTTAAGACTTCGATGATTGAGTCCTTGATGATAAATGTGTTCCTTGAGATGCAAGGACCCCATGAGGGGTGTATTTTTGTTTTCATATGAATATTGGTCCATAGTATAGATTCCTTAATTACCTTCATGTATAGGGGTTTGATAAGATGGGAATGAGTGACCTGGTTGGCATTAGTGGACCATTGAGGTGCCTCAGAGTCATTTTTACTGTAATATGTAATTGGGATGAGTGTTCCTCCCTAAATAATATTGGATTTCATGGTTCAGTATTCCCTAGGGAAATTGGTGGATAGGTTGGGTGTAAGGAACAAGCTAGGATGACATGGGAGGGGAAGGGGCTTGAGGGAATCTCCCTTCGGTTACCATATCAAGGAGGCCAAAGATAACTTTATGTGACTGTCCCTGTTTCAAGGGACTTTATTCCCTCCAAATGATGGGGTTTTACCCATGATACATGTTTGATATAAGAGGAACCATGAAGGGTTCCCTAACTATGATGGGACCTAGGTGACTACAAAGGGTGACCAAGTGAGATGTTTAACATAGAGAGAGTGCCTATGGGAAAATGGGTAGTGATGATTATGGTTATAGAACCCAAATCAAAAATTTGAGCCTTTTATTATTGTGATTATGGAAGGTAGTGCACTAGAGAGTCCAACTTCAGAATTTTGGGATAGGTTTGGGTAGATGGTTGACCCATCTATATGCATTATATGTGATAGTTAGGGTGAGTACATTTTTTACTAAGATGTATGGAAATATATGGTATTCCTAGGATATGCTCCTTAGATTTGGATGTTGAGCCTAATACTGACACACTTTTTGGGATTCCTTGGACATTATACTTGGTTCTATATAGTGGGATTCACATTCCATAAAGATACTAACACGTGGTTTGGGATTCTTGGGACATGATACTTGGATCTATATGGTGGGATATACAGTCCACTGAGGCATGCAGTTTAGGATTCCTTGGACATACCCCTTGGATCCATATGCTAGGATATACAGTCCACTAGGACACATGATTTAGAATTCCATGTAGTTTAACCCATGATTAATATTAATTTCATAGTTTTACATACGTCCCCTCATAAGTGTTGGGATACCATGGACTTGATCCGTGGAGTTGAGATGATTACTCATTTGGGAAGCCATGGATTTTGAACTAGGATGATAACTGATTTAGGATTCCATGGATTTAGAGTTGGGATGACTATTGGTTTGGTATACCCTAGATTTGATCTGTGTATTTGTGATGACACACTAGTTTTATGGATGGACATGAATCCTGCCTCGTATGTTTTGGATTTTCAAGAACATGATCCTAAGAATTTCCCATTGGGAATGATATTTGTTGGGAAAATTGTGTAACATGATCAAAGACACACCACCACTAACTAAATTAGGTTTGGTTTAATCCTAGATTTAATGCAAGAACTCAATGATTGGAAATATTTATTTATTTATGGGTTGACACATTTATTATTTATATTATGAGAAAATTAAATATGTACACTATATTTACTCATTATATACAATACCAAGTTGTTGGTTCCCTATAGAGTTGTACTCAAATCCTGTTTGGACAAACATGGAACTTGGGTACCCATGTAGACTTCATTTATTGAATGTTTAGGTTGGGAAGTGTCCTGGTATAATATTATCAAGTGGGATAGTTTATATGGGATCAAAGATTGATATAACACATGATTCATGGATATTGTTGAGGCTCATTCATTTTATTCTTATTTTTATTTTTAAATGTGATTGAACATGTGGGTCATCATATATTGTATGATATGTATGAAAATGATTATATATGAATTTTTTCTTCCTCATTACATTTGATATAGAATTTTTTTTATTTGATATAGAATACTCTGATGGTTATTATGTTGGAATGTTTTTGATTTATTTTCCATTGATTTTGTGAACTATGATATAGAGGTATAGTCTCACCATGATACTACCCTAGACCTTAACTAATATTCGGAATCCTTTAGAGTATGTGTAGGTGCACTTGGCATCCTAGTGGCGACTCCTCCAATCCAGGCAGTACTCAGTGGATGATGCCTGATGGGTGGAACATTACACCACTCAATATGAAAACTCTTGTATTTGATGGATATGTTTTTCTTAGGGGAAATTTACAATACAATAAAGATATAATTCAATGTCATATGCCTAGTGATCATTTCAAATAAGACAACCCAAATACCTATTTTAATATGAAGGTCATCTAAGTAAATTATCAGTTATCCAAAAAATCATAATAGATAGAATATGCTGGAACCATTGAATACTATTAGCGACCTAAACAAATTATAGGACATGGAATAGGAAGAAACTAATACATACTATTATATTAGGAATAGGAAATGAGTGACTATTAAAAAAACTTTCATTAATTACTAATAATCTTATTCGAACATTTCACACCACATTAGAATGAAATTAATTATATAAAAAAATTATCAATCATTAATTAAAATAAAATAATTAAATGAATAATTTCATAACCCCACAATACATTAAAAAAATTACTACAATTTTTAATTACATAATCCACTAATATATTCTATACAAAAAAATACTGTTATATTATATTTAGGTAGAGGTATGGAGCAACTAAATTAAAAATAAAATACATCCACTATGATCACATTTATTATGCATTACTAAAAAAATATAATCCAAAAAAATAGTTCATTAAATAGAGAAAAATCATGACCTAATAGTATGTCATTTGTTTATACCAATAAAAAATAAAAATGATGCATCGTGGAATATATTATGGACCTAAAATTCACTGATTTTCTTTTAAATAAGAATTGAATTAAGAAACTGATGAATTAGGGGGTCATTAGGGAGAACTGAGGGGAAAATTTTTCATGATTAAAGTGGGGATAAAGGAATTTTGGTGGAAGGGAGTGGAGGCCTCACACCTATTTTTGGGAGAAGCTATACCAATGGGTTGAAAAAAACCCCATTGGTATGGGATCCTTAATAACCATGATTCTAGAATACCACGAGTATAGAGGTATAAGTATAATTAAAATTTCAACCAGTGTAAAACCATTGGGTATATATCATGGTTGTTATAAGGTAAAATGACTTAATATACAATTAATGGAACTTGTGAAATAGCCACAAAGATTGAAAAATTAGTTCATAAAGATGTCTATAGACCTTTTCCTGTTGAATCTAGAGATGGATACTCTTACTCCATAACTTTTATTGAGGATTTTAGTAGATATGGATATGTATAATAAATGAGGTATAAGCATAAATCCTTTGATAAGTTTATGTAATATAATAAATAAATAGAGAATCATCTTTCTAAAAAGATAAAGAAATTATTCTCAGACCATGGTAGATAATATATTAACCAATACTTCATTGATTATCTAAGAAAGTTTGGTATTATCACTAAAATCACTCTTCCTCATATGCCATAGTGGAATGGTGTTAGTAAAAAGTGGAATCACACCTTGTTGGAAATTGAGAGATAAATGAGGATACATGAAGATATTATATTATACTTTTTGGGATATTAATTACAAAAATGCAACATAAATACTAAAATGTTTGAAAACTAAAATGAAAAATGGGATTACATTCTTTTTTTAGAGTGGAAATAAACCTTTTTTCCCCATACACATGTATAGGGATGTATAGAATTTTTTAATGAAATCTCTGGAAAAAATACTAAATTATCGTGGAATTAATTGTATCTTTATAGGATATCCATTTGAAATAAGAGAGTATTATCTATATGGAACATCTGAAATAAATGTAATACTTATAAGAAAATCCCATATTTTTTGAGATGGATCACATATCTAAAAGTTATAGTGGGATAAATAATTAATTCTATGAAATTGATGCTCAAGATATATAGGATTTAGCATAAGAAAAAATTCTATAAAGCCTCTAGAAGAGGTTGTTACATAGAAACATGTACTATGTTGGAGAATAAGAGATGTTATAGAACTAGAGAAATATGGTTTTCTAGTCACCAAGGATAGGGACTCATTATAAGTTGATAATTATAAACTTCTATCCTACAAGGAGGCAGTAAACGGTTAAGATTTTGATAGATGGTAAGAATATATGAATTCTAAATGGATTCCATGTACTTGAACTATGTTTGTATTTAGTATATCCTCCTATATATGTAAATCCTATTGGGTGAAAATGGGTATTCAAGAATAAATTAGAAATATATAGTAAATTTTGTACCTATAAATCATGATAGGTTGCTACAGGTTTTAACCAACATCAAGGAATTAAATATGATGGAACCTTTTTACCAGTTACTATATTAAAATCCATAAAAATTATACATTCCATAATAGCTTTCCATGATTATTATATTTAAAAAAATGATTCCAAGACAAATTTCCTTAATGAGAACCTTGTAAAATATTTCTATATGACATAACTAATAGTGTATATGAATTCAAAATATTTCAATATGATATGAAACTTGCAGAGATACATTTATAGGTTGATAAAATATTTGAGATTATGGAAAATTAATTTGAATGAATCAGTAAGAAAATTTAGTTTCAAAAATAATGAATATGATCCCTATATCTATAATATTATTAGTGGGAGTGCAGTCATTTTCCTTGTAGTATATATTGATGATATATTACTAATGGTAAATGAGATATCAGTCTTATAATCCCGTAATATTTTGTTTAATAAGTGCTTCTCCATTAAGTAATTCAGTGAAGTAGTTTACATTATAGGGATCAAGATAATTCATGATATAACCAATAGATTTCTTGGACTAAATCAAGGTACATACAGCAACATGATAATAATGATATTCTCTATCAAATAATCTAATAGTGGGATGTTTCTAGTGTTACATGGTATAAATATATCCAAGAAAATTTGTCTTTAGAAATAAGAGTAGAGAGAGAGAAAGAGACTATGAGTACTACCATTATTCTTTTCTAATAGTTTCCCTTTTTATGTCATGTTATGTACTAGGATTGATGTTTCATGCACCATGAGCATAGTAAGAAGATATCAAGTTAACCCAAGAGACTAGTATTAGACTATTGGGAAGACTATCCTATAGTATCTAAGGCACACTAAGAATGTGTTCCTTATTTATAGATGAAATGAGGATCTAATAATTATGGGATAAACGGATTATACTTTTAAGATAGATGAAAAATATATGAAATCATAGTCAAGATATATCTTCTGACTTCCCATAGGAGTTGTGAGTTGGAAGAGACAAAAGCAACCAATGGCTACTGATTCTATAGAAGATTATGATTATAATGTTACGTTTTATATAGCTAATGAAGTTCTTTGGATATATAACATTCTTCTAGATCTTAATGTAGTTCTAAATAGAAAATTACCAATCACAATGTATTTTGATAAAAAAAATAGTGTTAGTCCTCACCAAGGATCCAAGGTCACATTGATATATTAAGTGCGTACATCAATACAAAAAAACAACATATTAGAGGAACTTTTTTAGAGGGGGTTATACAGAAACCCCTCTAAACTTATTTCAGAGGTGGTTATAAACAACCCCCTCTGATCATCAAATTTAGAGGGGGTTCACAAACCCTTATAAATTTTTATCATTATTGTTTAGTATTTGGTTTTATTTTAGAGGTGGTTAGCACCGCTAATTTAGTAATTAGTGCCAGTATATATTCTATTGGATTTTAGATGAGATAAATATATATATATATATATATATAATATTCATTTTGATATATATATAATTGATTTTTTTAAAGGAAATAATGGTGGTTAACAACCCCCTCAAATTTAAGATATTAGAGGGGGTTCATGAACCACCAATAATCCTTTAGATTAGAGAGGGTTTTGAACCCATTCTAATTTAATAAATTAGAGCGGGTTTTAAACCCCCTCTAATTGATGACATTAGAGGTGGGTTTGAACCCCCTATAATTGATGACATTAGAGGGGGGGTTTAACCTCTCTAATTAAATAAATTTTATGGGTGGATGAACCTTCGTTGATCTTTTTTATTAGAGGAGTTTTTACATCCCGATAAATTTTTATTTATTTTTTAAAATAAATCTCATATAAATTCAAATTTTATAATTTGTATGTGTACGTACACATGTGTGTATATATATATATATTACTTAAAAACATTATATAAATGTATTTAAATACATTATAATAAATATATATAAGTACATTATATAAATAAATAATTAATTGACTAGATTTTGGGTGGTGGGTTTGTTCAAAAATAAAAAATAAATAAATAACTAATTAGAGGTGGTTTTCATAACTGCCTCTAATTTGTCATCTATCAGAGGGGTTTGAACCCCCATTATTTTTAAAAAACAAATTCCATAGTATATATACATATATATAATTAAAACACTATATATAAATGTATTTAAATACATTATATGGACATATTATAGAAAAAAATTATATCATTGTAAATAATTGTACTTATATGTATACATAAATATAATTTTATAATTTTATAAGCATTGATAGATATTTAGTTGTATGAATTTTATTTCATATAATATTATTTATATAAAATATAAAATAATAAACATATTATATAAATATATACATAAATATAATTTCTTTAAAAATATATCATATAAAAACCGAAGATTTTAGTTTTTATAATTTTTATAATAACAATAATATATATATATTTAAATGATTTTTTGTGTTTTTATACTACATAAAATTAATATTATATGATATATAATTTATAAAAAATAATATATATTAATGTATAGAATATTATACAATTATATTTATTGAAACACATATATATTAATATGCATAATAATTAATATATGTATTGAATTTCATTATATAAATATTTATATAAATTGAATTTCATATAAAATTATATAAATAATTGTATAAATTTTATTTTATATAAATATTTTTATAAATTGTATTTCATATATATGTATTCCATATAATATTAATTAAATATTAATTATATATAATAATATAGAATTTATACAAATAAATATTTTTTAATATACATAATAATAAACATATTTTTAAATACATTATCTAAATATATTAAATAAATACATATATAACTATATATTTTAAACATTTACATAATTTATAAATAATTATTTAAGTATATAAATAATTTATATTAATATGTGTGTATATACATAAAATAAATATAATTATAAAATACATTTACTCAAATGTATATAAATACACATATAAAATATATAGTTTATCTAAATGTATAAATTGAATATAATATAAATGTATGATAATATAAATACATAAATACATAATATAAAATGTATATATGAATTTCTATATATATAAGTAATATATTTTTATATATTTAAATATTTATTGAATATAATATATATTTTAAACAGATTAATAATATATATAATTAGATTAATGTGTTAAAAAAAATCTGGCGTGGTCGAATGGCACCGACGGTGTAGAGGGGAGATGCCTAGTTTGAAACCTAGCAGTGAGGTTAAAATTTCTCAAACTGAGAATGGGGAAGTAGAGGGACCGAACAGGACAAAAGGTGGGCTCACACAAACTTGGAGGACTGGAGAGAAGGCCGAAACCGGAGGGTGGGAAGCTCACATTAACTAGACAACTAGAGGGAGATGACTTATAACTGAAGGGGGAGGGGTGGTTAATGGGAGTTGGAGAGAAAACAGATGGGGAGGGGAGAACCAGGTGGTGATGGGGGGAAACAAGAGGGAGGGTAGTGGGGTCAGTTCATATTAAATTTAAATACATTATTAGAGGTAGTTTTCATAACCGCCTCTAATCTTTCCCTCAATTAGAAGGGGTTAAACCCCCCTTTACTTTGTCCCTCAATTAGAGGTGATTCTGAAATCGCCTCTAACATTTTCTCTATGACTAGAATAGAGGCAGTTGGAAACCACCTATAATATGGATTAGGAATTATAGGGGTTTAAAACCCCATCTAAACTAATATTTCATGGTGAAATTTTAGGGGGTTTTAACCCCTTCTAATATAACCACCACTTATTTTCCTACCACTTTACCTGCGGTTCTTCAAAATCGCCTCTAAAAATAGTAGGTAGGCACATTAGTGGAAGTTCGTCACAACCGCCTCTAATGTGTTTAGAAGGGGTTATAACCCCTTATAATCTGAAACTTTTCTTGTAGTGAATCATAAGTATCATGTATTTGGGGATTTTATTAGAGGGGTCAAGTCATAGTAAGTATATTTTCTATAGAGGATAATGTGTTGGACCCTTTGACTAAAACCCTATCTCAAATGAAGCATGAATATCATATGAGATCCATTGGACTGAATGGCATTAGCAGTTGGCTCTAGTGAAAGTGGGAGTCTCTTATAATTTGTACCCTAAAACCAATTAATTTGATATTTCTATTACATGTATATTAAAGGACTTGAACATTAATAAAAATATTATCACATGATCATATTTTTCTATATAACATTTATTTGGTAATTTCCTTAGAGTATATGACATATCTAAAGGTCATAGTAGGTCTCAATTATGATGATAAACTTGAAATGATATTAAAATAATATTAAATATATGTTCTATTGATACAAAAATATTTCTTATAGGACACAAATGATGCATGTTATCATGTGTAGGGGGTTATAAAACATTGAGACTTCTTCTCATGAAGTTCTCACTTGTTAAGCTTCAAGAGAGGAGGTTATGAGAATAAACCCCCCATATGAATTCCATAAGTTTCATGTTTCATTTTATATTCCTATGTATAGGAATGTGTATTGATCCATGGATTTGAGATTATTATTAATGTATATCATGAATCATATACTTTGATGTATTGATGAAATCTATAATAGAATATGATCATGGTGAGGAAAGATACGTTGGGTGTTCCATAGGTGATATAAGATTAGTGAATAAGTCAAGAAATTTTTTGGCATTTCCAATTTAATAAAAGTAGATATATCTTCCTTTTTATTGGAATAGAACTATCATATTAAGTCCATGGCCATGTAATTTTATTGATGAGTTCATTTCAGGAAGTCAAATAAATATTAATAAAATATATAGGTTGATGACACAAGTAATAAAACTTTCTTGATGATATATCGATACAAAGGGATTATATTATATAGTGATCATCTGTAAGAGGTTGTTTCTATTGAGAAATAAATTTCTTTCTCTATTGGTGCCATTACTGGTTTCCTGAAACTGATTTTGGACTTTAGGATAGATCCCCTAATTTCACCATGAAAGAGGCCTATAGGGTTACACTCTAGTCATATCTATAAACTCAGTTAAATTATATTTGAATTTAATATTAAAATATATTTTATTATCCAATTTCAAAGAATAATAACTATTCAGGTTATGTTGATTGCCTAAATATCCAGTTAACAAATAATACAATGATGTTAATTTATTTAAATAAATAATTATTATTCAAAGATTGATAAATACTGAAGAGGATTGACAAGTTGAATTAAAGTTCTAGAAGAAATGAAATTTAAATATCCATGAGTTTAACACAAATCCATAAAATATTATTATTATTATTATTATTATTATTAGATGTGGGTTTTACATAGAATTAATATATTTGTTAAGGGATATTTTATAATAACTAATTCTCTAAACTAATTATATGACCATATTTATGTCATTTTTAGGGTTGAGGATTTTTTATGAATAATATCCTCCCTTTATAATTATAACATTCCTAGAGACAAATTTCTCAAGAATTATTTAAAGAACATAGAGAATCAATCCTTCTCTTGCATCTCATGACTCAAATAACTAGATATAATCCTTTATAACTACAATGGATTATTTTTCTAATAAATGAATAACGAAACAAGTGATTTGGTTCTTCCACTTTGGAACACAGATTTTCAATTGAAAATATACTAATTTTGGTGGATCGTGTTTGGATAATTCTAGGGGGATTATAGCCTTGAATCCTTCATCATATTGATGGTATGATAAGAGTGGTCAACCTATTTGATAATTAATAAATAATTCCAAGAAAAGGTAATTTTTTTATAAATAAAATATAAATTATATGTGAAAATATCCTATCTATGAAGTTTTTAGTATTTTTTTCATTAATCATAGAGGATTAATCAAAAAAATCAATTGAAAAAATTATTTGGAGTGGGCCCAACCATTCTCACTATTCCTAGAAACCAGCATATTTAACTACTAATGAAAAAATCTTAGATAAGTACACTTCTTATTTATACTAAAATTCTTTCACCACCAGTCATTACTTATACCTCTTCCTATAATTAGTCTCTCCTTTTTATGGGAAGCCCCATTTGTTGTCAGGAATTTTATTCCCCTATGGTATTGTATGCAATGTATCCAACTCGTATTTCATAAATAACTATCAATATCTAGAATAGTTGAGATAGTACAATTCTTCTGAGCTATCAGGTTCTCCATAATTAGTTAAAATTAGAAAGTTGAAATCAGATCCAAACTTATATTCAATTCATATGACTCTAGTAGATGTTCACAATTCAATTGAAATTTTTTACCTTTTGTATTTAAATTTAAAAAAACTCACCATTTCATACTCTCATCTAATCTATAATAGTTCTATATCATTCAAGTACATTTTCCATTGCTCTAACTTCCAAAAATTCTCTACTGCTAAACTTTCAGGAACACTCATCCTTCCATAACTTCTGTTCAGATCAAATTTGATTTGGTTAATTTATTCTTGGATCTCAACATCCATTCCAAGCAATTTTTTGTCTTTACACAATACCTTATCATTGAAAATAACATTTCACTTTCTAATTACTTGTAATTTTCCATAATCCCAATGTTTAAAACAAAATTATTCGTCATTATATCCCATAAAGAAACATGCTCGAGACTTATATTTGAGTTTTCTTTGATCATTGGAATCCACTTGAACATAAATTTCAAGTTGATAAATTCCATTGGTTTTAGGAACCATAACTACTATAGAATATCCTACCCCATCAGCGATGAAGTATTTTTTTAATAAGATGCATTATATAGTCATTTGTATCCACCTGAATCTCCTTGTACATTTTAGAATGTATCCTCATCCTTTCTGTCTTTTAAGTTAATGAGTAATTAATCTTCTTAGCAACCCTTTCTACTCTGGTGTATCTGGTACAACATTTTACATCTTGATTCATTTCTTCTAAAATTAGTCCTAGAAATATCTTTTATTGAAATCACCACCATTATCAAATATTAATCATTTTAACATTCTTATAGTCTCCCTTTCCATCATGGAAATTAATTCAACAAACACTCCAAAAACGTTATAGTTTTTTTAGAATGTAAATCCATAATTTCCTTGTTGAATCATCAATGAATTAAATAAATTATAAGGATACTCCATGAGAAATAGCTAGGTAGGGACCCAACATCTGAGTGAACAAGTTTTAACTTCTAAGATCTTGTCTTTATTCGGTTCAAGTTAAACAATATTATTCTCTAATTTCTAAGTAAAAAAATCTCACAAACTTTTAAATATGTTTACCCAATATTCAATATACCCTTTTATGCTAGAAGTTTCATGTTATTCTCAATAAGATGCCCCAACTAGAAAATTGGGCAATTGTTGTTGTTCAAAATCATGGCAATAGGGCCCAAAACTATGATCGTGGGCTATGGCCACTATTTTTTCCAACTATGGGTGCGATCACCGTAGCAGTAGGGTCTGGCCTATGTCCATAGTTTTAACTGTGGTAATAGGTAACCTATTGCCACAGTTTTGAAAATTGTGGCAATAAGTGTCTCGGTTGTCAACCATGGTAGTTGACCTATGGCCATGGTTTTAACTAAGGAAATAGGTGGCCTATTTCTATAGTTTTAACCATGGCTATAGCCTTATAAAACCATGGTAATAGCCTAAAAATAATGTTTTCTTAGTTGGATTTGATCCTAACACATTCCCTTAACATTTCAATGCCCTAACCACTACACCACCAAGGATTTTTTGTATATATATATATATATATATTATGTTATATATATTATTAAAAACCATGGAAATATCCTAAAAACCATGGCAATAATTCTTACCGCCATTTTTTTGGTAGGAAATGTTTTCTCCCATGCAAGGGCGGGAAACCTATAGCCACGGTTTTCAAAACCGTGGCTATATCCCATGAAAAAAATACCTATATAATTGGTTTTAAAACTGTGGCTATATGCCACATAACTGTGGCTATAGGTCTGTGGTCGTAGCCTATTTTTCTAGTAGTGTTCCCAAGATGATAATTCCAAAATTCCCAACATTCAAGAAGTTTTTGTAATAGAAAATGTTGTTCCATATGATCTTATTGTTAGATAAAATTTCCCATCCTTTTATCCTCTTACCATGACTATGGAACCCTTAGTTAGTTCCCAAAAATAATTTTCAAATTTTGTTCCTAATACCACCTCATCTAGTTTAGCTATATAAATTAGGTTTTTCTATAGACTTGGTATGTGTCAAATTCTATTTAAAATAAGTTAACTTCCATTTGAAATATGTATTTTAACATCACACTTTCCCATGACTTCATGAGTTTCATCGTCACCCAAGTAAACTTTTCTAAACATTTTGGATTTATAATTCACTATAAATCTTCTCCCATATGTTGAGTAAAATGAATCCCCAAATTCAATAATCCATTATTTTAATGAAACATTAATTCGTAGGAGTAAAATTATACAACCTTTAGTTTAATTAACCATACTTGAAATTATAGAATATTTCCATTCTATAGTTCACCCTGTGATCCCTCTAGACCTTTTGAGGATTCCCTCTCTCTCCACACTGAAAAAAATGATTCTTGGTCCATTCAATTTACCGCAGCTTCAATTACATCAAAAACTCTATTTAATGGTGGTTTTTTGGATTTACACGGAGGTTTAAACTGACCATAAATTATTCGTGGTAGTTTACTAAAGCAGCAACATATACCTATGTTAGGGATTATTTCATGATGATTTTAAAAAATTATGTTGAACCATTTCATGATGTTATTTTATGGAATATTTTTAAAAATAAAATTTTATGATGTTTTTAAATATGTGGATAAATAATTAACAATGATTATTTTATTTTTTATTATTTTTTTTAATAAAATATTATTTATTTATAAAAATAATCCTATAGAATGAAGCATATATATGTGTAGGGTGATATTTGAACCCCACACCTCTTGGTTATTATATAAACCCTTTACCACTCCACCAATCCCCTCATATAGTGACTAAAAACACTTTAATATACTTATTTATATATATGAAAATAAACATGTTTAAATACTTGTATATGGGTATATATATATTTATTCATAATTTATAAATACAAACATATAAATATCTATAAATATAAATAAATTAATATTTATATTTATAAATTATTATATATATAATTATATTCAATCGTATATAAATACATATATATATATTAATGTGTGTGTATATATATATATATTGAAAAAATTTGGGGTTAAAGCCCCTTTATTAAGATAAAAACTACGATGAGGGGAGAAAGGGGTTGGAAAATACAAACCTTCCCCCATACTAAAATCCAAAGAGAAAAATTAAACAAGAAAAATACCAAATAAATCATACAAAATGGCCTATATGATCATAAACTAAAGCAAATGCATAGTCATAGATCATGAACAAGATCATGGTAAGATTTAAAGTCCTAAATAGTCCAACTACACAACCTGAGAGTAGATACTCACATTGTGATGGGACCCCAACCTCCATAACCATAAGGATTCCATTTCCATATCTATTTTTTCTATTTTTCATGTGTTATCATGACCTTTATAGTCCCTTATAGTGTGGGTGGCATCCATAATAAGAAGTAAAACCTCTTCTAGATCATCCTTATATACAACACCCTCCATAGAGGTTTCTAAACATAATGAGGTAAAGGAATTAGAAGTCGACACCCAATTTTTCACAGTCCTAATCATGGGTGTTCTCATAACATGAGATCTCATATTTTTGGGTTTTCACCCTTTATGGAAAACCTAATTATCACCTAAAATATACCTAGTTGAAATAGAACTTGAAGTTTGATGGAAGGAAGAAGTTTTTGATTATGAAATGCTATATTGAACCAAGACAGTAGTCCCAGTAGTATAATTACATCCAATGAGAGGGTATTACCTATTGGGATTAGTAATCAAAAGTTAAGTATATTCAAATTTCATTTTACTTTTATAGCCCCTTAATGTTTTCAGATTATTATTTTTCCACAATTGATGATCAATATATAGTTATGCTTCAAGCTGTCAATCAGTTTGACCATATTCATATGAATTATTATGAACCACCACTTCTAATGATTTTTAAAGTTCTTCTCTAGAGGAAGAACCTATATGAGAACACAATCCATCATCTGTTGAAGCTTCCCAAGACCCTTCATGCTAGTCTAAAAGTATGGGTGAGTTATGTTTCTCCGTGGTTCCTACCAACATCCCAACTGAAGATTCAACCACATTCTAAACCAAACCATCCAGGAATAGATCCATCTTAACCACATGTTGAGTCTTCAATTCATAAAAAGGAACAACACTAAATTCCACCCAAATTAGTTGAAAGTTAATTTCATAAAAAGAGGATCTGACTTTATCCCTTACCTATTAATCTTTAGAAAAATGCATCTCTATAGAACCAGATTTCATCACAAGGTCTTGTATTATCTCCAGATTTTGATTACCTTACGAATCTCAACATCCAGAGATCTTGAGCCTATTTTCTTAGATCTATAATTCCTAGAGGAATGTGAATTAATCCATAAATATGAAACACATAAACCCATGATCTGCAATTGCAATATCAAAATAGACTATCTGATACTAACAACATCCACATTATTATCCTTTTTTATAAATTAATGATTCTAATTCTGAGTACCCATGCCACCTATTGCTACAAAATAACTAATCCCAGCTCTTGAAGCATTTTGACTAATACTCAAACTATTATTGTAAAAGTGGGTTCCATAAACCCAACCTGAACAGTACTTTTCAACTACCATATCATGTACACAGGGATTAGTACATGTTGTATTTTTAACATAATAATTTTTATATTTATAAACCTAAAATTTATATGATAATTTCCATAGATTATTTTTTGTATTAATAGGTTATATCATTTCTCGTCTACAAAGATAACCTCAACGTACTTTGGTAATAATTTTAAACATATGTTTTATAGTCTAGATACATCAAACTGACTAAGCACAAATGATGTATAACTATTAGGTGTTTAGGGATCATAAGCATTGGGACTTATTCTCATTAATTTTTCACTTGGTGATCTTGAGTAGAGGAGATTAGATGGACTAACCTTCCAATAAGAGCACTGCATGTTTTGGGTGTCATTGGTAGTTCTTATCTACAAACATGTGTATTAGTCTCCTTAATTGATATTATTATTAGTATTTTCCGTTTTATTATTTACTATCTTACCAGATGAAATCCATAAAAAAAATTACATGGAAAGGTATATTTTTTTGGGTGTTTCATTGATGGTATGGAATTTATTGAATTATTATGATAGAATTTATCACTTCCAAAAAAAATAATATCTTGGCTTAATTGATCAGGATGATAATATCTTTTACTAAATCCATGTCCATGGTAGAAGATCTTTTTCCATCTAGTAAGGTCGGTGATTAATAAATTAGGAAAGAATGATGACAAAAAGTGTTCATCCTACTTTATGGTATATCATGATAAAAATAGATTATATTACAAAATGAATATTCATTGGATATTTTCATCATTATGACTATACATTATATCCTTAGGTTCCTTTATGAGTTTCTAGAATCCATCTCTAGTATATCATTATGACACACTTCAATCGATATAAGGAATTACAGGTTCATAGACAAATTATATTCATATGCTTGTCCAATTCTATTGAATTGAAGTTTTAGGAAATTGTAGGACCTATGATAGGGGTTGGGTAATATATGAGTTTAAACAAGCACTATTATAGCTTGTGTGATGTTAAATTCTAGATAAAAGTACATATAAAAGGGGTTCCCTTATCAAAATTAACTAAAAGTGGTGATAAAGGTTATTTTTATCAATTCTAAAAAAGTGCTGATAAAAGCACCACTTTGACAATGAATTTTCTTAACACTAACAAATGGCCCCTTTGTCAGTGATTTTTTTAGTGTTGATAAAGGGTGAACCTTTTCAAAGATATTTTAGCCCTAATAAAAGGTATAATTTATAAAAACATATTATATATAATCATAATCATATGTTAAAATATAAATATATTTATATTGATAAAAATGTAATATATTTTATTAAATATAATTTATATAAGACTAAATATGCATTTACACTTAATATATAAGATAATGAAAATATATTATAAAATAATTGAAAATCAATCTTAATTAATAATTTTATATTTATTATTGAGTAATAGACATTTAATAACAACTAGATAACATAAAAATTCAATAATCTAATGGACGATCTAAGATAAGTTGAAAACATGACTTGAACTTCAAATGGCCATATCTTTTGATTTAGTTGTCTGTTTGGACTCTACCACATATAAGATCAAATATTGAGGAAAAAATATTACTTGATGACCTTGGGTACCCCAATAATTGTTTTTTGAGGTCAAAAAAGGTCTATAAATCCTTCAAATATTAGTTTTTTTATTAGGGTTCCCAAATATTTAAACATTTGATGGAATTTTAGCCTTGTTTAAGAGGGACATATTGTTTTTCTAGTGGATACTAAATTTATTCTTTGTTCTTATAGTCATATGGGTATTATAGAGTTTAAATTCTATCATTTTTTATATTATAGTTTTATTTATAATTAAATATATATATATATTCATATATCTACATATAATAAATCAATTTTACAAATAAATATTTAAACACATTTACAAAAAAAATATTTTTAAATATATAAACCATATGGAAATAAATATTTATATTTATTTTATTTAAAAATAAAAAATCATCCATTTTATTTACCTTATAATAATTCATTAATATGCACACATATACCTATATAATTAATGATTATATATAAATATGTGTGTGTTAATAAAAAAATATATTTATGTGCATAATCTAATATGTGTAAATAAATACTTACATTTTTATATTTGTGCATGTATGTAAGAAATATAAATGTGTTTTTATGTGTGTGTTTGAATATGTGTGTGTCTTTGTCTGTCAATATTGTGTAAATACATCATATATATATATTTATTTTTATAAATATATCATTATCATTAAATATATTATATAAACATACTTATAATAAATATTTATAAATGTATTATTAAAAATTTATATCAAAATATAAAATTATATGTAAATATTTATATATATATATATAGACATATAAATATATATGTAAATATGTGTAAAATTTATATCTAAATACACAATATATAGACATATTTTTAAAATATATTTACAAATAATTTTATAAATGTATATAATTTTATGAATAAATATATAAATTGAAATAAATTATGTATGTATATATATATAAATTAATTGATATATCATAAAGTATTATACAAATCTTGATGGCATGGTGGTAAAGGATTTATGAATTGAAGGTATATGTCAGGGGTTCAATTTTAGGCATTTTGCATGGTCGAAGGGAATGAATAGTTATAATAATGTTATTGGAAAGCATCAGTAAAGGCGGTGGGCTCGAACAAGGTTGTGATCTAGGTGGGAAGGGGGACATAACACTAATAAGAGGTCTGGGTTGGATCATTGACAAAAGGAGGGGGTCATAGCACTGATAAAAATGGCTGGGTTGAATAAAAGATTTTTTTTTAATTTTATTAGCACAGATACATGCCACCTTTATCAATAAAAAAATATCATTGATAAAGGCATGCTTTATTAACACTTCTTTTTGGAGATGATAAGGATCATGGGATTTTAAGTGTACTTATCTTGTATGTTCTGAAAAATCCCATTTATAATGTTTTTCAAAGTTCAATCGGTAGTAGTGGATCTCATGGAAAAAAATAAATTAAATATTCTTCATGTTTAGAGTAATATAAATTGAATTTATTTACACAATTTATTCATGAATTATTTCTTAATATAAAAAAATAATTTTCAAATGAATATTTTATATTTAATATTTGTGGTTCTTTAAATATTTATGTGTGAGAAACAAGTTGAGTTAATGACTCGTATTTCAGCATATAACATTATTTTAGTTCTACAAGTATATGATAATTTACTTATGATGTTTATGACTTTCCCTCTATGTTATAAGTGTTTTTTGGGGTATATTTAGAATTTTAAAATTATTAATATGATAAAGTGAAAATATAAATAAGTTTAACCTAACTATAAAAGAAAAAATATGCCTAAATTCTGGGGACTATTCAATTACATGAAATTGAGAGGTTCTCTCACATATGTCTCAAGTTTTAGAAAGATATATTGGGAGAGAGAGTTTTAGAGAATCATAATCCAATTTATCCCACATTGATATAAGAAAAGGTGATCCCCTGGTCATATCAATGTTGAAGGTGTTTCATCTCTCCGTGCTAGAACCTAGAGATCAAAGGTCGATGGTCAAGAAATCTTTTGATATGCGTGTGGATGATCAAGAGGGATCCATTTTAAATTCCGTTGAGAAAAAATCATTAACAATTATAGTAATGAAATTCCAATTAAAATAATAATATGTATATTTTAAATTCATGTTTTGTGTTTAAATTAAATTATGTGGGACCCTCGAGTTTTAAATGGTATGTGATTACACTATCGATGACATCACAACATTTATTGTAACGACCTAGAATTCTATTAATGAAATTTACATTCTTATAGTGATTTAATATATCATAAATCGCATAAAATCAGTCAGATAATACAATAAAAACATTATAAATAAAGAATGAATGAAATAAGAGGTATTTCTAGAAGTTAAGGAACCTATACCAATGGAACAATAACATGACCTTTGTAATAGTAATGTGACCCCTAAGAGAATTAAACTATACAATAGAATAGTAACCTCACCAATAAAATTATGAATAAAATTTGGGTATCTTATAAATAAAATTATGGTATATTTAAATCATGGAATAAGTAAATAAATGTCTTTAAAAATGATAAATTAAGTATTGATTTTTTTGAAACATAAATATTTATTTACTATATTATAATTAATATAATGTTTAAAAATAAAATATATTTTCATAAAATGGACTTAAAATTTAATATTTTTTTCTTATTATTATAAGATAATTTAAATAGCCATTAATTAATTTTTCAAGTTGTTTTAAAAACACTTATAATATTAAAATAATTTTTTTTAGAGTAAATAATAATTTAATTTAACAATTAAATTTATCATATTTATAAAATTATTTCTATATAATAGATTTCATTATTTAATTCTACACATCAAAAAATGGCCAGGGTGAGTTTTTGGTATTTTTCTAAAATACTTGAATTTTTGGTGAAAAGTAAAATATGGTAATTTATGGTGTAAATACACTATAAGTTAAATACACTATTATTGATATGTTCTAGGTCCTGCAACGGAAGTCGCTGGGATGGGGATTTTAAAAACTTTCCTTGATTGGATAACAGAACTTGTGGTCATCGACGATCCGAGCCCCAGTAAGCTCCGAGGATCTCGTATAAATTATAAAGAGTACAAAATTAAACTAAAAACATACCTTTCTAGATCTGAAGGAGCGCTCGACTGTAACTCTTTACTGGGGATAATTTTTGAAGAATCCATATCATAATCCCTCTATATTTTCCACATGTGCTTCTAAAATCTTCTAGAATATCAATCATCGATTCCAAGTGGTAGCACGGTAATTTGACGATGTCTTCAATGTCCCGAAGATCATCTCATTGAGATCCCTTCGATGCGTGAAGATCTTGATCCATGATATTGGATAAAAAAATTCTCTCTATAGTTATTATGAGGATATAGAGCCTATCATTTCTCATTCCATGAAGTGAATGAATAGTTCCTTGAGAGAGAGCCTCCTCCTTTATTTGTAGTGGTGTTGCTAAATACCCGGTTGGGTTCCCCAGCCCCTGTTTATTTCAATGTTCACTAAATATATAATTTTGATGGACTAAAATATGTCAATATTATTTATTATTTTATCAAATACTTTTAATATATATAAAATATATTATGTGATAAAAATAAAGCCATTTAACTCGACTCTCTATCCCTATTAATATTAATTGAACCATGAATATTAAAATAATATTAGTTTGATTAATATTTCTCATATTTACTGAACCGGTAAATATTTTAAATAAATTCAATCCCAGTTATTTATAACTTTAATAATAATTAATTTATTTAATTATCTATGATCGATAACTTGGACAACATTCGGACGCTGTGGTGGGGCCCACCATGTCCATATACCTATTCAACTGAATAGGGTAGATTCTTGAATATGCTATTGTGTGTGACCCTCTAGGCCCTTATCTCAATAGCATTGAATAAAATCCACAGAACAAGAGTAGAGTCTAGCAACCCATCATAGCCCCTCAAGAGATAGAGAATGTCATTGCAATGACAACCAACCTACGAACACTGATTGTATACTACAATTTCTTTTTAATTAAATATCTCATAAAGCAGGATGCACAATAGCGTCAACGCCCTTTTCTTACATTATTATTTGTTGATCTATTCAGATAGATTTACCTTTCAATTGCTTTGGCCAAAGACTTATAAAGGTAGCACCATCCTGATCAACCAGGCCTGAGATATGCAACTTCCTTAACTTGGAAGTGACAAATCCTTTCTTGGCCATTCAACCAATTTCATATCACCAACGACAAAACCAACACAAGCTATCTTACCACGATTTTTATAACATGGTTTCTTCCTTTCATCAAAGTATGCAATCAAATGATACACATTGGTAATGGTATCAATTCAGGAGACCAATACACATGTTTTTAGATAGGAACAACTAATAACACCCAAAATATGTGGTGTTCCTATTGGTGAGTTTCTTCTCATGGTCTCACTACTAGAGATCACCAAGTGAAAACTTCATGATAAGAAGTCTCGATGCTTATGAGCCCCCAAAACCTGATAGTAAAACATCTACTCTGTCCAGTATTGATATTTGGACATTACCATTTCAATTATGGATGAAAAAAATTATACACTATAATGGTAAGATGACATCATGTATAACTAACTATACCCATGATATGGTAATCAAAATTACAACATAGTTGGGTCTAGAGAACCCACTATTTTAACAATTAATTGAATAATTTATGATTTAATCACAATAATATCAAAATTATTGTCAATATTTTAATATATTTTGTGATAATTCTCAAACTATTCATATTCTTGAGCCAAAATATAAAATAATTAAAATATTCAAAAAAAACACTCATCTCCTCCATTATAAATATCATCCCTCACCACATATTCTCCTCACACATTCAAAGTTTTTAAACTTGTATATTTTTTCCCAATACTCTTCCTAATACCCTCCTCCACATCCATGATCCCTTTGTCTAATAACAATACCAAACCCTTTTCCCTAAGGAGGTTCTCAATGAGGAGGAAATCAAAAGGTAAAAACCTATTTCTTTTTCTTATTTCTTTTCAAGTTATTTTCATTTCTTATATTATCCTCACCTACCTATACCAAATTTAAATTATATCTCTAGTATATTTTTTATAATTTAATGTCTTGTGTTGAAGGAATAATCCATTTTCAGAAATCTTCCCTCACCTTTTATTCTAAAAATGAAAACATTGTTCGTGAGGTGCCGATTTACAGCCTTCATAGATTATGTGTTTTCATTTTTCAATTACACTTTAAGCCTGGTCATAAATAAAATTTTTTGGTTAAAAGATATTATAATATATGTATTCCAACCTATTTAATATTCTTTAACCATTATATGTACATTATGTTAATTAATAAAACAAAACTGTTTTGTGATGATTAAAAAACCGCCAAACTAATCTAAACGATTATCACTAACATCTTATCTAATGGTTCATCCTCACCCAAAATAACCAAATGGATTATGTAAATATTTAATTTTATTTATTTTCATTAATAAAATATAACTTCAATTATGGATATCTATTCTCATTGAAATTAATTTCCATACTCATATACAAGTAAACCAATCATGAAAACCAAGGAAACAATTGCTCCTAAACAATAAAATTGTATCTTATAACTCATAAAAAGACTATAAGTGAACTTAATAAAATTATAAAAAATAAAATACATTTATAAAATTTTCTTAATTAATTTATTAGTTAATTTAATTTCATATTCAAGGAAATTAATGTCAAGTATATAACACTTCCAGACATAAGCTAAGGGTTTCTTCCCAAACCTCAATTTTCCATCTAGGTTACACATTCTCTCTTTTTACCCCAATTTAATTCTTAATTACTTTTATATAATTATTATAAATTATGTGTATATGTTTCAACCTAATTTATTTTGGACTTTTTTTCTTTTATGGGAAAATAAATGTTTTACAAGGTTCCCTTCTCAATTCTTCCTGATATGCAAGCCTTATTAAAGGGAACTTCTCAATTTCTTTCCCATTTTCAAGTACCTTCCATAATAAATTTTAAGACACAATTATTTTTGTAAAATCAATAATTTTTTCATTAAAATTTATATTTTTTAAATTTATGGTTTTATACAAACAATTACGACAAATACAAGTGATTTTTTCAAAGGAACTCATCTTTGCAAAGTAAAATGGGTATTTCTCTCAAGAATTCAACGATGATTTTATTAGATTATTTTAATCTATTTAAATGCCTATATTGAATATTATTATTTAATGAGATTTATATCTTATTATTATCATCTATAATATTTTATTAAATGTTTTATGATCAGTTTTACTGTGGATATGCTATCTTGATACTGTTGTCCATACTACTCAGAATGTTTAGTGATAATATTTATGGATTGGGGAAATTTATTTTCATTTAATATGTATATATTGTTTATGTTTAACCCCATTCACATGAAGAATTAATTTTACTTATTAAGTGAGAGTTGGGGACTACTATAGCCCCTCAATGCAATGGTAGGTATCATGAGACAAACTAGACCGGGGTTTTACCCATTATGTATGGTGTATTGGATAAAGCCTATACGATATGATTATGATGTCTTGCATTATAAATTCCCACATTATGAAACTAGTAACTGATATTACATGTGATTATTCAACTAGTATAATATCCTCGATCATGTTTTATTGTGTAATTATTTAATCAACTTTTATTCCTACCGTATTATGCTCAAGATTATGTTTTATTAGAATGTGTTTTCAATTATTCACCATGCCTTATTTTTTATGATTATTTATGATATTTTTCAATGTATTTATTAACCTTAATGAGATTTGGATCTCACCTCATTATTATGTTTTATTTTTCCCAATGTTGTAAAGATTTATATTATGAATGACATGTAGGGATAATATAGGAGTTATGGATGTTTCCAATGGTGTTGTTTTGTTTTATTTCATTTCAAGTTATAATGTAAAACTTCTATTTGTATCTAGTTTTATAAAACTAAAAAATTATTTGGTCCTTTGGGATGTGACTTCCTTGTTTATTATACCAATGTAATAATGTAATTCACCAGCTTGAGGAAGCTGGGGTTGGGGTTTTTACAATTGGAATCCTTGAAGTTTAGTAGAAACCTTG
Organism: Viscum album; assembly: GCA_963277665.1. Lineage (NCBI taxonomy): Eukaryota > Viridiplantae > Streptophyta > Magnoliopsida > Santalales > Viscaceae > Viscum > Viscum album. Next base: position 1,965,518,922 of record OY728152.1, read on the forward strand.
GAAACTAGATTTAGAAAACATATATTAGGGAACAAAACCCTAAGATAGACTTTGAGGATAATAATAGAAGAACATCCCTAAATTTTGGTAAGTTAGATATTATGTGGGTATTCTTAGAAATAGATCCTTATTTGGATACTACAAGTGGACGTGGTTATGTTATACATGTACCTAGAGGTAACAACTCTGACAAGGTGTCTTAGGTCTGACTTGGGGTAACCTAGTACATGATAATGGGACTTACTACATATATAGTTTGAAACTCTAGGGTATATGATTAGAATAATTCCAATTTTATTTAAACCCCATTATGAATGATTTAAAATTAAATATGTCCCCAAAGAATCCATGTTTATGATTCTAAGATTAGCTATGTATAAATTCTAATTTATGTTATGTGTTTTGCTAGTTCAAAATTATGAATTATAATTCTTAACATAATTTAGTGTATTTCATTGTTTAGAAATGTAACCAAGTGGAAATAATGGAAATTTTATCAGCACACACAATCCATGTAGGAATTTCCCTATGATAAAAGATAATGATGTTGCCAATGAAGCTATAACTAGTGCTGAAAAACTTATAACTATACAAGGATAACTGACTCAGGTTATGAATAATAACCTTGCCCATATGGAGAATCCTAATCCACAATACAGTGTAACAATGTTATACTACTTTATGAAACAACAACCTTTGTAATTTAATGAGGCTACAACCCCATTTCTAGCTAAGTAGTGGATAAGTTCATTAGAAAATAAATTTATCGCTCTAGGATGTAATGAAAGGGATAATGTTTTCATGGAAATTTATCATCTCTTAGGAGATGTGAATTAATGTTGGTCTTTAATTCAAAAAAGGAGGAGGAATAAATAGAAAACGTGGAATATAAGGATTTCAAGGAATTTTTATTAAAAAATTATTACCCTCATGAACAACGAGTTGATATGGAGAGAAAATTATTAAATATGAGGAAAAAGGAATATGAGAATGTTTCTAAGTATGAATCCAACATTACAAGGTTATCAAGGAAATTTTTGGATTACATACTCAACCCAAATAGAAATATTGATCGATTATTTTATGGGTTAAAACCATTCCTTCTAAGGGAATTAGTCTCCCGAAATTTCTCATCAAATGAAGATATAGTCTCATGTGCTATCAGGATAGGAAAATAATTCTATAAGTCCTATGAATTTAAAAGAAACAAAGAGAATAATAGGTTTGTTAAACACTCTAGAAAAGAAAATGAGGGGAAAAGGAAGAATAGAAGAGTTTAATTACCATCTTAACCCTTGTACATGCCTGAAGAGAATGGGTTTTTATTACAAGTGTGGAGAAAAAGGCCACCAAGCATGTGATTACAAGGGAAATAAATAAGCTACCAATATTCAATGCTACAATTGAAAAGATATGGGAAAATATGAAAATTATTTTCCTAAGCGTCAAGGAAACTTTCCTCCAAAGTGGCCAAGGGAGCAAGGCCAAGCTTATCGATCACAACTGTTGAGGTTGAAATTCCTAATAATGCAGTGTCAAGTACTTTAAACATTTAATAAAACTTATAAAATTCTTTATTTGAATCTGTATCATCTCATTCTTTTATATCTTCCCAATTTTACAAGAATATTATACATTTGCATTTTGATTTAATAAAGTATTTATCAGAAAAAACTTCTAAGGGAAGTCTCGTAGCAAAAAAAGTGTGTCGTCCAATCCCCTTTGTGACACATAAACATGATTTAGTTGCTGAACTTGTCATCATACCCATGATTTAATTTTATATAATCCTTGGTATGGACTGGATTGTAAATTATGAATAAAAAATATATTGCAAGAAGAAGGAAATTTTGATTGGTACGTAATATATAGAATCCCTTGTCTTTAGAGTAAAAACCTGACCATTTGAGTCATATCTAGATCTGTATCCAATATCTATTCTAAATAAAATTCTTAAGGAGTAAGGGAAAACATCATATATGGATGAGGAAATATATTTTCAAGTGGAATATATACTTATTGTGTAATAATATATTGATGTTTTCCAAAAGATTTCCCTGGACATCCTCTAGAGGGGAAATATGAGTTCTCTATTGATTTAATTCCTGGTACAAGACCTATATAAAAGACTCATTATATAATGGCCGCTATTTAATTAGTGGATTTTAAGAAACAACTATAAAAATTGAGTTATAAGTTATTTATTCTCATTAGTGTTTCCCTATGGGGAGCCCCTATTCTCTTTGTCAAGAAGTAAGATGGATCCATGAGGTTGTGCATTGACAATTGAGAAATCAATGCTATTATAATTAAGAATAAGTATCTTATACCCTACATGGATTATTTATTTGATCAAATTCATAGATATAAATATTTTTCCAAGATTGAACTTCGATCTGGATATCATTAGTTGCATGTGATGAAGGAAGATATTCCAAAGACCTCATTTCAAACTAGGTTTGGACATTCCGAGTTTAGAGTAATTCCATTTGGACTAACTAATTCTCCCTCTGTTTATATTGATCTACTAAATAGAGTGCTAGAAATATATTGATGAATTTTTTATTGTATTTATTAATGACATATTAATATATTCCAAAATCTTTTAGGACCATGAGAACCACTTGCAGATTGTTCTAGATACTCTTAAAAGAAAAGAGTTATATGGAAAGTTTAACATGTGTGAATTCTAGCATCAAAAAATTTCTTTTAATATCCATATTGCCTTTAAGTATGGAATATTATTTTATCATTTGAATAAAAATGTGGTTTAGGAATAGCATGCACCAATGAACATACCTACGGTATGTAGTTTCATTGGCTTAGCAGGTTACAATCAGTGTTTTGTTCAGAATTTTTCCCGATTAGCTAACTCGTTAACCAAGATTACTCATAATGGAGTTAAGTTCTTATGGAAAAAATAATGTGTAGAATGTTTTGAATAATTTAATAGGAGATTATTGAATGATCCAAAATTTACCCTACTATCGAGAAATGGTGGATTTGTTATTTATAGTGATGCATCAAAGAAATTACTTGGTTGTGTCCTTATGCATAATGATAGAGTTATATCCTATGCATCAAGGAAGTTAAAAACTCATTAACATAATTTTCCAACTCATGATATTAAGTTACCAATTGTAATCGTTTCTATGAAGTTATAGAGACTCTATATTTATAGTGAAAGATGTGAGATATATACAGATCATAAGATTTGGAAATATATATTCTTATATAAAGAAATCAACATGAGGAAAAGAATATGGCTCGACCAAATAAAGGATTATGATTGTTCAATACACTACCACCCAGGGAAGGAAAATATGGTAGCAGATTCCTCAAGAATGGTGGATCATGTATTATTGAACCAAATTAGGATTGAAAAGGATCAAGTGTACATGGATATAGAAAATCTGGATATGGGAATTATCAAGGAAGGTGAAACATCAATACTTTTTTAATTGGTTTCCCAAATATCTTTATTATAAAGGATTAAAATTTCTCAATCTGATGATGAGAATCATCAAAATAAAATTAAAGCTGTGAATGATAGGAAGTTAGAAAATTTCATGTAGGAATATGGAATTATGAAATTTGGGAAGAGGATATGTGTTCCCTTTATACCCGAGCTAAAAATGGAGTTATTGGATGATTCCAATGGCTCAAATATCTCTATACACCCTGATATCACTAATATGTATATATATTTTAAGGAACATTTCTAGTTGGAATATATGAAGTGGGAAATTTTTAATTATATATAAAGATGTTTATCTTGTCTAAAGTTGAAGGTTGAAAGAAAAATTTGTAGAGGAGTCATGAAACTTATGTCTATTCTTGCATGTAAATGGATGATATTACTATGGATTTTGTCCCTTGATTACCAAAAACTAAAAAAAATAATGATGCAATATTGGTAATTTTTTATCTACTTTCTAAATCTACACATTTCCTCGCTATAAGGGAAGATTTTCCACTAGAACACCGTGAAAAACCCTATATTAATGAATTTTTAAGACTTAATCGGCCACCTATTTCAATTGTGTCTGATAGTGATCCATCGTTTATATTGAAATTCTGGAACATTCTTGAGAAATCATTGGATAATGAGCTTTATTTGAGTACGGATTTTCACCCTCAAACTGATGGGTAGTCGAAAAGAAAAATAAAATATTTATAAGATATGTTGAGATCATGCTCACTTGACTTTCAAGGCATGTGGGATAATCATTTACCTTTGGTAGAGTTTTTCTACAATAATAGTTTCCATTAAAGTATTCAAATGGAACCATATTAGGCATTTTATAGAAAGATATGGCATACATCAACTTGTTGAGATGATGTTGGTGAAAGGGGTTTTGTAGGCCTAGAGCTTGTGGATGAAATAATAGAAAAGGTATATATTATTTAAACCTATATCAAAGAAGCTTAAAGTAGGAAAAATATCTATGATGATAATCAAAGGAAGGGTTTGGAATTTCAATTGGGAGGTAATGTTTTCTTGAAATTCTCTCCATGGAAGGGTGTTATAAGATTTGGGAAGAAAGGGAAACTGAACCCCAGATACATTAGACCTTTTAAAATTTTGGAGAGAGTTGGAGATATGGATTATCATTTGGAAATGCCTCCAACCCTTTCTGAAGTACATAATGTGTTCCACAACTCTTTATTAAGGAATTACATGCCATATGCAACACATTTCTCACTTATGAATAATTATAATTCAAACCTGATTTATCTTACTATGAAGAGCCTATTCGGATTCTAGACACTAGAGAACAAGTGCTGAGGAATTAGATGACTCAGCTGATAAAGGTAATTTATAAAAATCATAAAATTTAAGAGGTGATTCTTGAACTATTATATGATGAATAAATATACAAATATTTTTATGAGGTGGCATTTTTAGAAATTTTGAGGTTGAAAGTTTTGTAGGAGGCTAGAATGTAACAAACCAAAATTATATCAATGAAATTTACCTTCTTATAGTTATTTCATATAGAATAAATCACATAAAGTCACTTAGAGAATACAATACAGAATTTATAAATAAAGACTGAATGAAAGAATAGGTATTTCTAGAAGATAAGGAACTTATACCAATGGAATAATAACTTGACCTTTAGAATAGTAATGTTACCCTTCAGAATAGTAAACTGACCAATAGAATAGTAAAATTACCTATAAAATTTTGAATAAAATTTTGGTATCTTATAGAAAAAAATATGGTATATTTATAACATGGAATGAGTAAATAAATGTTTTAAAAATGATAAATTTAGTATTGGTATTTTTGTGAAACATAAATGTTTATTTACAATTTTATAATGAATATAATGGTTTAAAAGAATATATATTTTCATAAAATAGACTCATAAATTAATATTTTGGTTTATTATATTTATTGGATAATTTAATGAGACCGTAGCTAATTTTTCAAAGTGATATAAAAATAGTTATAATATTAAAATCAACATATTTCGAGTAAATGGTGATTATATTTAAAAATTAAATTTATCATATTTATAAAATTATTTTCATAAAATGGAGTTAATTTTTTAATTCTACTAGTTAAAAAATTGCTAGGGTGATTTTTTTTGAAAATACTTGAATTTTTGGTGAATAGTAAAATACAATTAATTATTATATAAACACATTATAAGGAAAATACACTATTCCTTGAGTCATTTATGATGTAATCACCATAATATCAAGACTACCTTCGTTATTTTAATATATTTGGTGATATTTATCAAACTATTCATATTCTTGAGCCAAAATAATAAACAAATGATTAAAATATTCATAAAACACCCATCTCCTCCACTCTAAATACCACCCTCACCACCTCTTCTCTTCACACCTTACAAGATTTGATCCTTGTACAATTTCTGCTCAATAATATTCCCAATCTCCTCCTCCATGTCTAGGATCCCTTGGCCTCATCAAAATACCAAACCCTTTTCCCTGAAGAGGTTCTCAAGGAGGAGAAAATCAAGAGGTAAAAACCTATATCTTTTTCTTTTAATTTCTTTTCAAGTTCTTTTTTTTCTTATATTCTCCTCACGTAACTACACTAAAGTGTCATCATATATCTATTATTTTTTATATACTATTATTTTATTTTATTTTTATGAAAAAACCATCATAAATTATCTTCCATATACTTTTATTCTAAAAATTAAAACATCGTCCGGGAGGTACTGATTTACCGCCTTCATGGATTATGTGTTTTTGTTTTTCAATTCCACCTTCAAGGATATTCATAAACAAATTTTTATGGTTAAAATATATTATAATGTATGTATTACGATCTATGTAATATTCTATAACCATTATATATACATGATGTTAATTAATAAAACAAACATACTTTGTGATTATTGAAAAACTGCCAAAATAATCTAAACAATTATCACTAAGGTCTTATCTAATGATTCAACCTCACCCCAAATAACCAAATGAAATATATAACGATTTAATTTTACTGATTTTAATTAATAACATATAACTTCAACTATGGATATCTATTTCTATTTACATGAACTTTTATACTCATATATAAGTAAACCGATCACGAAAACGAAGGAAACGAACACTCTCGAACTATAAAATTGTATCTTATAACTCATCAAAAAGACCATAAGTAAACTTAATAAAATTATAATAAAAAAATAAATGTATAAAATGTTATGAATTAATTTATTAAAGAATCTAATTTTAAATTTCAGGACATTAAGGTCAAGTGCAGAACGCTTCTAGAGATAAGTTTAGGGTTTCTTCTCGAACCTCCATTTTTCATTCAGGTTACACATTATCTCAATTTAACCCAATTTAATTAATCATTATTTTTACATACTTCTTATAAATTCTTTTTATATGTTACAAAATCAGGAATCCATATAATTTCGTCTTTATTTTATGGGGAAATACATGTTCTATAAGGTTCTCTTCTCAATTCTTCCCGTTACGCAAGCCCAATTTAAGGGAACTTCTCAATTACTTACTCATTTTCAAGTACCATACATAATCTATTTCAAGGCACCATTTTTTTATAAAATCACTAATTTTTCCATGAAAAACTATATTTGTTCATTTATATTTTTATACAAACAATTATGAAAAATAAAAATTATTTTTCCAAAATAACTCTTTTTTGAAAAGTAAAATGGGTATTTCTCTCAAGAATTCTTTGATGATTTTATTAGAGTATTTTAATATATTTCAACACATATGTTGAATATTATTATTTATTGATATTGATATATTATGATTATCATATACCATATTTTGTTAAATTTTTATGATTATATTGACTCTGGATATGCTATCTTAATACCATTCTCCATACTACTCAGAATGGTTTGTAATTATATTTACAAATTGGGGAAATTTATTTAAATTTAATATGTATATGTTGTTTATGTTTAACCTCATTCATATGAGTTATTAATTGGACTTATTTAGTGATAGTTGGGGCCCTATATAGCCCCTCGATACATCGATAGGTCTTATGAGACAAACTAGACCATGTTTTTACCCATTACACATGGTGTCTTAAACAAAGCCTTGAAGGTATGTTTATGATGGACAGAATCTTGAATTCCATCATTATGAAACAATTAATTTATATTCCATATGATTATTCAACTAGTATAATATGCATGGTCAGGTATTATTATGAAATTATTTAATCATATTTTATTCCTGCAATATTAGGCTCAAGATTATGTTTTATCAGCATGTTTTTTTAGTTATTCACCATGCCTTATTATTTATGTTTATTTATGATAGATTATGTTATATTTCTTACCCTTATTGAGCATATAATCTCCCCTCTTTATTTTGTTTTATTTTTCCTCATAATTTAAATATTTATATTATAAATTACATGAATGGATAATCTAGGAGTTATGGATGTTTTCCATGGAGTTTCTATGTTGTTTTTCCATTGAAGTTGTAATGTAAATTTTTTTTTGTATCTGGTTTTCCAAAAATACTAAACTATTTAGTCCTTCAGGATAAAAATTCCTTTTTTATTATACCAAATTAATAAATTAAGGTACCAATTCTGGGAAATTGGGGTTTGGGTTTTTACATTGATCTCAATGTTAAATTTTAAATTTCTTATATTTTAGGCATTCATTGCACAATCAGTACCAAAAACTAGTATCAGAGGGACCACGTGATTATTTAATCCAAAATTAAAATTTTTATTAAATTTTTTATGAGGGTTTAATTATGGTCCTATAAATATACATGAAAATTCAATCTGATATCAGAAGGCTGAGATAAGGCCATCAAAAGATCAAAATACATATTTATTGGGATGTTTTTTAAAGAATAAAATATTAATTTTTAGCCTAAGGTGTTGGGTAGTGATGATCACTGAATCTCCTCATTACTCTGACGTGATTCAAGTGAATGGAATATTTTTTTAGTGGTTGAATGAGTTCCCAATAGGGGAAACAGTCTACTCTTCTTTGGAATATCAAAAATTTTCAAAAACCAAATTATGTAAGTTTTAGAAAAAAATACAAAAAGGGAAAAAATATAAGAATGAGAGGGGAACATGATTATATACAATAATATTTTTTAAAAAGGTGTAAAAATATACCTCATTGAAAATCAAATATCCACCCCTAAATGGGTTGGTGTGACACTTTTAACTAATGCCTCTTGGTGAGTATGTATTGATTTTTATTATAATAGGAAGTGACAATGTTGCCACCCCTCCCTTCCATCACTGCCCCATCTCACGCGCCTCTTGAGATTTTGACCAACATCTGACACATTCCATGTTGGTTTGGGCCATTACCAACCCACCTGTCCCCTTTTAGATCCTAAATGACATGAATCCCCCTTTTACGGGTTTTTAGGCCACATGGGTTCCCAAAAAATCATATATATTTTTTTCAAAAATTGAGAAATTTTTGTAGATTGTTCTACAAAAATAATGGACCATACATTTTATAATTTTAGAATTAAAATTATATTAGGTTATTTTAATTCATTTTAATTTCCCTTGAGATAAAATCATAACCAATTTAACTTTATTACACATTTATTTTATGTTCCTAATGATTTTGGGCATCAAACATCTAGTGTATGTTTGGAATTGAATTTATTTAATTTAGTTTTTGTAATATATGTGATGTTTTTAATAATTAATTAAAAATGATGGTTTGTGCATTATCTTCCTCTTAAAGTCCTTATATTAGGACATGTGAATCAATGAGTATTTTTTCATGTATGTTCATGATTCCTGAGTATTTATATATAATGTTGACAATGATATAAGACACAGACCATGCTGATTTTTGGTGATGTTCCTGACAAGATGTGGATACACTGGACAGGTGAGTGAGTTGCAACCTGAGTCAGAAACAACTCAGGTATCCACCACTAAGTACATGGTTGATCCATTTATGCTCAATGGATCAACCAATAGTAAATGATCAAGATTATTCACATTATTTACTTAATTTAGGTATCGTTTATTATTGTAATGTGAATATGAATATTAACGCAATATCATAAAATAATAAAAACGATGCATATATTAAAAACAAATTGAGATGCGATGAATGTTTTATATTCAATTCATTTTTAATTTGTGATCATTATCACATAGTAAAAGTATAATAAATATAAAAAATTATTTCATTCATCAATAATAATAATAATAAAATACCTCAAAGATATATTAAGTCATAATGCCTTATGTCTGTTAAATTTGGACAAAACCAAGTGTTTGAGCTACATTTCATCCCTAGTTAAGGGATACTAATACTACTATAGTGTTCTTAATTGAGTGATGGATCAACATAACTAATGTTTGAAATAAATAAATAGTTATAGACAGATTGTTCCATCTTTATAGGTAATGTGTTGAGTAAATCAAGGTTATGATTCCTAGAAGCTAGTACTTCATTCAATATTTCAAGGAGGCGTGATTCAAAGTGGTTGGATAATCAAAATCGTACATTAAAACTGTCTTAGTAGTTGAATATAATAACTTGGACAATGAGGAGAGGTTTTAAGGTTAATTTCCACTTGAATACTCAAGCAAATGAGTATTCTAAATATAGAAGTTTTGGGATCCTATTATTTGATAAAATAGTGGGAGAAATTTCAGATAATAAATCTATAATGTTTAGTGACTTGTAATCTAGATAAAAGGGAGAATATTTTTAGATTTAATTTTTTATAAGATGGTAATTAAATCCATAAATACATTGTGAACAATATTGAACAAATAATATGTCATCATTGGCACAAATTTTCAAATTTTCTATTGGATTTTGTGCATAGTACTACAATATGAAAGGAAATTATATGTGCTAGAGTCCCCACTACCTAATCATCCTTCTCAAAAATCAAGTGATGATCATAAAGATGCTTACAGGAGACTCATGGATAATGAATTTGTTGTCTATATCATAATTCAATCATCAATGTCTAAAGAATTTCAAATCCAACATTAGGACATTGATGGATGTACCATGTTATCTCAACTCTGAGAAGTATGTGAGGAGAAAGTGAAGTGATTAATCAATGATATTTTGATCTCACTAATCATGTATAGATTAAAATATTGAACTCCAATTAGTCCTCATGTACTAAATATTATAGAGTACATTGATTGAAAATAATAATTGGGATTCAAGAAAAATAAATAACTTTAAGTTTATCCTATTCTCTCATCCTTAACACTCATTATCTCATGTTTTATCAAAATTTATCAAAAAAAGTTTTGGGAAAACACTTTCATATATTTTGGGATTGGTTATCCAATTGAGAATTTAAATAAAGTTAAATGTTTAATTTTTGAGTTGAAAAATAAAAAATACAAGTAAAAGAATAGAAATCCAAGTACACTTCTAAAGGAACTTTTACAACTTACTTCTAAGAAACCAATGATAAGGAGGGAGAGAATTGAACATGAGACTATTTTCTTTGAATGTGGTAATATATGTCATTGAAAGAGAAACTACAATGAAATAAATAAGAAACCATGTGCTTATACTTCAAGTATATTAATCATTAAATGTAATGTTTAATATATAATCCTTAGGTATTAGATACAATATGTCAAATATATATATTTGTTTCTAAATACAGGAACCAAGTAAGATATGAAAATTTACTAGAACTCAAGGTGTGTTCTCCGAGTGGCTGATAAAGGATGATACATATGTCAGTGAAGAGAAGCACATAATTCTTATTTCTAAGTGAATGGTTCTTATTAAACTATAATTGTGTGTTGAATTATACCAAAAACATTTTGGAATGAATTTTTTATGATATTTCATACAATACCAATAGTTTAATAATATATGAATCATTGGAAGTACTTGATGAATATAAAATATAAGACTCTAATACCTAGTTGTGTCAAGATAATTCTTTTTCTAGTAAAACTAAAATTAATTATCCAGGATACAGCCATCATGGTATTTATAATATTTAGAGATAAAAACCTTAGGTATTATCAAAACATTAAATTATCTATTTTTTAAAAAAAATATCTTTAGAAATAATGGTAACACACAAAGGTTTCAGAATTAGTTCAGCTAGAGAGAATGAACTATTCCAAAGAGAAGCTAGTGGTAAATTCATATACTTTAAGATATTCCTTTAATAGTATTAAGGAATGTAAAATAGAATTAAGTAACATGCATGGATAGAATATATAAGCAGCTTTTTACCTATTAGTCAAAGAATATCTCATCCATACATTCACCGATCATTAAAATATAGAGTGTATTTATTCCTAAACTCACATTTACTTATACACATCAAATATATTATGCTAGTAAGTAGGATTGATGATAAGCCTTATATTCCAACATTTATCATTAAAATGTATCATGGAGTAATTAATAAATGCATATTTTATTATACACATAAGATTAATTATGTTAGTAAAAGGATCATTAATAATGACACTCATATGCATTGCAAAATATTCCATTATCTTTTCCAGGCATGCTTTGTAAATGGTAGAGTCATCCCATAACCATATGATATCTATAATTAAAAATGGATATCATATGATTTATAATATGAAATAAATCCATTATGTTATAATAATATGGATTTTTATACAAATATTTAATTAGGAATAAGTCAAAAAAACTATGCATGATAAAAAAAATAAAGTCCATCTCCTTTATTATCCTAAAGTTAATACAGGATATTATATAAATCCCTATGATATATAATTAACTATCAAGAGATAGAATATATTTCTATAAAATGATCACATATTTATTTGGGATAATGAGAGAAATATTAACTTGGGATAAGTCAATACCAGAGGTGTATAAGTAGTCAACATAAGAAAAACTTCAACAAGAGATTGTAGAAAAAAGGAATGTTTCAGAGCCATATTATGTGTAGGAAGGTTAAAACCATTGTGGTGGTTTTATATTAATTTTGGAGGGTGATACATTATTCATGGGTAATAATTAATTCTACTAGTATTAAGTAAATGTAAACAATTTAATATTGATAAGTTTGATTAAAATTCAATAATGGATTTCATGTACCAATGTTCAGGTGCTTAGAATTTTCAATTTTTCACGTTTTGATATTGTGGTGGATATTCAAGAGAGACTATATATGGGTGGTATAGTCATGGTTCCAATAAGGTTTGATTGGTTATATCAATTCACCATGCCTAAATAAATTAGAATTATACTTGTCATAAAAATATTCTATGATCAAAATGTTGTTCATTAAATGTCACAACCACCTTTGGAAGGTGTCTAAAAGAAATGACTAGGAAGGGTTCATTACACCATGGAATTAAAATAAAAAATTAATTTTTTTAGTCACATTTTTGGATTAATGTAATCCTTGTGATAATATAATATTCATTTTAAATGAATGTATTCAAAGTGACTATAAGTGTTTGGTGGGATCACCATAGTATTCCAAGTAAAATATATTGATAACATATGGAAAATAGTTTATTAGTATTGAAGTTAATTAATAATAGATTGAAAGTAACTCTCCAATGATTTATTTAAATTAGTAACCCATGTTCTCAAGAACAACATCTACAAAGGCAGATCTAGTGGTTTTATAGACTAAGTCAAAGTACATATACTAATATGGTATTTAAAAAATACAAGTTGCAACAATTAGAGAGAGATTTGTTACTAATGTCACATGGAATGAATCCATCCAAGAAGACATGTATATGGCATAAGAGTTTATTATAATAGTGAGTAGAATTACCTGGGTTTCAATGATAGAATTATCACATATTCTTTGTTATGTACGAGATATTAAAATTTCCATCATATACTTTGTGGTAGGAAAATAATAGTTAAATCTTAGAGAACTGCATGGGAAGTAATTTGAACTATCTAATCATACTTTAGAATGTATAAGGAATATATAATTAGTACATGGACATGAATAAAAATTAGTAATTTGGGGACACGAACTAGTGCTCATATGGTTCAATATGATATAAACTCATGGTTAGTATAAGATAATGAGAAATTGAAGTTCGTTAAAGCCAGCGGTTTCCATATCTACAAATAAAAAGTTTGTTGATGCTTATGATGTTTCTAAAGAATTATAATATACACAATTATTCATTATAGTTCTTAATTTCATACCTAGTTATTAAATTTTTATCATTATGATAAAATTATGATAATGTTATTATCTAAGAAGTCAATGTTATGATATAAGACAAAAATAGATACTGAGGGTTATAATCTCTTGAGGTTTTTTACTCAAGGAGGTGAAGTCATAGATAGCAGAATAACCATGTAAGAAAAACATGGAAGGTTCAGTGACTAGAGCCTTAACTAAGTGGAATAATGATCTTATCTTGTGAGAACTAACAGGTTTATAGTCTCAGAGTTGGCTATAGTGCAAGTGGGAAAGATGTAAAAGTAGGCTCCTTAGACCCATATTTAATAGTACTTTTAGATTGCCATTTCATGTATATATTGATAGGAGCATGATGTAATCTTACCATAATAGTGTTGATACTTATGAATCCACAATTTACAAGGTAATTTCGATAGATTATTTTTCATATCAACAGGATATAAAAGTTACTATATATAATAAAAACCATAAGCTACTATGATAGCAACCTTAGACATATGTTTGGTTGTCTAGAGACCTCATACTATTCAAAAATAAATGATATATAACTCTAAAGTTTTAGGGGATAATAATCATTGAGACTACTTCTCATTAATTTTTCTCTTAGTGATATTGATTAGGGATGATCATGAGGATAGAACCTCCAATTGGAACACATCATGATTTTTGTTTCATTGGTAGTTCCTATCTACAAGAATGTGTACTAATATTCTAACTTGAGATTATTATCAGTGAGTTCCATTTTATTATATATTTTGAGTCAAGATTAAATCCATGACATTTTTTTGTTGAGAGGTATCTTGCATTCAGTGTTATTGGTGTTATGTGATTTATTGAATGATTAAGATAGAATTTATCACTTTTGAAATGAAGGGATACCTTGAGCCTTTTTGATTAAGGTGATGATAACTTTTACTAAATGCATGGAAATGGTAGAAGAAGATAATTATATCTAGTAAGGTTAATAAATAATAAAATAAGAAAGGATGACAACACAAAGTGTGCCTCCTACATTATGAGATATCATGAGAAAAAAGATATTATGTTACAAGATGAGTGTTCATAAGAGGTTTTTGATTCCATGGCTATAACTTATTTCCATAGAGGCCTTGATGGGTTTCTTGACTCTACTTCTAGTCTATGAGTAGTACTCACTTCCATCAAGGTAAGAACCTAGGGGATCACCGACAAAGCATATTCTCAATCCTAGTCAATTCTATTTAATTGGATTTTTAGTATATTGTGGACCCCATGGTGAGGGACTGGTAATATCTGAGTTTAAACTATCTCTTGAAAATAAATAAATTCAATATTATTAAAGTTATTAATAATATATAATTAATTTTTTTTACTTATCATATTCATCAGTTATTTAGTGGATAATAAGAAAATTATCTTTCAGATGATTATTTAAAATTTAATATTCAAGGTTTGTTAAATATTTATGTGGGAGAAATAAGTCAATTTAATACTTCATATTTTATCACCTAACATTATTTTAGTGTTACAAGTATGTAATACTTTACATATGATGTTTATGATACATTCACTAGGTCATAATTTTTTTTGGGGTATATTTGAAATGTTATACTTTTTGATAGGCTATAGTGAAAATTTAAAAACCTTTAACCTACCTATAAAAGAAAAAATATGACCAAATTCATGGGAATATTCACTACCACAAATTTGATCTATTCTCTAACCTCTCTCTAAAGTTATATAAAGAGAGAGATGAAGTTTTGGGGAATCCCAATTCATGTTATCCCGCCTGGATCAAAGAAATGATGGTCCCTTGATCATATTGACATATAAAACACTTCATATATCCGTGATAACACCCTAAGATTTAAGTTTAATGGTTGAGTAAGATTTTAGTACATGTTTGGATGATCTAGAGGGATCTAGATTCGGTTCCTTCAAGGAAAGATCACTAATATTGAGTAAAATCTGATTCCAATCAAAATTAGAATAGGTACGATTTCAATTTAAGTTTTTTTCTTAAATTAATTTACATGGTATCCTCTGGTTTTAATCAGGCTACGCTTAGGCTGGTGACGATATCACAACATCGATCACAATATAAAATTTTAAATTCTTGATATTTAGGGAAACCATTGAATTCCCAATACCCACAACTAGAAATCGCATGTTTCTACTACACAATTTCCTTCCCCATCACACTGACTACAACCCAAACACATTTATCCCTTGAATCCTTACCCATATACAAGAAAGTGAGTCCTTTAACTTTCCCTTGAACAAATTCATTACTATGTATAGGTTTTTTACTATATAAATTATTATCAATGTGACCTATAAAACCATAATTCGTATAAAGTAAAACCCTATGAAAATTACTCTTCAAGTGACCAATAGACTATAATTACACGCAAAACAAATGTACTTTCTCATATTCAAAATAAAATTTGGTATTATCATTATGCATAGAGATAATTACCTCATCTTTGATCATATCATGAAGATTAATTTCCACTAAAATCCTATGAAAGTGACCAAACCATTCTAATTCATTTTCCTTATCCAAATCAATTGAAATTCCTTATGAAGAACAATATCATAGAGATTTTTTAAATTCTATAGAACCTAATTAATCCCATGAATACAAAAAAGGAGCATTTCCCAGAAGAGGATTCAGAGCAGGTGCACTCACCAGAACAGAACCAAAAGGATTGTCAGAATGAGAGGGTATGGCTATGCCACTGGTACCAGTCTGTGCTTGCACGGGAAGCCTGGCCAGACGACCATGCAAAGGTGGAGAGCTACTATCATGATGCGGATGCTGGGGAGGGGCAGTTCCTTGTAGATAGTCTGGTTGAATTCCCTAAGACCTTCGGGTCATGTAATATTCTAAGCCTACGAGCCTTGTAATCTCTGAGCCTACGGGCCTTGTAAGGGTTCCCCCTCATCCCTTGAAAGGGCGGTTATCAAAAATCAATAAAAATGAAGGCCTTCGGGCCATTCAGGCTGAGTTATTTATATTAAATAGATTTATGTTAGGGGACCATTGATGAACTCGAAATGAATTTGGTTTCAAGAATAATGAACCAAATCCCCACAATATCTATAGAAAATATTTTCAAGGAAAATAATAGTGAAACAACCCATGCTCGAGTGAAATGCATTTCCAAATCAAGAATCCCAAAATGGAGGATACCTGATAGAATAAATCGTATTTATTCTTATACATTTCCCCTTATAGAAGAACAATTCATGAAAAAATAGAATACTTACATCAAGATAATTTTTTCCAAAAAACATTCGAATTTTCCTCTACATGATAAATCAATTCTTTCTTGATAATTCTTCCTACAAAAAAATCCTAAAAATAGAGAAATGGTTAAAATCCAATCTCATAAAAATGATTCAAACTAGAAGCCCTGACTTTTGAGCCCCACTTTCACCAAATATATATATATATATATATATATATAATTATATATAAATATAAATATATATACATAAACACAAATAAATATACATATATATATATAGTTATAAATTTCTCTATATATACCTACATAATATATATAAATATAAATACATATAATTATATATAAATATATATAATCATACATAAATACATATAAATATATATTAAATATTCAAGTATATATATATATATATATTATAGACAAATATATATATAAATATATATAAATACAACTATATATATAATTAAATATAATTATAAATATATATATACACATATAAATATACATAAACATATATATTTATATCTTATAAATAACTATATATATACCCTAATGAGATATTTAAATATATATACACATATACACATATTAATATTTATAAATATATCTAATTATACAAAAATACATATAAATATCTATAAATATCTATAATTATATATAATTATAAATAAATATGCATAAATAAATATATATTATGCATAAATATTAATATATTTAGATAATAATATAAATATATAGATATATATATATATATAAACACATATAAATATACATAAATATATATATATCTAAACATATATGTATATATATACACTCAAAATCCTTATTTTTCCATTTTCAAAAAACCATTTTAAGGTTAAGTGGGAACCTGATACATGTAAGAAGGATATAAAGAAAAACACATTGAAAGATTCCATGAAAATAAAGAAACTTCTAGTCTCAAACTAGTGAGAATACGTTGATACTTTTATGAAAGCTCCTTTAAACCATGATGTGAATAGACTAAACGATTGGATTTAATGATGGAGGTCATGAATGCTGAAAATACACAATAATAATCATAGGAAAACACATAAGGTTGCATTTGATAATACATAACTTTTTCTTACAAGTCAATCCATTCTTCATGTTATTTTAGGAGACCCTCAAATAAAATTTCCTTCTATGTAACATCTTTAAGATAATTCTTTGGAGAGAGATTGAAAATTCTATTTTTTTACTTTTCCACCTTACATTTAGCTAATGTATATTTACATGAAAAAATATTAATTTCCCCCTATAAAATAAATTAGAGGGGAAATAAAAACATGAGGGTCTCTTAATTTTAACCCCATAATATAAATAGAAATGTAAACTCATGGAATAAATTCATGAAATGCCAAAAAATTACAAGAATAACCTTTTAAACAAAGCAAAAATGTCATCAAAAGAACTAAAATTACAGTACATTAACTGAAAACTCAATTTTGGACCACTATCTGGTTTATTTTGTGCAAGAAAAGAGTACAAGGTTATCCCATACCAAAAATCATATACCTCATTACAATATTTGACTTGAAAGGTCATAGAGACCAAATAGACACCCAAATCCAAAGTTATTGTCATTTGAAGTTAAAGTTAGATTTTTAACTTCTTTTAGTACATTAATACAAATTTTAATATTAACTATTACCAAATTTCTATCCAATGTGGTCATATTTATTTTCATAATATTTGATTTAACAAGTCATAGAATACAAATGGAAACCAGAATCAAAATTTATTGTCATTTAAACATGAAGTCTTTTATATATTCACTTAATTATTAATTATCATTAATTTGTGGTGATTTTTAATAAACTATAGTGAATCAGCAACAATTTTTTAAAATCCACCACTAAATTAAATAAATAATAGAATAAAATAAACCTTTAGAATTAGTAGTGGTTAAAACCATCGTTAAAAAACTACTGATAAATGGAATTAGTTTTTAATAAAACAATATAAATTAGTGACACTTTTCTAAAACTACCACTAAAAAATATACAAGAAACATGTTGCGATGCTTTTAAAAATTGTTTCAAAAAACCACAACTAAATTATTTTTTCTGATAGTGTCGTCTATTTGAACTTATCTTCCAATTTCCTCTAACTTAGATTCTGATGAAGTGATCATCCTCTACCTTCCACATTAAGCATTATTTTGGTTGGTTCTTAGACATCCCCCCATATGAGATCTTCATTCTAAATAATATTTCTAACATCCTTAAACCCCAATTCATTTTCTGGTAATAATTACTTACAATTTTTACCATCATATCCAATGATTTGGATTCAATTATAACAATAGAATTACCCACACATAATCTAAATAGTTGAAATTAACTTATTCAATCTGAGTCTGAATAATGTTAAAATTATTCACATGATCATCCTTATGCCTACCTTTTAGAAACCTCATTCCAAACAACCTCTGAATAATAAACACCTTTTTCCAATCTATTATCTTTTAATACATGTTCAAAAAAGAATTCATATGTTATGCACGGGTCTTATTATCCTTGATGTTAAGGGAAAATTTCTATGATAAATATATCCATACCAACTGAAGTGTATTTCTATCCAACCCTTCCAATAATACTTTCTCCATAATGTGTAGTTTATCCCCATTTAATAGTACTTCAATATCCTTCCAAATTAGGTAGTATTCCATATACGTACTCCAGATATTAAATTATTACCAATAAAACTTGTCTATCTAGACCTTTCCTTCCTATGATGACATACCTTCCAATACAATGACACCCATTGAATCAAAATAACATCAATAAAAGTGAGTTAATGTTACCTATGTCTGCTATTGAGTGTGTGTTTCTAAGTCTTGAACTAAGATGTGATACCACTATTTGAGATAACCACAAAACCACTTACCTATCAAAATTTATCACAAAAACATACAAAGGTGGAAAAACTCTAAAAATTCCTCTAACTAAAATAAACTTCCTTGAGTTAAATGTACCAAAAGTTAGGGAGATGAAACCTCACCCTAAATCATCTCAATAATTCTATTAGATCTGTGACACTCAAATAAAAACAAACATATTCAAGGGAAAAATAATATCAATGGCACATTGGATTTATGTGGTCCATACACTGATACCAATGTCTATAAGAGAATACTTCTATATTTTGATTTCAATTGTAAGTTACAAAGATTACAATTACTTTGACTAATCGGCCAAGATTATCACTAATCATAATTAATCACATGAAACTTGTGAATTTGGTCCCACCAAATTTTATAGTGGGGAATAACCAGTTATCAGGTTTCACTTACATTAAATATTTTCAAACATCCCTCCACTGAGTGTGGTAACCTTCAATCACTTATTGAAATCTACACATAGTTGTTAACTTAAAATAAATAGTGAAAATTACTCATATGTTCTATATAATGAATCTTATCTTACATGATTTTCTACAGAACACCTTTAGGAATGAATTTTTTATATCATCATCAAAATCCACAATGAAAACATATTTTTGTAACTTCCATTCACACCTTTTAGAAATCTGACCACTACAGATCTTCAGTAGCATATTTTCAAGACGTCTTGACTCTGTTGGAGTTTTCTATTACTATTGTCTGATTAGGAAGAAGCCAAGTTTTAGTGTTTCTCTTCCGAGTTGATTTATCAGAAATTGAACAATATTCATATTCCTAACACAAACCATAATCGAGAAGGGAAAAAATTTGTGTTTCTTAAAAGAGGAAACAAAATTAATTTACAAGAGATTATTTTAAAAAAAAATCCAATACCCTAATTTAACCCCTCCCAGACTATCCTAATAGGAGCATGGAATTAAAAAGAGGTATCAGAGCCCACAAGTTTTAATATGGTGAATCTATCACAAGTTGAGGATAATTTTTTTAAATCATTCTATTATTAAGGATATGTTGATTCTATTATCTAAGAATGTGTTTTCACTAATGAAATGTAAATTTTGTGGCTACTTTTTATCTCACAATTACATATTTTAATAATGCTATAAGTTTCATGAGAGTTGAAGTTGTGAGAAATAAGAAAATAAAAATAAATACATATCTAAGTTATCAATGAAAAAAATACATTAAATGTATTATGACCCCACCTAGTTACATGAACTGATGCCCATGATGACTCATCAAATGAACTCAAATACACCTCCCAGTACACTAAAGTTTCCAACTAATGGTGAGATCTTGTTCTAAACATGGAGGATTGTGACCTCATAGATAACTTATAAAATTAATGTTCAAATATACTAATTTTTTAGTATAACCTACAAGTACATCATACATACCCACCAGTGAAAACAAAATAGGGATACACACTAGTAGAAAAATGATTTTTAACATTGACAGTTTGACGTCGGTTTCTTATAAACCGGCGTAAATAAATTTTGCGGTGAATTTTTCACGTCGGTTTTTATAAAAACCGATGTCAAAAAGAAAGAAAATTTGTTTTGGCGTCGGTTCATCAAAAAACCGACGCAAAAAAACAAAATATATATATATATTGGCGTCTGTTTTTATGAAAACTGATGGTATAAATTTTTTTAAAAAAATTAAAATGTTTTAGATAATTCACTAAGCTTTGATTTGACTGGTCGTGGAGCAAAAACGGAGTTACATATTAAAAGTTATGGATGCCGGAAGTTGATATTCTCTAAGAGATGTTTAAAATAAGTCCAACTTTCAAAGGCCATAACTTTTAATATGTAACTCTGTTTTAGCTACACAACCAGTCAAATCAAAGATTAAGGAATTATCTAAAACATTGTAATTTGTTTTTAATTTTTTTGTGTCAGTTTTCATACAAACCGATACCAAAAATATTTTTTTTTGTTTTTCGCGTCGGTTTTTAAAAAAACCGGCATGAAAAGTTTTTATTTGTTAATTTTTTAGCGTTAGTTTGTTAAAAACCCGATGCAAAAAATATATATTTTTAACTTTGTGGCGTCGGTTTTAAAAAAAATCGACACGAAAAATGTATTTTTTTAACTTTTTAGCATCGGTTTATTTCAAAACCGATGCAAAAAAGAATATCAATTTGAATTTTTGGCGTCGGTTTTCTAAAAAAATGACGCCAAAAGTCTAATTTAAATCCTATTTTGTGTCGGTTTCAAACAAAACAGACACCAAAGAGTAATTCGGGATTAGAATTTAAAATGTATTCACAACGCACATTTAAATTTTTAAAATCCCTCCTACATTTTCATATAGCACAATCGAAAATATTTTCATTTACTATATATATATCGAGTTTCTCCTTCGTTCATCATTTTCAACATCTTCAATTCAATCAAGTTTTCAATGCAGCTTCAATCGTTAATTTGAACAAGGTATATATTCTATTCATTTTTTTCTTTATTATTATTATTCTTCATTTATAAACAACTCGATTATCTTTCTTATAATGATGATTAATTATCATTTCTAAATATAATTTATATGATGATAAACTACATATAATTTTTATAGAAGCCCCTAAAACCATTGAAATATGTTTGAAGTATTATGCTTATTTTATTTCATTTGGTTTATATGATTTTAATTTATATTTATCATGTTTTCTTTGAAACGAGTTGTATCAATCGAAGATTTGATAGGTTAAACTTATAACGTCCATAAATTTTGATCTGTAACTCTATTTTAGGTCCACAACCATTCAAAACAAAGCTTACGAAATGATCAAAAACATAGAAGAAAAAAATTACTTTTTGCATCAGTTTTAAGAAAACCGAAGCCAAAAATGATATGAATTAGTTTTTTTGGCATCGGTTTTTTACAAAAACTGATGCCAAAAAACAAATGTAATTCGTTTTTTGAGTCAATTTACAGAAACCGACATAAAAAGTCATATTTTTTACGTCGGCGACTTCGACGACGGTTAAAAACTGACAATAAGGACAATTTTTCTACTAGTGACACTATGACATCATGTAATTTAGTATATAAAATAAATAACAACATACATAATGCATACATCCATATAATGCATGATATAATTATTGTAGCATGCCAAATTATTTATTTATTTTTACAAGAATTTTTACAGAATGAACCATAATTTTTCTCTCGATGAATCCTTATCTCATTAACTTTAGAATAATGTATGTATTTTGGAAAAGAAATTATATTTTACGAAATGGAAGGGTTCAATGACCAAGAAAAAAACACATATATGATAGGATAAAAAGAAAATAAAAATTTAATTTTATGGTCCATAATAATCAACCTAAGAAAATTAGTTGATAGTCATCCATCATCACTTCAAGGGAATGAGTTAAATAATTTAATACCTGATTTGAATCACCTAAAACTAGAAAGTTACAATGTTTGTACTATGATAATTTCTAGGGTTAAAATGATAACACAAAGTGATCAATGCCAACTATATAGAATTAATTATTAATCTCCAACTTTATATAGCCTAAACTCATTAAGGAAACACATCAAGAAATATAAGGGTTTTCTTGATTTTTATGTTTTAGAGACTTATATGATGACATAAAAGTGTTATTTAATGATTGTATTCATATGGAATTGATCAATTGATATGATCCATATATACACTAAGCTTTATAGAAGATAAAAAAAGATGAGAGTGTGAATCATTACATTCATAGGTGCAACAAAATATGATTTTTTGAATGTAAAACATAGCTAATTTGATACTCTCTTTGAAAAACACAACTAATTAGCCACATTTTTCAAAAACATGACCAAGTTAACCTTGTTTTGCAGAAAACATAGCTAATTTAGACACATTTCTCCAAAACGAAGCTAATTAACCAAGTTTTGTTGAAAACATCGCTAATTAACTTCAATTTTTAAAAAACGTAGCAAATTAGCTTTGTTTTTTTAAATGGTGTCTAATTTCCCACATTTTTTAAAAATGTCACTAATTATCAGTGTTTTCAAGAAAAAAATGCTAATTCCATATGTTTTGTTTCATAAAATATGTATATTTAACTATGTTTTTTAAAAAAATTATAAAATATATTGAAAATTAGATTTTTTGAATAAAAAATTATTTTAATAAAAATTATTTTTATAAATATTTATTTTAAATAAATATATATATTATAATAATATTATATAATTTCAAAATTATTATATATGAAATTTATATAGAAATATGTGAGTGTGTTATAGATTTATATTTTGAAATACATGTTTACAAATATAAATATAACACCCCAACACTGTAAAAAAGAGCATTGTTTTCGATAGCATATGTGACATGAAACAAAGAGCTTTAACAATCCATGAAATATATTTCTCAAAATTTAATCTCTTTTATATCTTGTGAAACATGCAACCGTGAGTCTAAATTAACCGTTATATAGTATTCCATTATACATTATTCATCACGTGGCGGGTATGAATAGTACATAATAAATTATGAAAAATATATGGTTTAAAAATGTAAAATAAAATTAGTTGGTTATATATTTATTATATATAAAATAATAATCTTTTTAAAATAAAAAAGAAGTGTTTTCAGAAAAGCTGTATTTTTCTAGAAGACAATTTAGTCTCTCTTTATGCACATAATTAAAAATTATTTTTTACTACTTTTATAAAAAATCATAGGATTAAATTTTTATAAATCATCATATCAAAATTATCTTAGGGTGAATTTTTGGGATTTTTCTGAAATGTTTCATTTTTTGATTAATAGTGAAACATATTGAATTTTAATTAAAAAACTACCTTTTCACCTTAAATTATTTTTAAAGCTAAATTATATTTTTAATTTTTGTTAAAGTAAAATTAGTTAAATTATATATCTATTAAACCATTTTAATTCATTTGAATCATTTTCAAATTGAATTTTTATATAAAAACTTTGTAAACTTTTGAATATTTTATCATTGAAAACTTGCTTTCTCATCATGTCTCCAGGATTAATTTTAAATTAAAATTTTCCAATTATTTTAATGGAATCCTGAAAATGTATTTAATATTTAAAATCATTGTAATTCATATTATATAATAATTTTAACTTAATTTTTTACCATAATGAATAGTAAAAACTAATAAAAATTAATTTCTACGGTTAAGTTAAAAATGGGTTTAACTAGAGTTAAAATAAATATATAAGGGTTAAATTGACCTAAAAACATTATTAAATATATTTTATGGACATATTTTGAACATATGATATCTAAGGATTTATAATAATCCATTTCAGACCCTTTTAACATGTGAAAAACATGGGTACACCTTTGTCTTTACAAAAATTAAAAGTGTGTTACTCACCTCACTTATAAAAGGACACCCACTATTCTCTCTTATTCAAACCATAAAACCATTTTGTTTTATAAAGTACCTTACCTAATTTAATCCCCTCATTCTGAAATCTTTAGCTTTTTTATAAATTCATCCTATGATGGATTTTAGTGCAAACATAATGAGGTTACCTGAAGAAGAGGTAAAGTTCTTCAATGAGATTTTTTATTTTATTTCTTCCTACACCCCCATAAATTCATATTAAAACATAATTAAATAATAAAAATGTTATCTTCCATACAATTATATGTTTTTTATGTAAAGGTAATGACCTACAACCATCCTCACTTTCATCAAATGGGTTAAGAAATCATTATTCAAGTGTATGAAGGATTACTGCCTCATTAACTGATGTTATTTATTTTTCCATTAACACCTCTCACATTTGGGTATTATTTTGTATATAAAGTAAATATATGGTATTATTAAAATAATTATACCTTTATAATCATTATATCATATATACATTTTTTTAATTTTCATTATATAGGGGATACAATAAAATTTCTCATGTGTACGGTGGACTACCACCTCGTGAAGTGATGTGATTCCTATTTCACTAACAGTTTACATAGAAGGTGATATGGGTAAAATATTACTTATCTCCTTTCCATTAGTATCATTGAAATATGAAAACTTTACCCATGTGTACGTACAACATACCATCTCTATGGTCATAATGTACTTAATTTTTTAAAAAAATATCTAATTATGGGTATTAAAAGAATAATTTATATATAAATATTAGTATTATTTCATGATTATTATTATACATATTATGGAACTATATAATAATAATAATAATTAGATCATTCATGGTGAAGCATGCATGTAAAAATAAGGTAACTAACACCCAAAACAATGAAAATAATAAAAAATAATTAATGAATGAGTGGTAATATGTTATAAAAGGATCATATATAATATTATAAATATAAATATGGTTATAGTATAAGTTAATAAATTTTTTAAAAAAACTATATAAGAGGTTAAATCAAGTTCAACCAGAAGTAAACCTCAGGTAAGGGACTTGACCTCAATTTTCCTTCATTGAGCCATATTGTATTTTTATGCACCTAATTTATTTTATATGGTGTATATACCAAATCTTTGACTTATAATATCATGATACATAAAAAAATCATGGTATTATAAGTTTTAATTTCAATAGTTTCATCCAATAAGATTTGACTTAATAGTTACTAATAGGTAAATAATTTCCTAACTCACTTTAATTTCATTTTGTTATATTACTTATTCATAATCTTTGATACTATAAGATTATGTGTGAAATAAATTTTGAATATATTATATTTTATTTCACTTGTTTTATGTGGATTTACAAATGATACACATAATTTATTCGTTGATTAATTATCACTTCAACGTTATGATCATTGTAAGGGTATATTACACAATCTCATTCTTATCTAGATATTTATTCTTGAATTTCAATTGAAGGAAATCATTTGATCATTTCTTCATAAACACATTTTATTTTTTTATCCTCTTGTTATTAATTATATTTTCATGTAATATTAACATTTTTTCTTCTCTATTTTTTCTTAAAATAATCCAGAATATGTTTTTAAGAAAATCCAACAACATTTCTCTCTTCGGTAGGAAATTCATTTTCTTCCAGAACCATGATTTCTAAAAATTATTTAAAAATTCTTTTCAACATTTTAAGAATGATTTATTAAATTAATTTCTACCCATTTTTTACTTATTACAAATTTTTTTGAAAGTAATACTCATATCATTTTCAAAACAAGGATCATTGGGATTTTAATGAAAATGTGAAAGGAATATTTATTTTAACACACTCGACAAGTATGAAATTTTCTACTATCATGATCAATCAATTTTTTAGAGCTTCCTTTAGAAATTTTAAATATTATTTTAAAATAAAATTATTTTCAATATGTTTTATGAATTTTTAGTTTTAAAAAGTTATTTTCAAAATGAAAAGGATATTTTCCTAAAGAATGTTTAAATATATTTTTATGGTACATCTATTCATCAACAAAAAAACTTGATTCTTAATCCAATTGGTATATGTTGGATTAATATTATCCTTATTATTTATATGGATGGTTTATGATCATTTTGAACAAGTAAATATTTACACTCACTATCTTGATTCATTTTTATTGTCATTAACATTCCCTTGAAGTATTCACTTACTTGTGATTGTTGGATATTAAATTTCCCCTAAATAAAGATATTATTTATTAGGTATATGTTTATTAATTAAACCATATATCACTTATACACATGGTTTTCTAAATTTACAATTATTTTTTATCTAGGAAAATATCAATAATTATTTATTCTTTATTCAATATGGATATTTGATGATAGGGAACATTGTTCATGAATTAAATTTTTCACTAGATATATAAGGCATTATTTGGATATGAAGATATGGGTGGGACCTAGTTATAGATATCTCCTTTTTTAATTAATAGTCTCATTAGATAAACTATTTAGTGAGCCTTATTTAAATGGGTTTCTACCCAATGGTTATAAACTTTCTTGATGAAATATCCTGACAGTAGAGGTATCATGATGCATGATATAATGACATTAAATAATTAACCATTTCCATCGTTTAGAACTAAGTTATTATTATCCATGAGTTTTTCATAACGATATTATCTATAGATGCATTTCATTCTCAGTTTATTGATTAAATGGAATGTAGTTTTAATTATTTGAATTTACATATTTATTATGAATTATCTTATTATCCATGTTATTTTCACAATGATATTATCTCTAGATGTATTTAATTCTTAGTTTATTTATTAAATAGAACATGTTTTTAGTTATTTACCTTTCTATATTCTACCATATTTTATCATGATATTCAAGTTGTTTAAATGGAATGTGTGGTCAGTTATTTACCTTTCCTTGTTGGTTATTCTAATTAATTCATGATAGGTTATGTTGTACTTAACCCTTACTGATCATTTGAGCTCACCCTTATTTTCTTTTCATTTCCAATAATAAATGAAGTTTACTATGATTTATATGAAAGGATATGCTATAGGGAATAATTTTTTCTTGAAAAAAAAATATTTGGTAAATTGTGTTTTTAAATTTAATATGAGAATAATATATGTATCTTGTTTACCAAGACTACAAAACTATTCGGTCCTTTGATATGTGATTCCTTGTATCATATATCAATGTAATAATGCAGACACTACCTTCAGGCTACTAAGGTTAGGGCCACTACAATTAATAGTAGAAGAAGTTTAGTATAAACCTTGGGAACTAGATTTAGGAAAACATAGATTATGGATCATAACCATATGATATAAATTAGGGATAAGTATAGAAGAACATCCTAAAGTTTTTCTAAGGAATATATTATGTGTTTTCTCCTGGAGATATATCCCTTCTTGGATACTACAAGTGGACATGGTTCTGGAAAAGATGTACCTAGGGGTAATAACTTCAAAACAGGAACATTGGGACTGACCAAATCTTCACCTGGTGTAAATCAATGGGACTTACTTTGCACATATTTTGACACTCCCAAGGGATTTTATTATGATAAGTCACTTTTAATTACAAACCATTATAAAGGATTTGAATAGATGATGATAATGAATGACCTAGGTTAAACCTAATATGTCTTAGATTGAAAATAAGGTGTTATTATTTAAACATATTATAAATTATTATATGGTTTCCCACTGGGATTATTTTTTCTCACACTATGTTTTTTGGTTTTAGTCAATGTATGGAACCTGAAGGAATCATGTTAACATTGAACATAAAGGATAATGTTGTGACTATGAGTAGTAAAATGGGATGATGACAGGAGTGAAATATATTTTTATTATTCCTAATCAGTTATACCAAAATATTATTAACAACCTTTACCTTAACAAACTCTCAGACTCACCAAACAAGATAAAGATGGATATAACTAAGATCTCAAGTGGACGAGACCATGGAGAAAATAAGGATTGATTTCATTCATGTCATAAATGTGTAAGGAGATTCCTAAGAAAGTGTCTCAGTTGAATAGTAAAATGATTTATGAGTGTAAAGTAAGGTTATAAAGTAAATAATTGGAAAGTAAAAACAAGGAGTGTGATGGAAGGAAATAAATCTCATCATAGAGATCAATTTATAGTCCATTTTATTAAATATAGATAACCTTGGAATTATTTGATTCAATGCCTTATTTTAAATTTTATTCCCTCTACTAATGAAGGACCTATATTAAAATAAAATGGATAAAGTATTTATGTATTATGATTCAAGAATTAAATTGTAGAATTATTTTACCAATGGAATTTTGGTTATAATAATCATGAAACATCTAAAGATTGTGTTAAATTTTAGAAGAATACTTGTCTTCATTAATTTATGAGTTATAAATACCAACATGGTCTTATAAATTTAATATTTATCATAAGTTCGAAGTCTTAAGCACTCATTTTTAGGTTTTATTTAATGGGATTATACCAGGATTAAGGATATTTTGGGAGAAGTTTATGTAAAGTATATTTTTTAATATAAAATTTAATTGAGGAATAATTCCATTAAATTTTGTAGCCATAAGTTTAAATTTATTGATAACTTTTAGGTTTAATATAATCATTAATGAAATTATATTAATATTCAAATAATATTATTACATTTTTTAGGAAAAATTAAATTTTATTGAAAACCATAGTAAAAAAGGTTATTTAATGATTAATTTTATTTAAAGGATGTCCACTATACTTTTTTTGAACGTTATAGAAATTATATTAATATAGTTTTATAAAAAATAAAACCCTCATATCGGGTGAAAAAACATCATGTTTGAAAAGGCCATGGGGATTGAACACAAAACTGAAGGATGATAAGGGTTTAATGCCCACCACTGGCCTACGTGGTGTTTTGGTTAAGATTTGATTGTTTTTTTTTAATTATTTAATGAACAAATATTAATGATGAACCAGTGGTGATACTATAGATATTTATAGATTAATGTATTATATTGGATAACTTATGCTTAACATATTGTTTTTAAAAAATATTTAGAGACAAATAAAAATACTTGTCACTATTTTATAGATCTTATGATATGTTAAAAGTGAATTTTAGTTCTTCATGAATAAAAAATTCTTTTTTGGATATTCATTTTTTAGAGTAAGAGATGAATTTAAAATTTATCAAACTAAAACCAAAAGATGAAATTGTGATTATAAAATAAAAACATATCAAGTAAGTATATTTTCTTATATTCTTAAATAGTAAAATAATTCCCCAACTTTAGTAAAAAGGATCTTAAAAAAATGTTATCCTATTAAATTCATATCTGATGAATCATATGTTCTTTTAAATCATCATAGAATTATGGTTTTGAGTTCCTTAAATTTTCCTTGATCATTCACTTTGTTATGATCAGTTACCTCTATCACTCTCTATATTTATCTATTCTTTAACTTCCATGACCATATCTTCACTTTCCACCAATGATATCCTACTTAGAAACCTAGAATGTTTTTATTCCATTTGACCTTTGTACTTACCTTTCACTCATTTTAAAAGGGTTTTTTATTATCCCATTTATGAAGTGGGTTTCTCAACAATGGTAATTACAAATGCCAAACCCTGGATTATTGTGATCATGTTTAAATTGCAAGGATGAAATTTATTTAAGGTGGGGAAAATGTAACACACTAAAATTATATAAGAATAAAATTGTTTTTGATAGAATATGTGACATGAAACACTGAGATTAAATGATACATGAAATATATTTATTAAAATTTAATCTCTTCGATTTCTTTCAAAATACACTACCACAAAACATGGCAAGGGAAGCACTACCCTTTATCAGTGCTAAACAGAAAGCGTTGATAAAGGGGTGTGCCTTTATCAGTGCTAGATAAAATAATTGATAAAGCCAACCTTTATCAGAACTAAAATAAGAACTGATAAAGTTGTACCATTTATCAGCGCTTTTTTAGTGGTGATGAAGGGAAAATTTATTAGCGCTATTATTAGAACTGATAAAATTTTTTATTATTAATTTATATAAAATTATAATATTTATAATAAAAATAATGTGTTTTGTATAGATTAAAAATTATATACCAATATTTATAAATATATACTCTTTATTGTTATAATTATTAATATATATATATATCTTATATTTCATTTTAAATAAATATATAAGAATATAAATAAATTATTAAATAAAAACCACTGGAACCTTTATTAGTGCCTGTTAAAAGCGATGATAAATGTATGTTTTATCATCTCTTTTATTTTAGTGTTGATATAACATACCTTTATGAACACTTTTAACGAGCGCTGATAAAGGTTCCAACAGTTTTTATTTAAGAACCCTAACAGGACCCTCCTCTCTCACACACGTTCAAGCTTTCACGGAAGCTAAACCCAACCCATTTTCCACTGCGACCTCTCCTCCTCCTCCACCTCCTCCTCTACCAATGGGTTTTCCTCCTCCACCACGACCACCATACTCCTATGCCACTGCTGCCTCCACCACTTCTACCTCTAGCGCCACTGCATCTGGTGCCACTACCTCCAGTGCCACTGCCTCTAGCACCACTGCCTCCTCCGCAGCTGCCTCCTCTGCGGCTGCCTCCACCATGGCTGCCTCCTCCGCTGCTGACTCTGCTACTACCTCCACCACATTTTTATATCGTTGAGTTGGTAAATCTGATTTATCTGGTCCCACAGAAATACCATATTTAGATTTTAAATGATGTACTAGGTAAATTTTATATGTTTAAATAATGATCAGGATAATCTTGATATGATCCAAAGGTGATTCATGAGGTAAATCATGATTCATTATGTGATTTTGGGGGTGAAATCCATTCATCACATTATTTAGGGGGTGGACCTATTTATTCACATGATTGAGGGATTGAATCATTTGTAAAAATGTAGTGGTAGTGTTTTTCCTGAGATTAGATATTGTAGACAATAGGGGGAAATGGTTACTTAATATTGGGTTTGACAAGTTCATTTTGAGGTATGACTCGGACTTTTTGAGGGAAATTCAGCATGTTTGGGCCTTGTTCATAAGCAGTAGAGACTTGTTTGATTCTCTTTGGAAAAAAATATGACAAGTATTACTAATTTTTGGAGGGTTTTTTCATATTTGTTTTGGTTTGGTTAGTTTTAAACCACACCAAGTGGGTTGTTTTACTACTAGATTATGTGCTAAAATAGGCATTTACGATGGTGGGGAGCACTTTGGGTCAGGATCATGGTGTGTATCAACTAGAACCAGATGATGTGTTTAGTGAAAAAAATTGTGCCCTTGAATGGATGGGTTTCATGGATCATTATATATAGGTTTCAATGATGTTTAACCAGACATGTCCCATTCCTAAATCTCATTGGACATATTTTGGATAGGTATAACATATGACTTCTCATTTTATGTTTTCTTTTCAGTTTGAAATCTCCTCTATTGTGTACCTCTCCTCTGTCGCGAGCATACCTCTACCGTGTACTGAACGACACCTTCGCGGTGATTTTTCTCCTGTTACTAATTGGTTTCCTCTTGTTCTCATGTTATTACTATTTGATATTTATGGTTATAATGTGAAATGTACGGGCTAAACGCCCCACTGAAAATTTTGGTCATTGGTGGTTCTTGTTTACGCACTAAATTAATTTCATGTTGGTTGGTTCCTATTGAAAATTTGAATATAAAAATTTGTAATTTATGTATACTTGACTTATGAATGAACACCCTCGAATTATAAAACTTCTATGATAACCCATGAATTAACAAAAAAAATTTAATAAGGTATGATTTGTAAAATCTGAAATTGTGATTGTTTGGTTTGTATGGTGTTGTGATAGTGAGAACAATTGTGTATTTGTATGGTGTTGTGGTTGTTGGCATGATTGATATGCCATTTATTTTCCATGTTGTATTTCTTCAACCATTGAATATCAATCCAAACTTTACCCATTTCAATGGAACCACCACTTTGTTACTAGTGCAATTCCACTGAATCCTAGAAAACCACTTCACTAGAGGACTCTGTGAGACACTTTATGGATACCCTAGCCAAAAATGGATTTCACCTAATTTCTTTTTGTGTGGGAAAAACTATTGGAGAATAAAAACTCACATGCCGCTCTATTTATAGAAAAAAAATCTTTGTGTTTCTCATTTTCAATGTATTGGTGGAGACAAATAAATTTGAGGAATGTGATGTGATCATCGATCTTTTGGGAAATTACAATGAGATGTGATTTTATTATTTATGTGTTTGACTCATTCTCCACAAACCTAGAATTCATTTCTTAAAAAAAATTCAATGATGACCATTTTTATGATAAAATGATTATAGTGAGAAAACATTGAAAATGAATAATAATTAAATAAATTATTCTTCTTCTCATAAGGTGCAAAAAATTAAATACTTCATATTTTCCCAAAAAATTATCATTATGTGACTTTAATTATTTTAGGATTTTTATTTCATGTAAATAATGAGGTTTTTAAATAAATTGAGATTAAATAATTGAATTATTTTATTTTATAAACACATAAATAAATTAATATGTTTACTTTGATTAAATTTTACCTATGTTCATGCTACTTTAATTATTTTAATATTTTATTTCTAGCATGGGATGAACATGAGGATTTAGCTTTCACATGTTTTCTAAAATTTTATTTCATGGACTTTTCCTAGTATTTTTTTTATAATGTGGGTTTTTTTATTGATTATTATTTAAACTAAAAAATATCCTTAATAAAATTATTATTTGGTAATTTATTTCTTTATGGAATAAATTTTAGTTCAAATAATTGAAATACATTAAGAATCTTTTCCCCCCTGAATAGAGAATTATAATATTTTCTAATACTAATGTTCTTTAATGAACCTAAACATGAGATCACCCAAGGGTGGTTGAGTATTTTTTCCACCACCACTATCACAAATATTCAGATGTAATACACATTTGAGTTTGATGGTTATTCTGTAATGTCACAATAGAGTAAAATCGAAGAGTTCTTGGGTTTAGAATCATGATGATATTGATATGGTGAGTTCTAGGTGTATTTTAAATAACAGTTGGATGATGATGGATTAAACAGTGATAGTTGGAAAGATATTAACCCAACAAGGTGCATTGGATGCTATGAGGGTGACAAATTTGGTTGGTAATGGAAACATAACTATGAAATGAGGTGAAAGTGGTGTCTATTGTGTGAAGATGATGTTTTTCAGATTTTATATATTTTTAAAATACATGGTATATAGTCTTGTTAAATGGAACATGCTTCACCATACATGGATTTCATATAGATCTTAATGCCACACAACATTTATCTCCAAACTTTAAACCACATGACTCATCTTCTAACTCAAACTTGGAATAAGTTTCATTCTAAATGGTATATCTCATGTAAGCCTAGGTCACACACAATGTATCTCCAAGACATATACTTCATCATGAAACAATGTACATTTCATGAAATAAAGGTAGAACCACATGATATGTGTTTTACATCACTCACACCATGTATAGATACCATAGAAACTTGGTGTGTATAGACTATACACCCCTAGTGGTCAAGTAAGGACTTCACACTCTGTATTCCACAAAAATGTGATGCATAGCCGGTGAGGTGACTCAGTATGTATCTAAACTACACACCTTTATCTCAAGTTGTTCTATATGTCATGTATTTTTAGAGGCATCATGTAGTCTTTTTAAGACTAACTTACAATTAATTTGAGATATTTCAGATTAAATCAGGTAAATCTTATCCATACATGATGCTCACCCTACTAGACACACCATGTATATGGATTTCACATGAGTTTAGAAATGGTAGTATACAATCAACCTTGACTGAGAACCCTACACATTGTGTACCCATTGAAAGAAAATCTATGTTATTTTCATTATTATTATTTAGTTTTCACTTAGATGATAGCATTTCATGTATTAGTATCCCATTATAAATATCTTCTCATGTAGATCACAATACTATGATTACCTCAATCATTGGAAATTGCACATGATGTGGTTTGGATATTTTAATTATCTTCACTCTGCTTGAGACTTTACAAGTGACAAGTGATATGTTTGGAGAAAATATGGAGTATGGTAATCCCCCGTGTTTCGGTGAAGAGTCCTCCATGTATAGGTTTTAGGTACTCCATAGAGATATAAAAAAGAGAGGGTACAGTCTCCCATATATAGATAGAGTTCAATTACTTTACATGTTTTGGGGTAGGTTCCTCTATATCATTAGAGTCGGTACTCTCTAATGTATCGATGGAGGGTCCTCTATCAATGGATTCAGTACTCCCCCATGTGTCGGGGCAGGGTCCTCCAAAAGGGTTAGGTACTCCCTCAGTAAACACACATATAAATAAATGGTGTGTAATCCATAACTACAGTTCTTGAGATATAACATGGAAGTTATAGAATAATTTATGATCAAGAATCTCAAAACTAATAAAATATTAACATGTAGACTTATTTGGGATATCATCATCCTTTTGAGCCTTTTTTTATTTCCTTTCAGTTATGAATTGCAGTCAGATTTTTGATTATGGGTTATGTGGGACTTACACTACCCAAGGTATCACTAATTTCTTATATGATATGATCCTTCATGGGAGTGCACTATGATGACTGGTTTCTTCCTTTTACATGGTTTTCTTGACATTGGATTATGTCTAGTTCTTTTATGATACCTTATATTACCCCTTGGTCATAGGTTTTGGTTAACCTATTGTTATATCCTTACATTTTTTTTGAGGGCGTCCTACTGGTTATGTTTACAATCACATCTCTATGGCCTTTATAACCACATGTGATGTGTTTATTTTTATATTTTATAGTTTGGAGATGAAATTTGTGGACATAGAGTTAGTGAGGTTAGAGTAACAGGGAAATTGTATCCAATGATGGTTCATGGTAGATGCATTTGTACCATGAATTTTTTTTATAAAACCCAAACAATGCTACTTGATTAATTAAAACATAATATTAGGAAAGTTCGATATCGAACCCATAAATACAATGAATATGAATTAGGAATGTATGAATGTAAATCGGTTGACAAAAGAGTATGAAGATGGCGTGAAAGAGTTTATCAAGTTTGCAGAAGATCATGCATGTGACCCTTCTCAAATCCTTTGTCCATGTTTATGCTTTTGTTATTCAAGACAAATTAGTCCATAGGAGTTGGAATAACACCTAATCTATCATGGAATAGATCTAAGTTATACATGTTGGAATAAACATAGGAAAAAAACGAATGTAGGTAGTGGCTCGGATAACATGGCATTTTATGGATCATCTAATATGATTACAAGCGTGAACAATGAAGACGAGCATATGGAGGATGTGATTACAGATGTGAATGATTATATATATCGTATTTAGGAAATGACAAGGACTGTTGAAGATGAACTTCGTGATTGCCAAAAATTATTTGAGAAGTTAAAGAGTTGTGCAAAAACACCATTGTATGTTGGTTGCACTAAATATATTGCATTGTCAGCCATAATGAAGTTGTATAATTTGAAAGAAGGCAATGGGTGGAGTGACGCTAGTTTTACATAACTACTTGCTCTCCTGCATGACATGCTTCCAGAAGATAATGAGATCCCAAGCTGAATATATGATACCAAACAAATGCTATGATCGTTGGGTATGATCTCTGAAAGAATACACACTTGCCCGAATGACTGTATGTTGTTTCGCAAGGACCAAAAATCACATAAAGAATGCCCAAATTTTGGTTATTCTCAATACAAGAAAGATGATTACCATCCTAATAATGTTTTATGGTACTTTCCAACCATTTCAAGGTTTAGGCTCTTATATGGAAGTGAGGAGACTACAGGGTAATTTACATGGCATGCAGATACAAGAATTAAAGATGGGAAACTACGTCACCCGACAAACTCTCCTCAATAGAAGAGAATTGATCATGAGTATCCTAAATTTGGAAACGAGCCGAGAAACCTATTTTTGGTGTTATCTATAGATGGGGTGAATCCTTTTGGTTTTCAAAGCAGCAGTCATAATACAAGGCTGATTTTGTTGGTAAATTATAACTTACCACCATGGTTATGCATGAAATGAATATACATCATGTTATTTATGCTTCTATCAGGACCAAAACAACCGGGTAATGATATTAATGTTTATTTGGCTCCGTTGATCAAGGATTTGAAAATATTGTGGGATTTAGGTGTTATATTGTATGATGCTTACAAAAATGAAGATTTCACTTTGAAAGCCATGTTGTATGGGATGATAAATGACTTTCTTTCTTATGAAAATTTTTCAGGATATAGAATTAAAGGAGCTCAAGGGTTTCCCATTTGCGAACAAGGTACACAGTCAATTAGGTTAAAACATTCATCGAAAACTTTGTTTCTAGGACATTGTATATTTCTACCCTGATGTAATACGTAGCGATCTTAGAAGACATCATTTGAAAAAAGTTCAGAAGAACCTACAACATCGTCTCCAATAACAGGTGATCAATAGTTTGAGAAAATAAAATATGTGGACACTAATTTTGGTAAACCATTTTCAAAAATCCCTACGAAAACCGGTTGGAAAAAGAGATCAGTTTTTTTTTGAATTACCATACTAGAATTGTCTATCTGTCAGAAATTTTCTTGATGTTATGCATGTTGAATAAAATTTATGTGATATTGGCATCAGTATATTGATAAATTCACTCAGAAAAACAAAGGATAGAATTAAGGCTAGATTGGACATGGTTGAGATGGAAATACGAGAAGAGTTGGTACCAGTGAAGGGTGAAAAATGAACATTTCTTCCCCCTATTTCTTACACTCTTTCTAGGAAGGAGAGATGTCAGTTTTGAAACTTTTTGAATGACATAAATGTTCTAGACGGGTATTCATCAAATATCAATAACATCATGTCAATGAGTGATTTAAAATTAAAGGGTCTGAAATCACATGACATCCATGTTTTGATGTAAGATCTAATTCCTATAGATTTATGTTGTATTTTGCCCAAGAATGCCTGCCATACATTAACGAAGCTCTATTTCTTCTTCAAATCTATATGCAGAAAATATATAGACCCATAGAAATTGCCATCTATGGAAAGAGAAATTGTAGTCATATTATGTGAATTTGAAATGTTCTTCCCGCCAACATTTTTCGATATGATGGTTCATTTGATGGTTCATTTGGTGAGAGAGATTGGACTATGTGGTACATTACATTATAGATGGATGTACCCCATTGAACGGTGTATGAAGATTTTGAAAGGGTATGAAAAAAATCGAAGATGTCCAGAGGGTTGTCTTGTAGTGCAATATATTGTTGAGGAAGTCATTGAATTTTGTACCGAATACCTATCCGGTGTGGAAAACGTTGGCCTACCAAAATCTTGTCAGACTGGGCAGCTTGAGGGTGAAGGAATTTCTGGAAGAGAGGTTGTCACAATCAATATTACAAATCAGGAGTAGGCTCACTTTTACATTTTTCATAACAGTTTCGACGTTGAACCATATGTTCAAACCCACAAAGAAATTCTTAGGCATTTGAATCCTTCTAGGGATGAAAAATGGATATCATATACACATAATCGATAGTTTATAGGATGGTTTTGGGACCATATTTACAAGCAGTTATGTGAAAATCTAGACTCAATTTCCTAATGACTATGATATCTAGCCGGATGAGAAATTGTGAATATATTATCTTACAATTCTTATATTGTAAATGGTTATACATTCTATACTAATGAACATGATGAAGATAGTACCATGCAGAATAGTGGGGTTACACTTGTGGCTAAGGTGATAAATGTTTCTGTTGCTAAGGATAGAAATCCAATTTATGTGAATATGTCATACTTTGGTATCATCAAACAAATATGGGAGTTGGATTATACGAAATTCAAAGTGCCAATTTTTCAATGAAAGTGGGTTGATAACATGAGTTCTATTAAAATAGATGAATTAGGATTCGTAAAGGTTGATTTTAGTAAAGAAGGGGAGAAAGACAAACCATTTATAATGGCATCACAGGCAGTACAAGTAGTTTATGTTCTAGACCTCGCAAACTGAAATTGTTCAATTGTTCTGTTACTGACCAAAATAACTGAAGGGTCAAATGAAAGTTCAACGGAGGATAACCCTTTTATAGGAATTTCACAATCATTTTGTAGTGGTCCCAATGTAGACGGAGTTTTTTATGTCAAAGGAGAGAACAATGAAGGGATTTAAATAGTTGATAGAGGGGTCAAATCTCTTCAGCCTTTAAAAAAAGTGAGTTCAATAATCAGGTTATTTGTTTATTGTAATATACATTTTGTTATGTTACTTTATTATATGTTCGCTGCTACATTTATGTAATCTAAATTAAATGTTAAACCACTTCTACAGATAATGACTTCTTGACCTGCTGATGCGCCCAATCTCGAGGCACAAAAGGTCTCTCAACCAGGTGGTGGTGGTCCCAGTGCAGAGCAACAATAGGTTTCTCAACTTGTTGTTTCTAGTCCCAGTGCTGAGGTACAACAGGTTTCTCAACCTATTGTTGTTAGTCCTAGTGTTGATGCTAGTTCTCTGGGGGAACATAATGATGATACTTCTGAGGAAATGGTAGGAAATAGAACCCCGAAAGTGCAAAAAAAACAAGAGTGTCGTAGTTTGACAGTGTTAGCCAAAATCCTTAAGGCAAAAGCAAAAGGAATCAAATTTGAGGTGGGATGGAATAAGCAAGGCCAACATGTTAACCCCAACAGAACCATATTTAGTAGCTATATTGGAATCGTCACTCAACAATGTGTTCCGATTGATGTACAGTCATGGCACCATGTTTTCACCTGTCTTAAGATGCTAATATGGGAAGAGATTATGGTAACATTATGATATCATTTTTTTAATTTATTAAAATAAATAAAATACTAAAACATTGACTTACTCTTCATAATCCATTATAGAGTGCCTTTATAGTAGATGACTCGCACAAGGAATATGTATTAAGAGTTGCAGGAAGGATTCATAGATTTTTACGCACAATTTTAACAAAATATCATCTTAAAGATGCTGAAGGGAAAATCAAGCCGCACCCACATCCTCTTTATGCACAATTGATATCCCAAGGAGCGTGGGATACATTTAGCAACCATCGTGGGGAGAAGACTTTTTAGGTACATTATGTGGGGTAATACGTTGTTTGACTTTTCTTGTATTCATCAAATTGATTAATAGTTTTTTATTTATGAAACAACAACTAAGTGCTGAAAATAAACAACACGCAATAGAACCAATGTACCCTTACCGTAAAGTAATGATGGGGTACGCTTCACTTGAGAAAGAATTGCTACATATTTTAAATCTAACATACTACTTTTATGTGACATAAAACAACACCATAACCATGTTTCTCTATTTATATGGAGATTGATGAATTGAAATCAAAATCCATATCCATCCCATTCTATGTGCTATAGAAGGAGGCTCGTGTAAATAAAGAGGGGATACTGATAGATGAAAACACACAAAAAGTGTGGTAAATATGTGTAAGTGTGACATAATATAAATTTTATTTGCTTTAAATTGCTATTACATAACAATGACTACTTATTTTTATATATTTTATATCTGACATAGTTACAGGAATCAAAAACACCCTCACGAGATGCATACATACTTTTAGTGGCCTTGAAGCAACCAGAACAGTATGGATGCGTCAAAGGTGTGGGTTTTGGGGTGACACCCCGAACATATTTTTAAAAACAAAAACAAGAGGAGGATCAAAATGAAAAATGGAAAAATGAAAGAAAAATTAGCTATTTTTCAAGAAGAATAACAATACCAGAGATAGATGATAGCAAGTTTGATGGGGGAGAGGCAAAGAGAAGAAACAACTCAACAACAACCCATGCGTGACGATCTTGCCCAAACCCCCACAAGCTTTGAGGCAAGCCATTCCCCAAAAAACCTGACTTAGTTGTGGTAATCAATGTTTTAATAATTGTTTCTGTGAAATTTGAATCACATAGACACTGATACCTTTACTATACTAATATTCTAAAGGGTGAAAATGAATGTGATCTATATCTATCAACTCCCACTTATCGCCTTGCAGGAAGAGATATAGTGTTTAATATGTAGAATAACATGCTACACAATATACAACTTCCAACAAATCATTTCAGAGTGTCAATTAAAGTAGCTAATGAGCTGAGTGATGAGCTACCTGTTCCAAATGATGATGATGAAATTCATACGGTTAAACAATCTGTTGGAACATTCATCACATGGCCAACAATTCTTGTAAAAAACACATCGACAAGGAGGTATCAATTTCGAATTTATTTTTCAAGATAGACCTTTAACATTTAATAAAAAAAGGTCTGAATAGATGAATGTTATTACAGAATGACAAAGAGAAGGGGGTGAAACAAAATATCAGCTCAAAATTATCTCAATGATCAACCAACTGATTGAAACGGTCTACTCAGAGCACCTTCACCCCACACATTCTATATCCATAGTTAATATCATTGCAGGCTCATGTGGATACAAATTTGATAGATGGAAATGCTCACATAGTTGATTTTGAAAAAAAAATATGTACGAAGAGGAAGCATCGGATTTCATTAGTGCTGAAAATGTAAATGAAATCATCAAGTATGAATGGCTAAGCACCTAAGTTGTAAATGTATACATGAGGTATATTTTCATGATTTGATTTTACAAAATCTGATATAATCTAATAATTATGACTAAATACATTTAATATTTTTCACAGGCATATATATGAAATACAATTGAAGGTATTTCCCCATAAACAAAAATTTGGACTTGTTAGTCCTCACATCACCTCTTCAAAACATAAAATAGATTCTGATAAATAGGCTGTAATAATGTCTTCCCTTCTCAAATTGTTTGAAAACAAAATTATGGATGATAGACTCTTTTTAATACCAGCGATGCAGGGGTAAAACTCTATAATTTAATCATATCAACTATATTTTCATTTCTTTATTTAATTATTCCTTCTTGTGTTTTTAGGTAGCATTGGATGTTGATTGCAGTCAATTTGGATACTTGAAGATTTATTTTATGGATTCAAGGCATGGATATCCAACAAACCAACCACGCATGATGGAGTTTGTTAATTTTTAATACACTAGATCCAACATTCTAAAACTAAACATCTAGTTATATAATTTATATTATCTTTTAATGAGGATTCTGTTATGATAGGGTGGTGCATCATATCGTCTACTTCATGGAATGAATCCAGGGCCTAAGGATAAGAACACCTACAAGATCTACAACTAGAAAAGTATCCTGGTATATATAATAACATTGCACTATCTAAACACATATCAAAACAAATTAATTATTATTTTTTGATGTTTCTGCAGTTTACAAAACAAATAAACAGAAAGTACTGTGGTTATAATGTTTGTAAATTTATGAAAGAGATCGTATTTCATCAACAAACTAGCATCCTTGACGAGGTATTTTCGAAAATAATTACACATTCATTTAAAATATTTATTAATCCTTTGTGTATTTATATTTTTTTTGTACTACCATGACTATCGCAAAAACTCATATTCACAAGATGATATAAATGTGTTTAGAAACAAATGGGCAACATACCTGATGGAAGATTGTACACAAATAGGATGAAGGTGAATTCATACTACTTATGTTATCCATATATGATCATTTATATCTCCATTTTTTACACTTATTGAGCATATATGATCACCCTTTATTATGTTTTATATTCTTATGTTATGTTGAATGGTTTTAGAAATGAAATTTCTTTCTAGTAAAGAATAACTCATTGGACTACACTGGTCGATAGTGTGGAAGTCGACCAATGCATAGTCATTCAGTCCACTCACAAGCATCTTAAAAGCTTGATGGGAACCAATATCTTGGATTTTCAATTTTCTAATTAGTTTCCCTTATATGTTGGTGGGGGTGTCCAAGAGGGAGGGGGTGTCTAGGAGTGGGGGTTTCTAGGAGGGGGTGTGTCCTAGAGGGAGGGGTTGCCCAGGTGTGAGGGTGGGTGGGGGTGTCCAGGAGGGAGGGGGCTATACAGGGGGTGTCCAGGAGTGGGGGTGTCCAAAAGGGAGGGGGTGTCCATGAGTGGGGTGTACAGGAGGGGAGGTAGGGGGTCTGTCCAGATGGGTGGGGGTGTCCAGACAAAGATCCATTCAATTACATTCGATACTGATAATATACAATGGGTAGATCACTTCTAGAGTAGCCTGAAGTGGGTTTGTAGTGAGGCATCAAAAGTTTCAACCAACCAAACCAATTACAAGCCAATGTAAAGGCCCAAGAATTATCTTCTAGTTCAATTTAAGGCCCAATATATCTTATTTAATGTCATAAAGACCCAAAATATGCATCATTTACATTTCTCACATTAGATTTATGTGAAATTTCTTTCCTATTCCTCCAATATATTTTTTGTTTGGTGTTTTTCCATGATTTTCTGAACTGTATATGTTCAAAATATATATGATTTTGTAATTCATATTAGTGAATAATGGTGAATGAATAATATTTATTCCATTATCAAATAGATGATGAAAATATAGTTGGATATAGAAGGTTGTTAATGGGTAAACACTAAAGAACTATGAGGGAGGGGGTGTCCAGGAGGGAGGGGGTGTCCAGGTGGGAGGGTGGGTGGGGGTGTCCAGGAGTGGAGGGGGTGTCTAGGAGGGGAGGGGGTTGTCTAGGGGGTGGGAAGGGGGACATCTAGGGGGAGGGAGGGGGATGCAAGGGGAGGGAGGGGGGTTGTCCAGGAGAAGGGAGGGGGGCTGCAGGTGGAGTGGTGGGAGGGGGGGTTGTCCAGGGGTAGGGAGGGGGCTGTCCAGTGGGCTATCTTGGGGAAGGAAGGGAGAGGTTATCCAGGAAGGAGGGGGTGTCTATGAGTGTAGGGCGTGTCCAGGAGGGGAGGGGGGTTGTCCAGGAGGGGAGGGGGCTGTCCAGGGGGTGGAAAGGGGGATTTCCAGGGAAAGGGGATGTAAGGGGAGGGAGGGGGTTGTCCAGGAGGAGGGAGGGGGCTACATGTGGAGTGGTGGGAGGGGGGTGTTGTCTAGGGGTAGGGCAGGGGGAATTGATGTTAACCGAGGCGTCGAGGTAGATCAAAAAACATGATAAAAAACCTTTTTAGGCCTTTAATAAGATCATCATGTTGATTTTAAATATATTTTAATATATTCATTTAGTCTATCAAATACATGACTAAAATCCCAAAAGATAAGACTGAAATTCACTAAAATGTAGGCTGTAGAAGACATGCATTCTGTGCTAGTTTTTTTCCAAAAGTTTCAACCATGTGCTTAAAATAAGAAGTTGTTGTAGTTCGTTGTCTCAACATTTATGGTGTGGTTCCATAAATAGGGTTTTTTCCTCTGAATAAGAATGTTAGATGGTACCAATGGATTAAATAGAACTTATTCATAATCAGTTGTGGTCTGAATGGTAGTGAGAACATCTTTTATGGCTAAGTTCTCAGATGTTTCCACTCATGTGTCCCATATCATTAGTTCCCTACCAT
Organism: Viscum album; assembly: GCA_963277665.1. NCBI lineage: Eukaryota > Viridiplantae > Streptophyta > Magnoliopsida > Santalales > Viscaceae > Viscum > Viscum album. The sequence goes on from OY728152.1 coordinate 1,965,563,702, forward strand.
TGAACAAAGGTTTTTCAGTTCCTTGGGAAACTTGGTTCCCATCGCATATGACTGTGATCGCGTTCTCCATGATGTTCTCACCTCTGTGTTGTATCGTCCATGATCAATGTTGTTTCATCATTGTCTACCACAGTTTCTTCGAGTCCAGACGTGTGATTCTCCAGTTTCACCATACATTCTAACAACCGCACGTGGTCCCATGGAAAACAAAGTGTCTATGTCTCCTCTTTCTCATTTTCATTCGCATTTTCCACCAAAGATGTGACTGTCATCCCAATTTCATCTCTCCCAATCGTCTATATGTTTCCACCTCCGTCAGAATGTGTTAGTCTCCTTCGTAGCTAGCATCAACCGATCTCCTTCCTTTTCTCGCGTCTCAGTCATTCTCATCACCAATGTAAGTCGCTCCCCCTCTTTTTGAGGCATTTTCTCCATACTGTGCAGCATGTTAGTGGTGTGTTTTCAGTATTCAGCTTTCTCTGTCAACTCATGTTCCCACCTTCATTGCTCTGGATCCCACCGCTGCTGGTGCAACATGAGAACTTCCATTTTGGATACAATGGATTAATTCTGAAAATTTCAAGGGTTTCTTCCTATTTTTGTCACAGAAAAGTATTTTATGACAATATGTTCATTTGGTCATACCCACAAAAATCTATTGTTATTATTGTTACTACTGTCATTGATAGATTTTTAGTTGATTTTATTTCATTGTCCAAAGATATCATTTGGTTTTTTCTGGTTCAAGTTCACTATAGATTTGTAGAACAATATTTTTTTGTTCTGTCAAGGGGGTTTGTCTCGTGGAGGGGAGGGAGGGGGTGTTCGAGAGTGTAGGGGGTGTCCAAGAGGGGAGGGGGCTGCCTAGGAGGGGAGGAGCTATCTAGGGCGTGGGAAGGGGGGTGTACAAGGAAATGGAGGGGGCTGCAAGGGAAGGGATGGGGTTGTCTAAGAGGAGGGAGGGGGATTGTAGGTGGAGTGGTGGGAGGTGGGTTGTCCAGGGGTAGAGAGGGGGCTGTCTAGGGGGGTTGTCTCAGGGAGGGGAGGGAGGGGGTTGTCTAGGAAAGAGGGGGTGTCCAAGAGGGGAGGTGGGGGTTATCCAGGAGAAGAGGGGGTTTTCCAGAAGGTGGGAAGGGGGTTGTCCAGGGAAAGGGAGGGGTTCTAAGGGGAGGGAGGGGGTTGTCCAGGAGGAGGGAGGGGGTTGTAGGGCTGTCTAGGGGGAATGAAAGGGGAGGGGGGTTGTCCAGGAGGAGGGAGGGGGCTATAGGTGGAGTGGTGGGAGGGGGGCTATCCAGGGGTAGAGAGGGGGCTGTCTCAGGGAGGTGGGGCTCCAGGAAGGAGGGGTGTCCAGGAGCGGAGGGGGATGTCCAAGAGAGGAGGGGGGTATTTAGGATAAGAGGGGGCCTGTCCAGGAGGAGGGAAGGGGGATGTCCATGGAAAGGGAGGGGCTACAAGGGGAGGGAGGGGGTTTTCCAGGAGGAGGGAGGAGGCTAAAGGGGGGGTGGTGGGAGGGGGTATTCTATCCATGAGTAGGGAGGGGGATACAAGGGGAGGGGGATTGTATAGTAGGAAGGAGAGGGCTACATGTGGAGTGGTGGGAGGGGGATGTCTAGGGGGACGGAGGGGGTTGTCTAGGGGGGTTTTCTCGGGGAGGGGATAGAGGGGGGTTTGGATAATCACACTAAAGAACTAGGAGATCAAGAGAAAAGTGAACTGGTATGATCATGGCCTATCTAATTGTGTAGATTCTTATCAGGACCTCTCTAAAACTGTGAAATACATTCCTTACATACCTTCAATGGGACCTTAGATATTGTATGGGGTCCTTGGAGAGGCATAAGTGGTCAGGGTCCAAGAAGGGTTAGACCCAATGTCTAATGCGGACGCGCTAGCACTCATTCCCTTTGACCCGGCATGGGAGAGTACTCTCTTAGAGGCTCCTGATATATGTAACTATTTGGTTTATAACCTATCTAGGATTGTGGTATCACTAGGAAAATGTTAGAATTTATTCTAAAATTGAATACTCCTATGAAATTGAATACACCATCATGTATATGTCATATTGTATAACCTATGGAGATTCCTCCCTTTTTTTATTGTCAATAAATGCAACCTTTTGGATTCCATGTTGTTGTTGACATTTATTCCTCTTCCTTTCTCATCCATGTAATTTTAACAAAAAAAATATTTATAATTCAATGAATCATGTTGAGCCTCTTCTAAAATATTAATTCAATCCAAGGAAATATGGATATGTAAAGGTTGTAACAGGTAACAATTGACATTTTATTAATGTATTCTTTCATATTAATGTTTAATTAATTTCATTTTTGTATTACTAACATAATGTTTTTTTTCTTATATAGGTGAAATCTATTTCCTGAGTTCGAATGCATTGTTCGGAATCTAATACCATGGACGACAATTTTTTAGAGCAGATCATGGATGAAAAAAAGATGAAACAAAAATGTTTTTAACTATTTTTTGGATAATTATAATTGTAACCACATTAAACATTGTTTGAAATGTATATAGAAGTGTGTTGTTTTGTATTCATGATTTCAAGTAAATTTATATAGCATTTTTTCTCTTATGTGCTTTGTGTGTAGGTGTTGTTTGTGTTGTGTGTGCAGGTGTTATCTCAGGTGTGTAGGTGTTGTGTTGGTGCTAGGTTTGCACAGGAAATTTAGCCTTTATCAATGCTAATTAAGTGCTGATAAATGTCTAATATATCAGTGCTCAAAATAGCACTGATAAAGGTGGTATTTATCAGAGCTATTTTTAGCTCTGATATATTATCTATTTATTAGTGCTAAAAATAGCACTGATAAATGGAAAATTTATCAGCACTAAAAAAAGCGTTGATAAATATGGTCATTTATCATCGCTAAGAAAGCACTGATAAAGGTCCCCCTTTATCAGTGCTATTTTGAGAATTGATAAAGGTCCCCCTTTATCAGTGATATTTTGAGCATTGATAAAGGGACCCCCTATCTTCATCGTGATTAACAGGACTTTTTTTGGCACTGTTAAAGGTGGTTTTTAGCGCTATTAAAATCTCTATTTGTAGTAGTGATACGAAACCCAAAGTCTAAATGAACCATAATTGTAGGATCTTAAGATTGTCTTAGATGAATATAATTAAAATAGGGGGGTCAATTTTAGTTTACAAATCCTTTAAATAGGAAAAAACACAAATCATCTTAAAGTAAATTTGTTAGACTCAGACTTAGTCCAATTATCATAGTGATGATTGGAATCACAGTGGATCTAATTAATATCAAAGTGTTGTTTTTATCATATTCACAACCACACTGATAAAATTAATAGTATAGAAAGATAAGTATGCTGACTAACTTTCTATTACTTGCACACTAGAATAGAAACTTGTAAAAACAAGAAATGAAATATATAGTAATAGTAATAATGACTTGCAAGCTATATTAAAAGATTTTACTCTTTTAACCTTAAGATTAAGGTATCCAATAAAATTGAATAATATTATCTATAGTTTTATACTCACTGTAAGGTATGTCTTTCCCTACTAAGAAAGAACTCGATATGATGATCAGAATAAGATCTGTATTCTTATCACTAGAATCCCTCAATATGATGATCATCATATATATTCTTAGACCTATAAGCCCTTGATCTGATGTATCTGATTCACCTTATTCTTATCGCCATAATCCCATCATCGTAACAATGATCAAACACAAAATACATATGAAAATTTCTAATGAAAACAACC